>PVKB01000203.1:0-448904 GCA_004027205.1 Ctenodactylus gundi
TTCCATTTGCACTATAAGCATAACAAAGAAAACCACTGCAAATTCAACTAAAAGCCACTAGTCTGGGACCTAGGCCAATAAATAAAATGGCAAAAACTTATTTGAGCCAATTAGATAGGGATATGCAAATTAATTGGCCATGATATCAGGGTCAAGCAATAATATGCAAATAAACTGGCATCGCATCGAGCTAATGGAACAGGAATTTGCATAATAAGTTGGCTGTGATGTCAGAAACTTCATAATTTTACTCTTGAATGTTACAATATAAGATGAATTTGAGGACACTTCAAAATACTTAGTTACGATATTGACAAAATAATCCAAATCCCTAAGAGGAGAACAGAAGTGATCTAGAAAAGAAATCACAGTTCTTAGAACTGGATCATGTTAGAAACTGGTTATTAAAAAGACAAAGAGCCCAGCCCAAAACAAGCTGAGACCCAGATGCAATTTACTGTTCCTGTTGCTATAGAATGGACAGGAGCACTGTGCCTGAAGGACTAAGTAGTTTTACAGGAATAGGAAGCCTAGATATGGGGCACAGGGCTAGATATGAAGTCTAGAGAAATGAGCGACAGACTGAAATGTATTAATTCAGAGTAGCACAAAGCCTCCCAAGTAGTCCTTCAGTCATCAGATGCATATCCAGTCATCCACCACACATTACGTGAATGCCCTCTCCGTGCCAGGCACCATGCCAGTCCTTGGGTGTACAGGTAAAAATAACAGCAGTCACGTGCACAGCACAATGTGAGGCTTTGTTCTAAATGCTCGACACATGTTAGCTGATTTCATCCCTGTTACAATCCTAAGAGGTGCAGACTATTTTCAGTGCTATTCTGTTGATGGGACTGAAGCACAGAGATGTAAATAACTTGCCCAAGGTTACAGAATTAGTTTTTGGCAGAGCTAGGATGTCAATCCATATAGTCTGTTTTCTCACTCCATGAATAAAACATAACTTCCAAGTATTTATCCTTATCAGGGTCAACCTATAGAGCAGGTGGCCAACTCTATATTAGAGTTTAAAAGATGTCCCCAAATTGTACCTGATTCCAAATATCCTTTATACCAAAAATAAAATTTCATCATAAGTCACTATATAAATTAGTTTACTGCCTAATGTTATTTTATTACTTAGACAGAAATATAGAATCAATGAGTCCATCAGATCAGATGTTGAATATTAACAGACTATAGGCAGGAATAGACTTCACTTTCTTCCCTTGTGTGCAGGTTAGTGTGTTATTTTTGGTGACTGGTACTTTGCATAAGAAGGATGAGAGATAAAACTATGTCTGAGTGGAAAGGGGAGCAGAGGACGTGATTGGAGAGGACCAAAAAAAAAAAAAAAAAGTGAATCCCTTTTACGTTGTACAGACATAGTACAGAATAATTTGTAACAACTATTCCATTTTATCAAGGGCTAATTCTGGAAAGGATGCCTAATATTAATGATAGAAAGGGACAAGACAAGTATTTACTGACACCTTTAAATTGTTATGGAACTGTGCATCAAATATACATAAGAAAATATTTTAAAAATTGGACAGAAAAAACAAATAAGAAATCAAAAAGTATGCCAGGAAAGCAACAGACAGTTTACAGGAAAACAGCTCAGCTAGACAATCTTAACAAGAGAAATCCACAGATGGAGAAGTAGAATTCCTGAATACAAGTCTGTGTCTGTGCTAGGACATTTTCACTATTCATTCTCAAACTTCCAGTTTTGCAGGTGACATACATGTTTCAAGCTATCAAATTGCCAGGATCTGTGGATTAATGAAAAAAATCTTCCTATGCTCTGTAGGAAAAAAAAAAAATAGAAGGTAAGCTCTGCTATGGTTTAGATTTTAAATGTCCCCAAAGGCCCTCTTGTTAAACCAGGGCTTAGTTAACCAGCCTAAGGTACAACTGGAAGTGGGACAGGGCAGATAGAAATTTCAGAAAGTGGGGGCCTAAGCTGGGCCCATAGTCCTAGCACTCTAGAAGGCTGAGGCAGGAGGATCAGAAGTCCCAGCCCAGCTTGGGTAACTTTAGTGACCTAGCGAGACCTTGCCTCAAAGTCAAAAACAAGTGTAAAAGCCCTGGGCTCAATTCCCAGTGCTCCAAAAAAGGAGGAGGGCAAGAGGGAGGAAGAAGAGGAGGAGCAAGAGGAGCTTTGTTGACAAAAGGGGGTGTGTCCTTGAAGGAAATACTAAGACCCTGGCCTTTCCTATCTCTCCTTGCTTCTCGGCTGACATGAGATAAGCAGTTTTTTTTTTTTTTCTGTACAAAATTTCTGCCATGATGATCTGCCTTGTTCCAGGCTCCAAAGCAACAAAGCCAACTAACCATTGGCTGAAACCTCTGAAACTGTAAGCCAAAATAAGCCTTTCTTTCATATAAGTTGTTTATCTCAAGTATTTTGTCAAGGGATGGAAAGTTCACTAACAAAAATTTCACTGTGGGTAGACTTAGAAATAATGCACTGAGGGGCTGGGAGCATAGCTCAGTAATTAAAGCACTAGTCTTGTAAGTGCAAGGCCCTGAGTTTGATTCTCCAGCACCACATAACCTGGGCATGATGATGCACACCTTCAATTCCAGAACTCAGAAAGCTAAGGGAACTGGATTGCCATGAGTTTGAGATAAGCCTTGGCTCCATAGTTCAGGAACAGCCTGAACTACGGAGTAAGAGCTTGTCTCAAAAAAAAAAAAAAAAAAATAGGAAAAGGAAAAAATATAACCCAACTTAAGAGTACAAAATGGTAGGATCACTTTTAAATTTTTAAGAAGTCACCACCCATTGAAGACATTTACCAAATGTATTGCTATCCACAAAAATACTGATGTTGCTCCAGAAGAATTTACAAGTACAATAATGGGGAAATGGCCCACCTGTCTTCAAGCATAGAGCTAATCCATGTGTGGCACATACATGACAGTGTTAGCCCACGTCAGGGACAGTGGTACTGGATGACTGATGCCAAAGGAGGCCAGCTGCAACTGAGGATGCAAGAGTGTATGCAAAGAAGATTGAGACTTTGTAGTCAAAAAATAAAAGCTGAACCGAGATATGATTAAAGACTGAGAATCATGAAAGGTAGAACTGGAGTAATACCTACCTATTCATCATGTCCCACAATACTGTAATTAGGAGGTGACCTTGATGTTTAAAAGAAAATAGATAAAAGAGAAGGCCCATTCAGAGTAATCTCAAAGATACCATTCTACTGAAAAAGTCCGTCAAATTTCCTTTCCTATTCTAAAGTTGTGTCTTAAAAAAATAATAAAATAAAAAATAAAAATGTTACTCTAAGAGTGAGGGCAGATTGAAATCTGAAGGATGAGTATGATTTGTCCTCTGCCTTAAAGAGGGACACCTCTAAACCCTTCCTTTCTGTTGTCTTTTAGGAACTCCCATCATGCCTTTGCATGAGTACCCATCAGAAACGGCCTCTCATCTACTTACCTCACTAATCCAATCAAAAGTGGCTGTATCTGCATTCCTAGCTTGGCTATTTGTATCCCCTTCTGTTCAGTATACAGAAAAGAGATAGGGAGGATCAGAATTTCTAACATATAATCGAGCTGACAAAATAGAGACCTCAAATACTCTTGTTTTTTAATTATACATAAAGGACTCTTTCAAGAACTATGTTAGACAAGGAGTTTTTCCTAATAAAACTATTAAAAATATGTAGTTGAACTCTGTGCTATTTTTTCTTCCTTGTATTATACTGCACATTTTCTTTAAAAACAACAAAAGTTAGGTAATAAAACTATGAAGAGCTCTGAGTTTCAAACATTGCCATAGCACTCAGAGAGATGGAAACACCAGAACTAATCTTTTAACAAATTATGCTTTATTATAATCATCTCTACTTCTTAAAGAATATATCACTTGTACTTGGTCCTTTTAATCCTTTATTTCTAATCTGAGTTATAAATACATCATTGTCTTTTCCTTTCATCTGTGCTCATGCCACCTGCTGTTCTTTGAGCCACTTTGAGAACGGGAACTGTGCCTACTTCCATTTAATTTGCATTCTTAGAGCCCCTAGGATGTCAGAGTGTATGCAAAGGAGATGGCAAAGAAGATGTCCAAGGAACAGCCCTCAACCTGTTCTAGTTAAACAGCCTGTTATAAATTTTAAATTTTACCAATAAATTTCATTAGTCTTCCTCCTGCAACTGGTCTGACTTATTTCCATTTAGCAAAATTCTCTCAGCATCATACGGTAGCAATGTTATAATAGGAACAGTCAAGAAATAAAAGTCTTGAAATTGGTTACTAGTTATCATTTTTGTTATAACTTTATTTCATTCCCTCCCTTATTCTCCTCCTCCAACCCTCTTAGTGGTTTAAAAAAGAAAAAAAAAAAAAAAGGAAGAGACTATCTTTAAGAGATAAAAGAAAGGAGTGGCACAGAAATGCCCACATTATTGTACTTATGCCTCAAAGGCTGTCATAAAGACACATTTCAGAGAAGACAGAATGACCCCTGGTAACATCTTTTGCTCAGAACGAACAGATTAAGTCAGTGAATCCACATCTGCCTTGTCCACTGCTTTGTAGACTAATTCCTTGTCAAAGGAAGCCCAGGACCCAAGCAGCTAGTTGCCTTTTTGAATTACTAATACCCTGATTTTTATTATATTCTTCTCAGTAATCACTGAAAAAATAAGTGTTCTATCTTGTTGTCTTCTACATATAAATGATTTCAAGTATTGACTCAGAAAATTGATTTTAACTTAAAAATATGAAATAAGTATATCTACTGAAATGCCGAAATTCCCTTTATTCAAAACTAAAGCAAAATGAGCAACTAACATAAGAAATTACAGATTTCAAGTCACTGAGGTCAACCAATAGAACAGTGTAACTAAGTAACAAATTCTACTACACAAAGAAAGCCAAAAGTACATGTAGTGGTTCAGTGATAGTACACCTGCAAAAGGAATGCACATGTATAATGGATTATGAGATTATGTAGTTGTCTATGATAACCTGCTATTTGTTGGTATGGTAGATTTTAATATTCTCATTAAGGAAGCAGTTGCTTTCACAAATACCACCTTTCCATATTTCACTACTTGAATTTTAAAATTATAGGAAAACTAAAGAAATGCTATTAAAATAATAATTCATAACTCTTTTTAATATGTAAAGTAAGAAAAGATTCAAATCAGCCCCTCTAATCCCTTCCCATTTCTCACAAGGAGGTAATTGTTAAGGATGCCATGTGAATTTTCACAGGCTTCAGATTTTTGTTTTCTACCTATTTCACTTGTAATGAATACCCATACATATATGCAAATATGTACATGTATTCTAAATGAGATCCTAACAGATTATTCTGTAATTATTTTCGAATAAAAAAGCACCATTCCTTCAGGCCAATATATGTAGATCTTCCATTGAATCCCTAGGTTGCATAGCATCTCTCTGAATGCACCATCATATATTTAATAATATAATATTAACTTTATAAGGTTGTAACTTTATAAGGAAAACTATTTAACTTCACCTAAGGATTTCAAACATGATGTAAACAATAACGTGCTCCCGGACAGGGAAATAGTACAATAAAGATAACAGTTTCTCTCAAATATTATGTTAAAGTCACAAATAAATGTGAAAAATAAATAAAAGACAAAGGGGAAAGTTTCTCTTAGATCAGGCATGAAGCGCTGGCCTAGTATACACAAGGCCCTAGGTTCACTTCCCAGCACTGACGGGAGAAAAAAGCAAGTTGCAGCTGACATCAACAGGTGAGGTGTTAAGTACCTATAAAACAAAATATTCCTATATATCCATAAGAAAATGTGGTGGGTGAGGGAGCGGGGGTAGGAGGGCCAGGGCTTCATATATCCTAGACAAGTGACCACCAAGCTATGTCACAAGCCCATTTTTTAATATTCCTAAAAATTCGCTTGCTCTTGCTTCTGCTGGTTCCTGTTGCTGAGAAGTAAAATGTTGCATTATACAGTCTCATCATGCATGTAAAAAAAGAAAAGATTTTAAAGTAAGATGCAATTACCCCAAGTTCAGTAGCTAAAACTATATTGCGTGAAAAGACAACCTGGTCTGATTGCAAAGAGCATCAAAAAAAGAAAGAAAATCAGGTCATTAGGGTGTACATTTTCAGTTTCATCAACTACATTTGCAGGAGTTTAAATTCACTAAGACCATGATAGCAGACTGAAGGTATTTGTGTCATCACTAAAAGTCAAAGTGAAAAGGTATATCATGACAAAAGCCAAAACCAGCGCTTTGCAGAGAATTTCCCAATGTGTAGACCGTACCAAAAGACTCCAACATTTGCTAGCTTCTTTTACTATATTGCTAATTCAAGGGAGTCACAGAAAAAAAAACACCTTCAATGTTTCACGAGCACCATTCGTGCAAGGAAATTCTATAAATGAAACTAGCCTGAAGAGTTATATATGACAGGCAAAGTTCCAGGTCACTACGATTAGAAATCTGTTCTACTCTTCACTGAAATATATGTTCATGTTTTACATAAGAATTTCACCGAAATTTTCAAAAAAAAAATAGTTTAGTGGCAGAGATTTTTAGGGAAGCAGTGAATGCTTATGAATTATGCAAGTCTGAACTTTGATTTTAATAACTTCATTAAAATATAAAAACCTTAAAAGCCTCTCAACAGGAATTTAACTTTATAGAATGCTTTATATGTGCCCTGACCTTGCCAAGAGCCGTACCTAAGGCATGATTTAACAGTTATTAGAGGGCAATGCCTAATAATAAATACCTATTTGAAAAGGCCAGCTTGTCCTTCCTTCCTTCCTTAGTCTCCAGTGGCGTCATAACTCAGTCATAAACAGACCCTCTCCTGGGAAGCAGCAGGGTGCCGCAGAAAGGGAAGAGCCACTGGCCATGGAAAACCTGGGTCTGCAGCCCTGACCTTTCTAATCCTCAGTCTGTTCATCTATAAAATTGGGCTGTTAGAGACAGCGGCACTGCTGAGTAAACAAATGAGGTAATGTTAGGTGGACATTCTAAGTAGAAAGTGTTGCTATAAAGGTCAGTTATTTCTAAACAAAGATGATTCCTGGTTAGCTCTTAGTTTTTCTCACCATGTCCTGGTTCCAGGAGAACCTGTGCTTCTCCATGTCTGATATAAATCTGATGTATATATGTGTTTAAAAAATGCTTCTTCACTATTAGAATAAACTATGAGGTCACCTGAAAGCTAACCAACAAATTGTCCTTTCCTCTTCTGTTACTGTTTGGCTACGATTCTCAGCATGTTATGAAGCAAGACCAGTATACACGCACGTCACCAAGCATATTTGTTCTTCAGTCGTTGTGGGGATTGACTCTAGGACACTCCCCTCTCCCCTACAAATGCTAAAAATCCAAAGATGTCCTTATGTGAGACAGGATAACATTTACATATTCCCCATGGATATCCTCCTGTATATTACAGTCACCTCTGCATTGCCTTCACTATAATTATAATTGCCTTCAATATAATTATAATTTCTAATACAATGTAAATGCTATGCAAATCATTGTTAGACCATATTGTTGAAGTAATAATGACAAGAAAAATCTGCACGTGTTCAGTTTGGATGTAGCTTTTTAATAGTTTCCATCATTGTTTGCATCCATGGATATATAAAGGACCGACTGGAGTTTATTTCAGCCTTCAGTTCTGTAAGATAATAATTTGAATTCTTTAGGCTGCAGAGTTCTCTTCCAAGTGCATCTTTTATGACAACAAGCCCCACATGTACGCATCTAATTGGACCGACAAATAGGAATAATAAGGAAAAATGGTACCTCTGCCTTCTTAATTATCAAGTCACTGCCTGGTTTTGCCAGATTAAGCCTCATTCTCCCCCAAATGAGCTACCACAAGATGGAACCTCCTGTTGCTAAGCTAATTTGACCCTAAGTAGCAGGGCTTGGTCCCACAGCAACTTCCAGCGGTCCTGCCTAATAATTATGCCCCAGTTGGTAAATACCTAATTGGGTATAGTGTGAGTCAGCAGCCATTGTTCATTGTGGAAGCATAATCGTTGTGATGGAAATTTCAGCTTTCACTAATCCCTACAAATTCTCAAGTACCCGGATAAAATCAACACCAAAAGCAGGAAAAGCACCCACATAAACGCTCTCATTCTTGTGAGATGCTTTGACTCCGTTTGGCTTGCTTTCCTCTAGCTGAAATTTCATTATCTGTATTAAATGTGTCCTCAGGTTGTACTCATCTTGGCATTTTGAAAAATGGAGGAAGCTCTGGTTGAATTATTCACCTTCTCTAAAACCTTCACCTGAAATGAGGGGTTCAACTTGCTGATAGGAAAGGTAGCTCAGTTAATGTACTAGGAATCTAGGTAAGAATTCTGAAGAATCATTGTAATAAACAAATAAAGTCTAATAAAGTCTTGCAGCAGAGATGATTCCTTGATGCTACTCTGATTTGCTATGTGGCTAATTGCTAAATTTCCCCTCGTCGGTAACATTAATCCATGTCCCTCTCAAGCAAATAGCTACCCTGACCTTAGGTTAAACCAATTGCTAAAGAAACATTTCTGTGAAGCTATAAACCTGAAGACACTGTATATTTCAAACTCTAGGGATTAAAGTGTCAGAGTTGCACAAGATACTAAGCTATAAACATAAAATTGTGAGTTACATTTTTGCCATATCCTCAAAGATGATATTGTACTCAAAGATGCTTTATTAGTGACTGTATCTTTAGTATTCATATAAATAGGATTTGATGAAATAGAATTAAAGAATGGTACAAGTTTACCCTAAAGGTACTGTGCTCAAGCCAAATTATATAGAGAAAAAATATATTTTAAAACTTATCCTCACACTATTACAGCACATATACATTTGATTCTTACAAATTGCACTCAAAATTTTCATAAATCTAAATCAATTCTGCCATCTGAGCTAGTTATTGAAACCACTAGAGTTAAATATTTACATATAAGAAAGATCTCAGGAAAGGAATTTCTTTATCTTGGTTATTATTATTATTTCTGTTTTCTCTTGTTTGGGTGGTTCTTGACATAGCTGTTCTAAATTTCCATTTAAATTTCAAAATGATTTAACCTGAAATGTAAAACAACAGTGAAAGCGTATTATCAGATGAGATTATTCATTTCAAAGATCAGTGTTCCTACATTCTATCTTGAGGGGCTTGGGACATTGCATGTGTTTCTGAGGCCACTTGAAAGGATGCACACTAACTTTCTGAAGCAAATCCAGTGGAAAATCAAGGTCGTGCAGAGGGCAGAGATACAATCTCAGTTAAGAGACAGTTCCAGGAATTGGAGTTATTTAAACTGCAAAATAAAAGAGAAAACAAGGCAACTGCCACAAAATATATGAGAAAAGAATCAAACTTACTCTTGTTAACTATAACAATCTGAGCCGGGATCACTGTGTGTACGCAACTGAGCTACTACATACTTGGTTCTGTCCATTCTAGTTCTAAGCAAAACCAGTGGTGAGGATCAAACGCAATGCATTAGTGACCCTCCCCCGCCATGTGCCTTAGGTTAAGGGACTACACTGTTATATCACTCCATCTCCAAACGATTTAATCCTATGTGAGAATTAAACCTCTAAAAGATCACACTTGGCCTACTGCTCACATTTTAAGGACAAATTTATCCTTGGCAAGAGTGATTTTTAATTAAAAAAATGGAAGAATACTACCATTAATTAAAAATAACAGCGATGATCGAACCAAAACTTTCTGTGCTGAGCATTTATTAATTTGGGTTTATTTAACTCTAGCCATAATCCCATGAGATGAGCCTGATTGTCTGTATGTGTGAATGGGAAAACTAAGATCTGGAAAAGTTAAGTGACTTGCTCAAACTCAAGGGTAAAAAAATGGCGGGCCCCTGCTTCTCGCTCCTCTGTCTGCTGCGGGAGCTTACTGGCTCAGCCACCAGTCTAGACCGGGCCCTGGAGTGTCGACTGCCCCTCATCCTACACCTCGAGACTTCAGCTGCAAAAGATAACAAATGCTTTAGAGCTGCAAAATGGTCATCAGTCCACTCACCATTAATGCCCTCTATGGGTTATAGCGACAAAGTTACGGTACCTAAGAGTGCTGGCGAATGCCGACACAGGCAGAACCCGAGACTTCGCAGGTAAACAGCAAATGCCCTAATGAGCAAAAGAACCAACTGCTCTTTATTCCTGTGAGCAGGATATTTCTTATTTCTTCTGGAAAATAATGTCCAAAGGGAGTTTATGTTCTTTTCAACGTCAAAAAGAGAAAGGTTTTGTGTTTACTAGTTGAGGCAAGACAAGATCAGAGCAGTCGTAACAGTCAGCTGCTGCCTCCCTGCGGGAACACAGTCAGGCGCGGCCTCTGAGGTCCTGGGCAGTTTTAATTTACTTTTAATCATTTTGGAAGTCATGTCTTAGAGGTGTGAGCCACAGAGCTCCACAACATCTTGTCTTTTTTTTTGACCCTTTATTAGTTCAGCAAGAAAAACAAAAACAAAGCACCTACCGATCAAGAAAAACTTCCCTCAAGACCCTGCCCCATCTCTTTTCATTTGCCCTGCCCACCATTTTCTTAGGTGGACATTGTGTCCTGTAAATCTGTCTTCTCACTCGTGAAACCGTCCATTATAGAATCTTCGGGGTTTCCAAACACCCTCATTCCTCCATTTCTGTGTGTCTGTGATTTTTCACATGTTGTAAGTAGCTGTGGCTCAGGCTCTGAATTTTGTTAAGCTGAGACCCACGCATGGCCCTCACCTAAGCAGGGCCTAGCACACGTAGGGCTCAGAAGAAAGTGAAAATGAATCTCAAGTCATTCACTTTATCCCCATTGTTGAGCAAACAGAATGGAGAGAGTTGAACTAGAATCAGAGCAAATAAAAATGAACTGGACTAATATAGTAAGATGCTATTACATCAAGGCAAAATTCTCCAGATTGTATTGCTTTACAATCAATTAGCAGAGCCTAATTATGATGTCATGTAATTCCAGTGACTAGTGCTCTTGCCTATTATGTTGTCTTAAAAACAAAAAAAGGCAGCAACATTTAGGCCCAAGATTGTAGTGAGATCTCTAAGTAGAGGTCAAATACAGTCTAAAGTACAATGTATTTTTAAAATGGTGGAGAAACATAGAAAATACTCTGGGAAGTTCACAACCCTCCCTGCTCCCCAAAAAAATATGTAAAGCAATGTGAATTGCCATGAGAAAACAGATGGGAAGTTTCATTTCCATCCCTAAGTCACCTTTCAACCCTACATCACCAAGGTGTGCTATGATTACAGAAGAGGAGGAAGCCAGGTCAGCCACCGCACTCCCCCCAACCCCCAGCCTCTCCTCCTGCCTCCCCACCTCCTGAACCCTACCCAATGCGGTGCTCCCCAGCTGGGCCCAGCCCTGCATTAGGTACATGAGATTCCGTCAATACCATGGACATTGTCTCTCAATTTCTGTAGCTTACAGACTCAAAAAAGGAGACCAACAATAAACAGGTACAAAAAATAAATGGCTGCAAAGCCTATGTGGGAAAAATCAACAGGCTGTAGAAAGGACCAGTGAAGTTTTGTGCGACCCAAGAGATGCAGACTCTGATTAGAAATGAGCCATTCTTTTCTCAAAAATTATATTCCTTTTCACCAAATGAAAAATTATAGGCATATTAAATGATAATTTGTAAAAATGAAAGTGATTAGGAAAGGGAGAATACTCCTTCCTATAATCTGAGTGTATTACTAGCATGGTTCGCCTAATGAGATCACATGTCTTCAAATATTAGCGAGTCTGCCTGTCTCTTGTATGTTGATCTGTAGGCTTATAAAAACAGTACGCTTACTATAGTTGTAGTATAAACCAGACATGATCAGTTCATTTAAAAGTTAAAAACAATGAAAGGATAAAACAAAAGTAGAATATTTTATTTGGCTTATGAATGATAAATGTGTTCCCACTTCAAATTTTAACAGTTACTCTTCCTCTTTCTTCCCTTTTTCTAGTTCAGGCTGCCAATTAGGCCACCCACGCCCAGGGTGAGGGCCCTCTCCTTTCCTGGCTCACAAGTCAATCGTACGCACCCAACAGTTCTGCCCCAGGAGGTTCCTAATCTCAACAAGTTCACATGATCACTCCAGGTCAAGCCCCAAGCATCTGCCCTTCCAAGCAGGCCCCACTTCCCAACAACATCCAGTTCCATGGGTATTCCCACTACATCGAAATACATGAGGCTCTTAAGGGACATTTCAGATCCAAACCATAGCATCAAGCTTTCTTCAAGCATGGTTGTTTCTTCAGAATCTATTTTAAGTGATACACTCATTCTGAAAGGATTAGGATAAATAAATAATATAATCTATAATCCCATCTAACCGAACTCACGGGAAGTGCATTCCTTTGAAAGTCCCAAAAGCAATCATGCAGTGAGGACATGCATTCTGAGTCTACAATACTATCCTTTAAAATGCTGGAGAATTTGTGTAAATTGGGCCACCAAAAAGGGCACACGGGCTCTCTGCATATTTTAGACAATTTCTAATCTTTTCTTATTTTTAAAAGACAATAATAAGGTAGAAATTCTAATATTTTTCTTCAAGCACATCACATCATTCCACACCGGAGATAACAGAAGTCTAAGGGTTCTAGTTTATTAACCAGAAATTTACCACTAGCACTATATTTTCTTTTCTTTTATTTTACCTGCACATAAAAATACTTACTGCTTAAATTTTCTCCTTACAAAATCAATTACTTATTAACTAAGAAAAATGGAGCATTAAACAAATCGTAATTTATTCGTGTAATGCCTGATTCTCACAAAAAATGGAATACATTCTAACCTGCTATTCATACATTTCAGTAATGATATCATGTTTTAGAAAAAGCAACTCAAAAGTATTGAGGCAGATTAGTTTGAGATTTCTCAATGTTACAGAAGGACAGAAAAGGTAGGATGTTTACCCTGTAAAGGAGAAGAAAGGGCAATAGCAGAATGGCTCCTCACGAGTATTTGAGTCCTGAATTTACTTCAGGTGCATTAAACACCTTCCTGCTAAGTGTTAGGAGCAGGAAACACAGAGATAAATAAAATAGGATGCCTTCCTAAAAGGAAATTGGAGCCTACTCTGGAAGATTCCCCTCAGAAGTGCTGTGTGGGATTTAGATTAGAAGTTAAACTTAGGCTGTAAGAGACCAGATAGTTTAGGGTTCACAGGCCACGAGGTCTCTTGCAACTACCTAACTGCTTTTCTAGCATAGGTGCAGCTATGTAACAAATAGGTGTGACTGTGTTCCAGAAACCTCTATGGTGGACTCTGATATGTGAATTTCATGTCATAAACATTAGTTTTTTTCCAACCTCTAAGTATGTACAACTTAATTAAAAAGTCTTCTTAGTTCATGGCCTACAAAACATAGTTGTCAGATGTTGTCTGCAGGCAGTAATTTGTTGACTAACAGCATTTTACAAGTGCTCAGAAGAAAGATATTTCATGTCACTTAGAGTGTCATGGGTGCTTCCTAGGGAAGGGAAGCACTGGGTGAGGAATGATGCAAGTCAAGGCAACAGGCTCAAAGGACAGCAGGGAAAACGCAGGGCTGTCTGGAACAGACAGGAGAGCAGAGCTGCTGAGACATGAAGCCAGACTGAGCGGCAAAGCCCTGTCAATAAAATTGAACCTCATGCTCTGCAGGTAGATGGAGTTTTAAGCAATAATTACATATTTGAATAGTAAGCAGTAAAGCGTATTAGGACTGCAATTCCAGCTTAGGTTAGAATACTTAGGTTAGATACTTAGGTTAGAATCCCAATTTTTGCAAGCATCTGACCTCAAACTGGTTTCTGATCCTCTCCAAACTTCAGTTTCCTCATCCGTAAAACAAAGATAATCCCCACGATATTATTTGCTATCCTCTATTAGTGCACCTGCTTGTTTTACTTACTGTATGTAGTATCACAACTGGTAACATGAGTTTCGTCACCAACTTGTTTCATTGACACCACCTGTAGATTGCAGAACTATGTCATCACTGATAGTCATCAAGTGCCTAGCTGGGTACCTGACTCAAAGTAGTAAGTAAACAGGACTGGGGCAGCAGGAGCGGGAGGTGGGGTAATCAACCCACCAATCATAAAGCCATAATCCTTCCACTTTACTGTATCTCTGTCCATGACTGCCTCTTGATCTACAAGGGTAGCACAGTGCACCACTTTTCTAAAACTTAAAGCAAAGGCATTGAGGAAAAAATGATCAATTACTCCCTTTACAACTATCTCATCCATAGGAAGTTGATTTTCTTGGGTGAGTTCTAATTACATTTCATTTAGGTACATGGTTTATTTTTCCTCTCCCACTGAAATGAATTTCCTCTCAAAAGCTTACTTAATATAAACAAAACAAAATTTTTTCAATGCACAACTTACTGGGCTAACTTTATAAGTTCATTGATAGGAGAAGTGGCCTATTATATAAATGATTAATAACTGCAAACATACTGCCTGTGTAAATTGTCAAAAGATCATGTGTCGCCACTCAATATCCCATCACATCATAAATTATAAATGAATATATCATTCATCTATTCATTAGAATTTCAAACATTTCCTTCCAGGGAAAACCAGAAAGCAATAAAATTTATGTTGAATTTTAATATAAGTTGTGCTATAATTGTTCAAGTTCATTCATTCATTCATTCATTCAATGAATATCTATGAGCATCTTCTAGGTGCCAGGCTCTGTTAAGTTTTTCCTTTTGGAGCTATATATGATTTTTAGCATGTCTATTTTTTTAAATGGTTTGTCTTAACCATCAACGGAATTTTCAGCTATACATATAGGTAATTATACCTCAGATAGGAAAATGCCTGACAATATAGTGATAAAGGAAAATATAAAATTCACAGAGCTATTTAAATCACACACCAATTTTAAGAAACACTATATTTTGTCTTCCTTTTGTTTTCCAACAGAACACAACCACATCCTGAAATTAACTTCATTTACATATGACAAAGTTGCTTTTGAAAATTCAGACTTTGGCCACGTTGCCTTTGTTGTGTCAACAACGTAGTCTTTCTCCAGCAGTCTTTTCTAGAATCCTTTAAGACTGACTATATTATCTAGGATACTAAAATGATGCATGACTTGCTCCACGTACCCAATTCCTACACAGGGAAACCATGCTGTTCCCTAGAGAAAGCTTGTAAATGTGTTCTAACACTCGTTTGGCAACACGCAATCTTGAATAAAAGTATACAGAATAGTCTGTGATGGTGAGACTATGGATCGTTTAAATATATACTTTAAAAATAGAATATATGCTTCCAATGAAGCTTTGTTCAAATGCAGCAAATTCCCCTAGAAGTTCTTTAAAACTCTGATTTACTAATGTGTTTATCCAAAAAAGTGGAATGTATACATTTATATATATAATGTATATATTCTCTCAATACTACATTCTAGTTACATGTATATTTCATATATATGTATATATACATACACTGTAACATATATTCTATAATTATTTATCCAAAATCCTAAGATGACTTTGCATTTTTGTGACATATGTGCAAAATATACAAAATGTACAGACTTTAAGTAGGCACCTACTAAGTACACAAAAATCGATGTTGAATTAGCCCATTAAGAGTAAATTCAATTAAGTATTACTCATTAACTCAACTCAAAATATATTTATGGATCACTCACAGTGTGTGCTAAAGGGTTTTACAGGCTAAGAATAAAGTAGTATCACATAAATAGGCAATGTTCTCCCTCACAGGGTTCATATTCTAGAGGGAGAAAAAAAAATACCGAATGCATTAATAGTAAGTGTTCAGGAGAAAAGTGACCTGATTCTGGCTATACTTTGAAGGAAGCACAAATAGGATGTGTTCCTCTGAAAAAGAGGGAGCTGCCAAGGCTGGGGGTTGATTTGGGCCCGAGTGACTGAAGGTAAGAGCAGTCACTGATCCGCAGGGTGGAGAGAACTTTACAGTCCAGTTACAGACAGAATGGACGGCATGAGGTTAGTTAGAAGCGTGTTGAGTCTATGTTATCAAGTAGAACAACAAATGAAGATGTCTAGCATACAGCTAAGCATCAAGCTTACAAGTACCCAATTTCTATGAAACACATTTTTTTCTTTCCTAATCATGTCCTAACCATGACAAATTTGTCTTATTTATCACTTCTGCTGCTGCCTAGACTATCTTTCTCCCTTACTCTTCTTGTTATCTGCTTTTATGTTTCTTAGCTCTGTAAGGCACAAGCCATCAAACATGGAATTTTCCTCATCCCCATATTTAATCTTTATCCTAGATAGGCATTGCTTCTTTCTGCCACACATCATTCTTAAAATCCTTGTCTCTTAAATTATCGAACTCAGATTGCCTTCCTTAAGAAGTCTTTTTCTCACCAAGACTTAATCCCTTTATGAAACTCTTCTAATCCAGTGATGTTTACTTATATATGCTTTTCTCTGAAACAAACCTTTGAAAATCTGGAAACATAACAAGTGTTATGAACATAAAAGAGCAAACTCTTAAAATTTTAAAGAAACTAGTGTACTGAAACAATCTTTTAATACCAAAAAGGCTAGATTACACAGCCTATTGAGCCAGTTTACAGACATGAATTTGAACAGAAAATGATTTGTCTTGAAGACCAGAAAGAGACTAGTATAATGGCCTCCTATCTCCTTCATTAAGAGCAAGTCAAGGTTCTGACTTGGCAGTGATTTCCACATTATTCTGATCCAAGAACCATTTTTTAAGGTCAGAAGTAAGATGTGCCAGGCACATCAGCTATAAAAACAAATAAAATATGACCTCTAGTTGGGCAGACGCTTCTGAAGAAACACTAGTGTTAAATCACTAACTCGTGCCAAGAACAAAAGTTTAAAGATTGGAATCTAGATCAGTACTGATTAACTCAAGCACAACGCTGGAAGACCCCTACACACTCAATCTGAGGACTATATTTGGGGAAGCACTAAATGTCATAACTAAAAATGACCATTTGGTGAACTTACAGCTGAAATTGGAAATATTTTCATATACTATTTGCAAATAGAGCCTAGAAAACTTACAGGAGCCATGAGATTGACTGCCAAAATCAATACCCACTTATGCGCATATTTGGAAAGAGCACTTGGGTCAGTGTTTCTTTCCAAAACCAAGGCAGTAGTTGGAGATCTGTTACCCTCTAAATTCTTCCCTGATAATTTTCTCTCAAGAAATCTATTTAATTCTAGTGCTCCTGTCATGTTTCTGACAATTTACATCCTCATTTTTAGATCCTAGATTATGGTTTTACAAATGGTCCTCAGGCCCAATAAGCATATCAGCAGAGAATTTTTTCAATGTATTAATCAAAATGCAAGAAAGACAATGGGATATGCTTGAAATAACAAATCACTTGATTACTTAATTAGGTTAGCAAGACTGCCACAAAATGAAGCTCAGTAGAAAATAGTTCTGAGTAATGTGTCAAAGAATACCGAAAATTGGCCTTTTTTAAAGTTACAAAAAGGTGCAGCTGTGTACCACTTCAAAGAATGTAAAAATATATATCTTAAAATTCTGAAGAACTATCTACACTATACATTAAAATACTAAATCCATATGAGGCTTCCTGGAGCTTTATGAAAAGTCCTAGTTTTTCCCAAGCTTTTAGATAGCTCAGATCTTTATTTCCAAGATCAGAATCAAACCCCTGTGGTTTCAAAGAAGCCTCCTATATCCTTTTATTCTTGACATCGTAATCAGACATATATCTGATAATAAAACATCATCTAATAGAATTCTAACTTAAGCAGGTTTACTAAGAGGATAATAAAATTTTCCAAAATGAACTATGGTAATAAAAATAACAATAAATATTGATGAGGGTGTACTTCATAGGCACAATATTTACATCTTACCATAATAACCCTGAGATAGGTTTTATTTACAGGAAACAAGCCTAAGAAGTTTACATAACTTCCCAAAGGTCACAACAGACTGAACTCATAATCTAACCCCATAATCTAACATGTGTCTGAACTCATAATCTAACCTGTGTCTTCTAACTCTATCGTGGATCCTGTTTTCTGATTTATGAATTTAAAACCTCCCTTTCAAGAAATAATTTGATAACTTTGAAAAACTTGTTTTAACATTGACCTAATTCACCTAGAAAACTTCCATTTACTATGGATATTGACCAAAAATTTTAATTCCAATCATGTCTTTTCTTTCAACATTCCTCTCACTTCTGTCTCACAGAAAAAGGATATTGCAATTCCTATAATTTATCTTTTGAGAAAATATTAACAGGACATAATTAGCATATTCTGAAAGACAGGGCTCATAGTTGAGATGCATCCTTCCATTCCTCAAAGATACAATATGAGATACATTCCTTTAGTACAATTGTTCACATGTATACCTCATTCAGTAAACAGATTTCTAGCAAGTCTCTGTCTGTGCGTAGGGTCAAGCAAGTTCCATCCAGTCTTAATTACCTTTACATTGCTATGACAGAAACTCCTGACATCTACAACTTAAGGAAAGATTATTTTATCTCACAGTTTCAGAAGATCTCACACAGTCCATTCACGGGCAGGCAGCAATGGAGGAAGCTCATGGTGAAAGTCTAGTTAGAGAAAAGCTCTTCACAGCATGACAGACAGGAAGCCAAATGAACAGGAGCAACTCCATGTCTGGAGACTAAGGAGAAGCCCAGAGCTTCCCCAGGAAAACCTGTAATAGTATTTCTTCTTTCTTCCTTGTATTTCCTTCAAACTCTTACTTGGGCCACCTACACCCAGAGTCGGTATTCTCTCATTTCCTAGCCCACAAGTCAATCATACACACCTGAAAGCTCTGCCCTGGGAGTTCCTAATTTCAACAAATTGTCATCATTTCTCCAAGCCAAGCCCTGTCTTAGTTACTTTTTCACTGCTGTGACTCAATACCTGACGCCCACAAACTTAGGAAAGGAAAGGTTTACTTTAGCTCACAGTCTCGAAGGTCACAGTCCATCCAGGGGTGGCCGGCAACAGTCGAAGTACTTGGCAGGGAGAGAGGTGGAGGCAGCTTCCCCGGACAAACAGGAAGACAAGCTGAGACTAGATGAGACTAGTCCCCGCCCTCCAGGAAGGCTGGTGCTGCTTACGTAGTATCCTTTCAGGTCTCCGCCCAGTAACCACTCCCTCCTGCACCCAGGTGTGGCCACTACACACCATTAATCCTAACTCACACGCTTTTAGTCTTAACTGCAATTCACCCCTCCAGACCAGACCCCAATCCACCAACATCACATGGTTCCATAGACAATCCACAACATCAAAATACATGAGACTTTTGGGGGGGGGGGGGGGCACTCCAGATCCTAACCACAACAAGCTCCAAGCATCCACCCCTTCTAGTTAAGTGTCACTTCCCAACAACACCTGGTTCCATAGGTATCCCACTACATCTGAATGCATGAGGCTTTTAGGGCACATTCAGATCCAGACCAAAACATACCCTAGAAGTGAAAAGGGTATATTTAGCAGGACTGGAAGATCAGCATTTCTTGCTGTTCTCCAAGCAGGCCTTGCAAAAGATCTTTGCCTCAATCCATCTACCTCTTGAAAATACCTACCTTCTGCCTAGGAGCCTGTGAGTTTCCTGGGGCTGCTCGAGTTATAGGAAACACTGCATGGGGGAGTTCAAATTTACACACAGGAGTTTAGCGAATGCAGAATGTCAAGGTTAGCAAAGAGGAAGAGCAGGGTGCAGGATGCATTGTGGGAGTCTCTGCTCTTAATCAGAACTTCCCATACACTAGGCATTTGCTAAACACTTGAGGATCTTCATCTCATTCAATTTTTATGACAGTTCTAGGTAATGTCTCAATAACAACAGTTTTCATTTGAGATAACTATGGCTTACAGACCTAAGAAAGCTACAGTTTACACCTTTGGTTATTTCACCACACTTTCTTCTATAATTTAATAAATGTTTCACCTGTTGTTTGATTTGTTTTTGTTTTAGACAAGGTCTTGCCATGTAGCCCAGGCTGGCCTCGAACTTATTATGTAGCGGAGTCTGAACTTGAACTCCTTACATAGCCCAGGCTGGCCTTGAACTCAAGATCCTCTGCCTCAGCCTGCTAAATACTGGAATTACAAGCATCTGTAACTACAACCAGCAATTTAATACTTTTCTCTTCAGGAAATACGAATTTTAAATATCCTCTATTAAGTTATAGCACAGTTATCCTTAAACACAATAGTTTCAATATTTTAAAGATTAAATATGTATGTCTTCTCACTCCAAAGAAAGCTATTCATTGCTCAAAGAGGAGCTGTATACATAAATTTTGTAAAATGCACTAGTTGAGACTGTCTCAGGTTGCCATTGAATCAGATAATTCTTATCAGATCTCCTTGAAGAAGATAAAAGGACCCAGCATGGTTACAAAGTACATGGCAGCAAAAGTGAACGTCCAGTTAACAGCCTGTCATTGAAATGCAGGAAGCATCTGCTGTGTACTTACTCCCCATCTAGCACCGCAGGGGGGTTGAAGGATTTGAATTCTGAATTTCTCTTAGAAGAACATCTGCCAAGAACAAGCCCTGAATGTACTACTTGTCTCTGTAGGGAAAGATGAGGAGCTTATCGCGCAGGTCTTTGTCGAGATTATCCCTACACCTGTTGTCAAGCTAAAGATTTAGATACTTTTGGATGAAATGCTGGTCTGCTGTGTGAGGGTTAGGAGCATGGCTGAGCTACAAATTGCCTGGAAGCACGCTGATTTTAAGTTGCCATGGCAAAGAAAATGCAGACAATGAAAAGCTTTTACATTAATACTTTCTACAACTTGTTATGATAGGATTGTCCAGCTGAGGGGCAGTTTTTTGTACTTATACTGACACGAACAGATAAAATAATAAACACTAATTACAGAGTATTGTCATGATTTCTGGGCTTCTCCTCCAAGGGGCGGACATCTGGCTCTGTGATTACTTCTCTGACAGATAGGTTTTTATGTGCGAATTGAGGATGATGAGACTAGTTTATTGCCTGCTGATGAGACTATGGGGGAGGAAGGTCGTGAGGTATGCTTATTAAGACCATTTTAGTCAATGTGGTTTTGATCAGTTGTCAAGGTACCTATCCCTGTTTAAAGAAATACTGCATATAAAAATGAAACTGTGATTCTTAGCCAAAGATGACTTGCCACAGGGAAGTGACTAAATGGTAGAACTTCTCAGGTTGAACTAAAAGTCATTTTTTTGAATATTTGGCTTTGTTCATAATGCTGTAACTGTTATTAATATTTGCACTATGAAAGAGAAAGACAGTTTCTTTTTTTTTTTTTTTTGCACTGAGTTTCCTGAGATGTTGTTTTTCTGATTCGTGTTCATGTTTCCACATGGCTTGGGATAATGTTTTAAAAATGCATTGATCTGAGGGAATTCATTTTACAAAAGCTTGTGTGTGTGTATGTGCTTTACTCCCTTACCCTATAGTATAGTATAGTATAGTATAGTATAGTATAGTATAGTATAGTATAGTATAGTATAATTCAATTTGCCAGGGGAAAAAATTGTGAATTTGCTGGTATGTAATAAAGAATATATGATAGAGGAGGAAAAAAAACAAAACTAAGAGGATTCAGAGAGAAAAGGATGAAAAAGTTCTAAGTAGAAGAAGAGGCTGAGCAAGATGGCAGAATAGAACTTGTCAGTGCTTGTCTACATATGACAATACCTTCACAGGGGCTAAGGAAACTGGGTAAGGGACCAAAATACTTGGCTATAGCACAGTGACAGATGCATTGGAGAGGGCAGGAAAGGCACCTACATATCCCACATTATATCTCTCATTATACATAATGAAGAGGAATACTTTCCACTTAAGGGGAGGAAGGTG
The DNA here is from genome assembly GCA_004027205.1 of Ctenodactylus gundi. Lineage (NCBI taxonomy): Eukaryota > Metazoa > Chordata > Mammalia > Rodentia > Ctenodactylidae > Ctenodactylus > Ctenodactylus gundi. The sequence goes on from PVKB01000203.1 coordinate 21,895, forward strand.
GAATAAGCACAAGACTTTACATAAGTTCCAACACTAGGCCTAGCAGAATAAAAACCAGCATGACTCCTGACTTCAGGGTGGTACCTGAAGACTGTACCTCTACACCTGCCCTCTTCCAGTGCCAGAAAGGAACCCACAGTTTCTACAAAATGGACTTGAATTCTAGTCTGTATCTCTAAAGGCCAACTTTAGTGGCCTTGGGTCACAGAAAAAACCTCAAAAGTCTTATGAGTCAGATGTCCCCTAACATGGCCAGCCATGGCAGATACAGGATTCCAACCCAATGCTAAGCTTGTCTTGGAGGCCATGGGATTTCAGCCTGGGGCTATATTAGCTATGGTTTTCCTTGATTAATGATACCTTCAGCACTGCAACGGTTAAATGGTTAGGGACCACGTGACAGTTTGATAGAATTACTAGATATGCATCATATTAAAAGACATTCCCAGAGAAAACCAGATTGTAAAGTCTGGGGTGAATATGTAATTATTTAATGCACAGACGTTAATAAATGACCCCAAGGCTCAAGAAAATCAGAGAAATACAACATCATCAATAGACAAAATACATTACTAATAACTAACTCAAAAGAGATATGGAAATATGAACTGCCCAGCAAAGAATTCAAAATATTTATTTAAAGAAGCTTAATAAACTATAACAAAATATAGAGAAACAATTCAAACATCTATCATTTAATAGAGAAATTGAAACAGTATTTTTTAAATTAGTGTTGTAGTTGAAAAATACAGAGAATAAAATAAAAGATGCAATAGAGAGCATCAGGAATAGAATTTATAAACAAAGAATCTGTAAACTTGAAGACAGATTATTAAAACGCATGTAGTCAGTGGGGAAAAGGAAATAAAGACATCTATAGGATTTGTTGGAGTCCATCAAAAAATTATACATGCCATCAATATATGAGAGAATAAAGAAAGAAAAAGGAACAAATGTCTTATTTAATGATCTAATAGCAGAAAATGTTCCAGACCTAGAGAAAGATATAAATATCCAAGTACAGAAAGATCAACAGAATAGCAGTAACAAATTCTTACTTATCAATACTTATGTTGGAGCAATCAATACTTACAAGGATTACTGTGAGTCCAAGACCAGCCTGGGCTCCAAAGTGAATTCAGGACCAGCCTCAACTACAGAGTGGGACCCTGTCTCCAAAAAAAAAAAAAAAAAAAAAAAAGTTAAGTCAAAAACTATAAAAAAGATAAAGAATGTTATTATGTAATGATAAAGAGGTTGGTTTAGCAAGAGAATTTTAAAATGATAAATAAACATACACCCAATGTCTGAGCAATTATATAAAGGGAATATTAGAAACAAACTACAATACAAAAATAATAGTGAATTTCAACACCCCACTTCTGGCTATGGGTGGATTGACTGAACAGAAAATTAAGAAAAAATAAATTACATTTAAACTATATTCTTGACCTAATGGATATAACATATATTCATAGAATATTCTACCCAGTAACCACAGAATACATATTCTCCCCAACTGCACATAGGACATTCTCCAGGATAGATCATTTGTGCCTGCCTATTAGGTCACAAAACAAGTATCAATATATTTAAATTTTAAATCATATCACCTCTCTGTCCAGAACAATATATGAAACTAGAATCAATAAGAAGATCTTTAGGAAAATTACAAATATAAAAAGTTAAGCAAATGTTCCTGAATGATCAATATATCAATGAAGAAATAAAAAATTAAAAAATATTTTGAAATAATTGAAAATGGAAACAATAGCTTAGAAGAACAGGATAAGTTCTTGGATACATACAACCTGCCAAAATCGAATTATACTGAAATAAAAATCTGAACAAACAAAAATGAAGTAAGGAAACTAAATCACTAATAAAAGTTCTCCAAATTACACAAGAATGCATGGCTCAACTGCTGCTTTCCATCAAATATTTAAAGAAGATCTAGTATTATTCTTAACAAATTTTTCCAAAAAATTTGAAATGAAAGGAATATTAATAGTTCCAAACTCATTCTACAAAGCCAACATTATCCTGACATCAAAAACAAACAAGAACACAAGAAAATATAAAAATTACTGGCTAATATTTCTAGTGAACTTAGATGAAAAATCCTTAGCAAAGTAATAGCTAACTGAACTCAGTAACACATTAAGATCATTCACCATCACCAAGTGGGATTTATCCTAGGAATTCAATGATGGTTCAACATATGCAAATCAACAAATAGGATTTATCGCACTAACACAATGAAAGACAAACACCTAGTGATCATTTCAATAGATACAGAAAAAGCATTTGACAAAGATTTTTATAGCTTGATAATAAAAATTCAACAAATTAGGTATAGGTGGAATAGATCTCAACATAATTAAGGCTATATGTAATATATATATACAGCTAAACCTCATACTCATCAAGAGAAAAGCTGGAAACTTTCTTTCAAAATTCAGAACAAGACAAGATTACCCACTTTCCTCAATTCTGTTCAACGTATACTCAAAGTTTTAGCCAGAAAACTTCAGCAACAGAAAGACAGAAAATGCATTCAAATTGGAAGATGGTGAGTTGTTTCTTTTGTAATCATGATCTTATACATGTATAAATCACTAGAAAGACTCCTCCAGGCAACTGTTATTAGATCTAATGAATTAAGTGAAGTTACAGAATATAAAAATAATAATCAGCAACAGTTCTATACATTAATATAAAACAAACCAATTAAGAAATAATGAAATGATTCTATTTCCAACAACTGCAAAAAAAAAAAAGAATAAATTCCACCAAGGAAGTAAAAGGTTTCTATTCTATAATCCATAAAGCATTAGAGAAAAAAATTGAAGAAGACACAGATGAAAAGATACCCTGTACTTGTGAATAAAATATGTGTGTGTGTGTGTGTGTGTGTGTGTGTGTGTGTGTAATGAGATGATCATGCTAACTGAAGCACTTATAAAGCTGTAATACCAATCCTATCAAAAATACCAAAGACATTCTTCCCAGGAATACAAAAGCAATTTTAACATTCCTGAATAACCACAAAAGTTTCTAAAGAGCCAAAATAATTTTGAGAAAAAAAATATAAGTATAGGCAGCACACCATCTGACTTCAAAATATATTACAGAGCTACAGTAATCAAAACAGTACAGCACTGACATGAAAAGAGATACATAGAACACTGTAGCAGAATAGAGTGCCAAAAAGTAAGCCTATCTCTCATGCCAATGATTATTAACAAAGGTGCGAAAATAGTAAGGAAAGAAAACTGCTTCCATAAATGCTGGTGGAAAAGTGACTATCCAAATGCAGAAACCAGAAACCAGATCACTTTGTGTCACCATTCAAAAAAAGAATGAAAGAAAGAAAGAAACTCAAATAGGACAAAAAACATAAATAGATGTAAGAAGTTTTAAGACACTAAGCTATGAACCTACTGGAAGGAGGCTTAGAGGGAAATCCCTAGGACTTTAGTCTAGCTAAGGACAATTTAGACGTAACCCCAAAGCACAGTCAACAACAACAAATGTAGAGAAATATGATCACATCAAACTAATAAGTTTCTGCACAAGAAAGAATGAAGCAAAGAGACAACCTAAAAATTGGAGGAAATACTTGAGAACTAGACATTTGGCAAGTGGCTGGTATTCAAAACATGTAAGGAACTCAGCCTAGTAGGAAGTGACTGAGCCCGCTCCTTCAGTCAAGGAGAACACAAGAGGGGGAGTGCGGATTGAAGAAAACTGGACTCTTGCAAGGGACGCCGCAAAAGACACTTTATTGTTTACATCTTCCCTTATATACCCTCCTTGCCTTCCCACTAGCCAACAGTCACGTGTTTCCACTCCTGATGGAAAACAAAAAACACCTGGAACCGCAAACGGTCAAAACAAGGAACCGCAAACGGTCAAAACAACACTCACAAAAGGTCAAAACAACGCGTGACTTAGATTGCTAACACCTGGAATTTCAAATGGTCAAACGGTAAAGGAACTTGGCCGAGGTCAGCAATGCTGAGGCTCCGGAGCCCCGAGGGCCCCAACAAGCAAGAAAACCAAGAATCTGATTTTAAAATGGGTGAAAGTCATGTCGCAGAAGCCGAACAAATATCCAACAGCAATGAGAAAAATATTCTGCATAATTAATCAGAGAAATGCAAACAAACACTACTGTGGTTTCTAACATCTTAATCCTGTAATAATGACTTTCAGATAAAAGACAAAAGATAGCAAGTACTGGAAAGAGTGTGGAGGGAACCCTAATGTATTGTCTGAAGAAATATGAATGTATAACCATTGTGAAAGCAATGGAGCGGGTCTCAAAAGCTGACAAGTAGAACTACTGTATGTCCCAGCCCTGCCACTCCTAGGGCTATGTCCACAGAACAAGGAATTAGTACTTTGAAGAACACCTCCACATGCTCATATTTATTTTAGCATTATTCACAATAACCAAGATATAAAATCTATCTAAGTGTACATTAATGGATGAATAAATACGAGAAACACACACATTACAATACTATCATCCATAATAAGAGGGAAATCCTGCATTTATTACAAAGTAAATTTGTAAGTTCTACTATACAGTGTGGTACCAACAATTATTAATGACTTTAATGATTTTATATTCTTGAAAAATGCAAAGTGGATATTGTGATCTCACTACAGAAACAGCTGTGTAGGGTAATGAATTTGTTAATTAGCTAGATATGACCATTGCACAATATACATACTTCAAAATGTCATATCTGGTAAAAATAATCTATTGATTTTTAAATAAACTATTGAAAAAGAAAACCAAAGCTTTAATAAAAATTTGAGAGTGAAATGTCCCCTTGTGAAACAATTAGCTCAGTGCTTGCCTTCTGGTCCTACTGCATGTGTGCTGATTTGGGGGAATTTTTATTGATTTAAAACTATGAGAATGCTGGGAGTTTGAAGCCAGCCTTGGCTACATAGTGAGCTCAGGACCAACTTGGACTGCAGAGAGAGACCTTCTCTTGAAAAATAAATAAATATACCATGGGAAGTGTTACATGCTCCCAACACTAAGTACAGATTCTTGACACTTGATAAAATATAAAAGCATACTGCAGCCCCTACTTTGAATTACTAAACTCAAATATTAAAATGTAGGTGTTTCCTGATAGTTCATCAAATACAAAATGTTCTCCCAAGTACTCTGTGTGGTGTTTGGAACATATAACCAAGCGTCTAACCTGTCCTTCAGCCTGCCTATTAACTGGAGAATTCTCTGAAGAAAGCCAGATCATATAGAAATATCATTTATGACCTAGTTATTCAACAAGAGGATTTCACTTCTTGAAAATTTAATAGTTGATCATTTTATTCTGGAAGTCTTTCATAAGTAGAAGAAAATGAGTTTTAGATACTAAATCTAGATCACCTGCTGTAACTTGAGTGTCCAGTCTAAGGGAGATTTATCTACATATTCCTAACCACAGCTGGTGAAATATTTATCCTTCATGTGTTAATCAAGGTCATTATGATGCTTTGCAAATCAGATATATTTTCATTTTCTCCTTAACTATATTTCTGGTATGCTGCTCTATATGATTCAACAGCACTATTCGTATTATATGTTGGATACTCAAAATACAGGTTCTTACATAAAAAGGTTTTTCCTAAAACCAAACAAAAAATTTGCTTCTCAACGTTTCATGTATAATTTGATATTGTTCCTTATAGAATTTAAAAGGTTAGACAAAACACATAGAATGATCAGAATTTAGACTATTTATTGCTACAACAGCTTCTAATTCTTTCATCTTATAAAGAAGTAAATCCCCTGATTCCTCACAGACACATATCAATAAAAACAATTATGGAAGAATTTTTATATTGTATTTCTGAGTTCGTAATCATCGAAGCACCTATGCCTTTCTAAAATGTGCAAATCCCTCTTTATGTTTATTCTGTTAGTGAACTAACAAGATGAATTCATCTCTAGGACACTACAAACACTAAATTCTGAAAATGGCCCCCAAGCATATAACCTGTCCTTGATCCTGCCTATGAACTTCAAAATTCTCTGAAGAAATCTGGATGTTATGGAAGTATTATTTATGCCCTAATTATTCAGCTTAAGGGCTTCCCTTCTTCTAGAAAATTTGATAGTGAGTTGATCATTTTAATCTGGAAGACATTTCATAAGTAGAGAAAATTGAGTTTTAGTAATTTTTAATTTCATCAAGTACTGAATTATATAATAAACATGGCAACTAGAGGAAATTTCTAGCTCTGAAAATATCCAACAGATTCAAGTATCACTATCTGGCCTAATCAGCCACCCCTTTGTAACTGCTAATAGTAAGACTTTCATGGGGAAGATTATGTAACATTTTATACTCAAACTATAAACCAAATTTTGTTCAATACCAAGGACTGAACCCAGAGCTTTGTGCATGCTAGGCAAGCACTCTATCACTGCACTACCTCCTCATCCCTAAACCAAATGTTGTGTGATTAGATTTGAACATCAAAAGGATCTTTAGAGAGCATCCTTCAAATCTATAATTCTATAATCCTTAGACGTAAAAAAGACAAGGTAAATTGTTGAGTACTTAGAATAAGTAGAAACTTATTTATAGGATGTAAAACCACAGTCCTCCGTGTCGAAACTAGGCATAAGAATATGTAAAATTCATCTTAACTGGCATAGAAAATGCAGATAAATTTCACACCGAAAAACTCTAAGCAGCTTTCTATTTCCTGAATATGTGAGCTATAGACATAAAGCTATGTCACTGGGAAGAATGTGCACTTTTGACAAACATCACTGACACTATCTGAGAAGAACTGATTCTAGAATGCCATACGGTGAAGGCTGCAATAACTTTAATTTATAGTGGCATCATTTCAGGTGTTGAATGGAAGCACCTCGATAAACAAGAGTGAAAGTTGATTCCATAGTGTGGGCAGAAGGAAGAAAATATCATCACTTATTATGTGACAGGTTTAATTAGCTTTTGCTGAAATCATGTAGATATTATGTTCCTAATTTGTTTATATAGGTGCTTAATACTAAAATATTTGAATTATTGTTTGACTGTTTATTCTTTTGTAGTAAAGATTATTCTCAGAAAGCAATGTATAATAAACAGCTAATATGGAGGGGCAGTTTTCAATGTCGATGTACATACAACAAGCTCCTATAAAACACACACACTAAAACACACACACACACACACACACACACACATTTTTCCCCAAATTCTAGAACATAGTTATCAGAAATGATTTCTCAGGATTATTCACATAATTTGTTTTCTGTTTGTGGATGCTCAATCAAGGTTTATATATATTCATTGATTTTTTTTCAAGTCTGATTAGCCCTAAAAGTATAACAAAATTTTATGGTCATCCCCCTCACCCAAGGTCACCACAATTAACATTACAGTCATGATATCAACATCATTGGTGGCAGAGTGCTAGGATTTAGTATTCAGAATGGTGCTTGGGCACAATTATGAACTAAACTAGCTTCTACAAGCAGGCCATTACAGGTTTTGGAATAAATTGCTGTATTACGCTGAAGTTACCAATTAGAGAAACACTCATCAGCTGTGTTCGGTGTTTTTTTAATTCACACAAAATGTTTGATACACTCATATACAACAAAAAATAAAGCCAAGAGTAGAGAGGTCCACTAGTATACTAGTTGATAATATATACCAAAGTTCATAACTCCCTTAAGATTTTTTTTTTTGGCAGACCAGAGGGAAGCAGTCTATCTTTAAATGAACAAGCTAGAAAAGTTCATCAGTCAAAGAGAAGTCAAACTTGCTATGTCTCCCCAGGCAGGCCCAAGTATATGCAGAAGGGAGGTGTATATATCATCGTTATTACTGCCCGGCCCTTTCATATGAAGTTGTGCATCAATAGAGCATTGTTAACATCAAAATGAGCTAACTAGAAGGTAGAATTATCCCTGAAAGATTGAACATAGTGTTAACCTGAGATTAAATTAAAAATTACTTTAAACCTTTCCCAAAGAAACATACCATGTTTCTCTCCAGAAAAGAAGTAATTTAATTCTTTACCCCTTGTTCTGTTGATACATATAAACACAATGCATAATGTTTACACTGATCTTGAGTATTTTGTACGTATACCCATTGTGGCAAGAAACAAATCCTTCCCCTCTCCCTTTTGACCTTCCCACTCCCTCCCCTAGTTCCCATTATCCCCTCAATTAGATCTACGAAACGATCGTGATCTAGTTTCTCATATTAGAGAAACCATTCAATAGTTCTCCTTTTGCTTCTGACTCACTTCACTAAGCATGATGGTCTCAAGTTGCCTCCATTTACTTAGAAAAGCTTCCACTCTGTCTTTATAGATGAGTAGTATTCCATTGTGTGTAAACATTACAGTTTATGTATCCATTGGTCTGTTGATGGGTATTTTGGTGACTTCCACATTTTAGCTATTGTTAGTTGTGCTGCTATGAACATGGGTATGCATGTATCTCTGTTATATGTTGTTTTATTTTTACGCTTTTGGGAAAAAGAGGTATTGCTGGATACAAGAGGACATTTATTTCCAGTCTTTTGAGAGACTTCCATACTGCTTTCCATAGTGGTTGTACCAGTTTACTTTCCCACCGGCAGTGCAAGAGAGTTGGTTCCTTTTTCCCCACAGTGTGGCCAGCCCTGGTTGCTGTTTTAGTTCTTGATATACACATTTCTCTCTAGAGTTACATGGTATCTTAGTGATGTTTTGGTTTGCATTTCTGTAATGGCTAAAGATGTTGAACATCTTTTCATGTATTTGTTGATTATTTAAACTATTTGGCAAATATCTAAAAGATAAATGTGAAGGCAAGAACTTTCTTACTTAACAAGGCACCAAAAGCAAAAGAAATAGCCCCAGAATTAACAAACGGAATTATGTCAAATGAAAAAAGCTTCTACAAAGCAAATGAAATCATCATTAGTGTAGAAAGAGAACCAACAGAATGGGAAAAAAATATTCACTGCCTACACCTCAGATAGGAGGCTCATAACTAGAAGATATACATATGGGAACTGAAGAAAAAGAAGCCATCAAAATCAAAGACCCGATTGAAAAATGAGCAAAGGAAATAAATAGGCAGTTCTCAGAAGAAGTATTTTAATTCTTGACAAACAAAACTTATACAAATAGATTTTCAAAATTAGCAAATAAAAGATTGCTTTGAAAGTAGTCATGTTTTTGTGCAAATGCTTCAGGAGGTATTCATTGGGGTTTTTACCTCCCTTTCTATTCACTAGTTCTCTATTGTGTAGACTATCTTCCACGCCTATTGTGCTCTTATCGCTGATATTTCCTTGTGTTTAGGTCGTTAAAACTCTTATAATTTTTGTAGCATGCTATTGCTTTGCGAAGATGCTCAGTGCCTTTTGCTGGAGGTAGATGCGTGCAGGCATCCTGCGTACCTATGGCCTGGGGCGTGGGGACTGTAAAGGCCTCTGCCGGGTTCTCACCACGACTGCATTTCCCGTTACCTCCCAGCTCTCTTATGTAGTCGTGTGCTTAGCCAGAGTTTCTACATATTGCAGTGTGCTGGCAGGAGCATCTAAGGGAATAGTAACAGATCGGAAAGTCACTGGAAGCAGATCTGACACAAAGATGTCTGTCCATCCTCCTTGTAGAGGGGATGGAGGACATGAGTTTGAGATCAGAGACGCGCAAAACACTGCAAACCATGATCGTGACTAATACCTTAACCTGGATTTGTCCTCACTCATCTCAATTTGCTTCTGTTTCCTGCAGCACTTTGCTGTCTCTGGCCTTTCTTGCTCCCTTTAATCTTTTCACATGGTTTTTAAAGTGGTATTCTTCACAAAGGCAGTACTTTTACACACATTGTGCATTTCTGCTTGAAGAGACAGTAACTCTGAGATAGTCATGGCCCAGGAAAGAGACTGAAAATCTAGCAGTAATTCACAAGTCAAAGATCTGCCAGTTATGTTATGTATGTTAAGTTTAATAGAGAGAATTAAACAACTCTAGTCTCAGTTCTACTGTAATTAGAACCATAACTACAGGCAAGTCATTTGTGTAAGTATCAATCTCTCAAGGAAAAAAATAAACTCTTTGAGGTTTAAATCGATGTTTCTATTGGTTTTTTTCTTACTAAGCAACATTTACAATGCTAGCCTATCAAATAAAGTCATTTTAAAAAATAATGATGAACTTTATATATAGGTAACTTCAAATCTGAGGCAATTTAAAGGTTAGCTATGACGTTTTTTAAATATTTCTAGACAATAATAGTATTTCTTAATCTTTCTTAGCATTTACAAACCCTGACAAGAAATAAAAATAAAATAACACCAGTTCTGACTCAAACAATATTTTCACTGGATTATAGGGTATCTTACTAATCAGGTGTTTTAGCAACGCATTTGTCAAGCATTTATATAAAGACCTTGAATCCATATTGCATTGTAAAACTTCTAGTATGAGTTACCTAACCTTTCCTCATCTCAAATCTCCTCTGATAAGCTATAAATTAAGTAATATAGCTGATGAAACTGAGAACAGTTTAGGAGGCTGCATTTGCTAAGTTCTTATTATAAATCAAATACTAGGCTAAGTGGTTTATAGAGTAGTTTATCTCATCCTTACACTAGCTCTATGAATTATGTACTGTACTTACCTTTTTACAGATGATAAAACTGAACCTCTATGAGCTCAAATACTAGAACTTGCTCATTTATAAATGGGATTGAATTCAAATTCAGTTTGTCTGATTTCTGAATCATTATTCTATATTAGATCCTAACTGCATATTTATACCTGGGTTTCTTTTGCTATGTTACCATTAAATGTTGCCATCCCATCTTAATGATTGAAGAAATTCAACCTTTGGTTCAATGCCAAGTGACAGTGCACGTTTTTAGGTAGAACTGTATAGGTATTAAAAAATATTAAGCTTCCCACGTTCTTAAAAGAGAATTCAAAAACTTTAATGTATTTCCCTCGAGCTACCCCATGCAAATTTTATCCCTAAGATTACTTTTAAAACATTTCTTTTCAATCAGTAGGGCACATTAGAAGCTCCTCCGATATTTGTTTAAAATGGAGGTGTCCAGACCCACCTCTGTGATCCTGATTCTGTAGTTTTGAGATAGGGCCTCCAGGATCTGGATATTAATAATTCCTGCTAATTCTAATGCAAAGTCCTGAAGATTCACTCTTAATAAACACTGGCTTCAAGATATATAATAAAAATCACAGATGGCATCAATGATTTTCAAAGTAAACAGCAAAAGAAGTTTTAAAAATTTTATTCCTAGTTCTAAAATGTGTACATTTGATTCCAGATCATATTGCTTAAATTTTTTGAAAGGCTTCCTAGGAATGGAAAAACCTAATTTAAGAAGGAATGACACAGTTCATAGGTCCTTAACTCAAAAGCATGTATTAGGAAGATGGCCAGGAGAAAAGTGGCCAATTTTCATTATTCTCTGAATATGAAAAAGATTTTGCCAAGCTCAGAGGAAAAAAAAAAGACATTATCTTTTGTGTTCATTGTAATAGAATCTTTAGTTGATCCTCCAGCAGTTTTGAGTAGACAGTAAGAATTACCCGTGATTATACCACTTAGAAAAACCATAGAAAGAAAGAAATACATTTATTTTTATTCAGGATGGCTGATTTGTTGTGATCAGAAATCAAGGATTTTTAAAGTGCCGAGGCACGCCAACCTGCCTGTGAGTTTGTGAGACAACGGGCAGAGTGCCACATGTCACAACTAAAAACAAGGCTATCACTACTGCAATTTTGCATGCTGCACAGCAAATATTAATCTATTGTTGAGAGCTCTCTGTATGTACTGAAAATGTGCCACATCCATACCACTTATTCCCATACAATTAATGCTCTTTGAAAAATAGCTGCTATTAATCTTTGTCTCTGAAAAGAAGGGAGAGTTTAGATATTCTCTTGTAAGAGTATCCCAATGATTACCACTTGTAATCTTTTTTAAAAAATATATGCTTAAATATTCTATGCAATTTTCTATGAATATACTTTAGATGACAATTTGAAAACAAAGTCATAATTACAATCCGTTTTCTGAGAAGGTTTTTATTTCTTAGCTTGCCTACAAAACCCACATCAACTTCTCACAACTGTGGTAAAATCTGTGTGGAATAAGTAAATTACGTAGTTTTCAAAATTATACCAAGACTATCTACTGATGATTATATAGGAATAAATCTAGTATCCCAGGATTGTTGGGACTTCAGTGAGCTATGCAGATGCACTTACAACGAATGAAACCAGGAAGGTAGAAGGTGTTTTTCTCCATTCTCTGTTTGGCCACAGTGAAGGTGCAGAGTTTACAGTAAGCATAAAAGATGAATATAGAAAAAAATTCAACATGAGTAGACATATGCATAAAGAGATTAGTAACTCAGGCCATATAATCACTCTAACTTGGCCCAGTCCATGCAGGAAAAGAATGTCTCTGTCCTAAGCATGTACACACAGGCGATTATACAGTGATGACTTTGGACTGCTCTGCCAGCGTCCCGTTAACTTTTCCCACCCCATCTCTCTGATTTCTTCCGTCCTCGGGACACGTGAATACTGAGAACTCCATTGATGCGTTCTTCTGCTAAGCCCTAACATCCCTGTGCTGCTGCGTTTGGGAGAGGAAACAACAGAAGCAGCTGCCCCGTATGTCTGCGTAACATTTGGTTTCTGACTAACGTGGAAGCTACAGCAGGAATGGTGTCGGAGAGGTAGTACATATCAGCGTGTTTAGCTGCAATCTGCGTGAATGCTCTAGCGCCTGGCCACGTGCATTATTTAAGATCACAAATCCATAAAGTGCTCGTATAGCCCAGTTTACTCAGCGATAAGCACCTGGCAAGTGCTCAGGATATGCTGCTGGCCATTAACTTGAATTGCAGCGGACCAGAAGATATGACTATGATCTGGAATATCACAAAACCAGTTGTTAAAATGGAAATACTGCTTTGATCAGGGAGGAAAAACCTAAGACAGTGAAAATGCTTCTAGAAAAAATTACAGGGCAGCCCAAACATTGTGTCAGGTTTCACCTGGGTAGTTGATAAACACTGATAGAGTACTATGACAACAGCTAAAACAGAGACGGCAAAATTATATGGTATCTAAATATGAACCTGTTTAAACCCAAGTTGAAGACACATGGCTCACCCTTCATTCCTGTGTCTCATCTTAAAGGTTGACACACTCAGACTGTCTGCTTGATTCATAAAGATATTTTCTCTCTTGTCCCATGTATAGTATATGATTTATTCAAAAAACATAATAGAGGAATAATAATAATACAGAAATAACATCAAGAGAAGAGCCCATTTAAGTTGATATATTTATCTAAAATGATATTAATTTAAAATGTCATAACACAAACAGTAAAAAGGGCCTAAATTTTCCCAGTTGAGTAAATTAATCTTTAATAAGTTTAAGAGCAAGGTCTTTAAACTTGCTCTTAAAGTTCACAGGAAGGACAATCACTGACTTTTTTTTTTTTCCTTTGAACTATGATGGAAAGCCAAGCAAGGACTCTGCCTACCCAGGCGAGTGCTCCGCCACTGAGTGACATCCCAACACGGCTGTTTTTGTTATCACATGGTGCCTGCAAAGCACAAAACATTCTCTAGCTTAAATTCCATAAATTCAAATTGGTAAAATGCTTCAATATGAAGTGAATCACAACCATTCCTGACTGTTTTAGTACTTTAGAAACTGAGTGAAATATATAGTATGTTGACTATTTTTTTGAGGACAAAAGCATACTATTAAATTTCCAGGTGACACCAAAGGGTCTTTATAATGATGGCTAGTTATCTGAACCACTCTTAATGTAGTAAGCCTAGTTCATGTGGTTTACACCTGTTTTATTTGAATACAAATTGAGAGCATATTCTATGATCTGCAGCATTCTGAAAGTAGGTATTAATTTTAATGTTAAATACCTGAGTGTTAAGTATTAGCCTAGTCTTTTTCAAATCTCTCGGCACATCAGAATTATATTAAGGTTTTTGTAATGCAGATGCCAGGGCTCTATCCAAGAGAGGACGTTGGTTAATTTCACCACGTAATACTAATTCAATATGAAATTGGGTTAAATGAAATCATATCTTTTTCTGATTGAGAATAAATGAATACAGATCTATTTGAAGAATGGAAGTTTCATAAATTATAGAAGCAGACTAAGAGGATATAATCATGGGTTAAGCAGAGAAAACTGTGATTCAAATGCCTTCTGTGGCTTGAATGTGTGATGTTTTTGGTGTATGAACGAATATTGAGCGTGTAGTTGGAAGCAAGTACTATCACGCAGTACTGGTGTGGAAAGGCTTATGTGGTAGAGTGCCATCAAGGAACCTATATCCTAGTAAAGAAAACGATAAATAAGGGAGTTTTTAAACCAAAGATAAAGTACTAGTTTGAGTGCTATGAAGACAAATACAATAATATAAAAAGTAACGCAGAGGATCAGGTGAAACAAGAAGTCCATTTAGAGGGTAGCATTGAAAGCCTGGAGAAGGACGGTTTCAAACACAAGAAAGTGAGTGCCGAGGTCCTGACGTGGAAGAAAATCTGCTTTTGAGGACTGCCCAGAAGTCTTGTGGCTGGAGGAGGCGCCACAGAGAGAAGGGAAGGGCAGGGGTGGAAAGAGGGAGCCAGCTTGGGAACAAGAGGCCTCCTATATTCCAGTGACGCTGGAGCATAGGCCACAGAAGTTGTGATATGGAAGGGTGATAAGGAGATGTACCTGTATTTTGGAATTTTATGCTGGTTTCTGTGTGGCAGGTGGACTGGGAAACGAGGGTAATGAAACTGGAAGCGGGATCCCCACGGCCACTAGAGAAGACAGTACCGGGAATGTCTTGACTGATCTTCTAAATATGAGTTGTCTTCATGATTCTTTTAGGTCAAACACTCTACACTCCAAATCTTAAAGGCAAATGGGAAGGGAGGTTTGATTTACATAAAAAGAACTTACTGATATCTTTTACTGTTATGTGATTTCTAATCTAAACAAGCTTCCAACCCAGTAAAAATGATATAATATTGTCCACTATCAACTAAACTGGAATCCCTGAGCTTTGTTTGCCTCAGAAATTTCTGACATAAAAATGTCAGAATGTAAGGATAAAAATCCTTACAGATGAGGTTATATTCATCCTCCAATCATTAGATTCAGAACTACTTAAAGCTGAAAACTAAACTTCTAATAGAAATTTTAAATACAAAAGATTTTTTTCGTGTAACTACTAATTGTATGACATTTGTCTTCTTTTATATTATAGAGAGGGGGCAGTAGTAAAAGAAAAAGAAAACACTGGGGTAGGAGGACCGTTGCTATTGCTCCTCTCAACCAATAGGGAAATTTATTAAAATGCCACTAAAAAATCTCATATTGCAGACAGATACTAAGGATTATGCTCTGTATTAAAACCAGCTGCTATCTTGTATTTAATCATATACTTGGCTTTTAAACAGGCACCATCTTAAAATAGCTTTTGAACTATTGTACTTTCACACTGTGGCTTCATACTGTCAGCCAACTGGACATTCATTTTCCTGATGACAAGGAACAGATACGACGGATGTTCATGTGTCTTATGATACAAAACATAGAACAGGGCAACAACAAATACCTATGGACAAAATGTGCGTTTCATGGAGTATGGCTCCACTATTCAAGAAGTCGAAAATAAAACGTATTTTCAAATATGATTGGGCTGCATATGCAACTCAGCAGTAGATCACTTGCCTAGCATGTGTGAGGTCCTTGAT
This sequence comes from Ctenodactylus gundi, assembly GCA_004027205.1. NCBI lineage: Eukaryota > Metazoa > Chordata > Mammalia > Rodentia > Ctenodactylidae > Ctenodactylus > Ctenodactylus gundi. Next base: position 37,714 of record PVKB01000203.1, read on the forward strand.
TTAGTCCCCAGCACTGCCACAAACATATATGCAGATTAATGTTACTTTATATAAGCTAACATGTTTTTATCCATCATAAACATGAATCAGAACATTTGCAGACAGTGTTTATTGGTGAAAAATGTTTTAAAAAAGAACTTCTCTAAACTGCTATTAAAAAGAAAATAAAATGCATGGACCGGGAGTGTTTTACAAAACACACTGTGAATGGAAGAAAGGAGGCAACTTAATGTTGGGGTCCAAAAATTTTTCCATTCAAGAATCTTTTAAGAATATTTTTATCAGAGCCCTCCTAGCTGCTTCCCCTTCAAATCTCTACTTGGAATCTCAGTCCAGGTCAACATGAGCACACGAATATCTGGTACATGATTTTAAACTCAGTCACGTCATCTCAGTGTCTTCTCTGCGTAATGAGTGAGCATCGGTACGTGGCCCAGTATAGTTATGCTTGGTCTCCTTGGAAGTCCTATGCTTACAAATCCTGTTATTTCAGTGACATTTCTTGAGAGATCAGAGTGGGGCAGGAACAAGAAAGAGCACCTTTTCCCTATCCTTTCCGAGCTTTCAAATGGGTTTTCATACTGCTATTCTTAAGTGCAGATGATTATATGACATTGTAGCAAGCTGTCTGTCATAATTTGAACTTTTTGGTCTTTTAAATTTTCAGTCATTGTCTTTATCATATCATTTCAAAGAAAATATAAAGGAGAAGATAAAAATTCAGATATAATATTCCTATTATTTAGATGTCATACTTAATATTCTTGTAATTCAAAATGTTAAATACATTATCCAAAATAAAAAGTACATCTTCATTGGCTTTGTTAATACCAAGAACAGTCTACATTATTAACATTACATAACCAATTAGGAAAGAAAATGGAATGAAGGACATCGAATTATGAGGCACATTGGATAATTGCTGATAGGTTTTAAGAGTTACCTTTCTTTTTTATTTTCAGGGGATATTTTCAGGTTTTTTCCATTTTGTGTGTGTGTGTGTGTGTGTGTGTGTGTGTGTGTGTGTGTGCGCGCGCGTGTGTAATGTTTACATTGAACTTGAGTATTTTGTGCACATACATATCACATCAGAGTTTCAAACTCTTTCCCTCTCCCTTTTTTGACCCTCCTATGCCCTCACCATCCCCCAAACTCTCACTATATGCCCCATTTAGTTCTATGAAATGACTGTATTCCGAGTGTCTGTATTAGAGAAACTATTCAATATTTAACTTTCTGTGTCTGACTCACTTCATTGAGTATGATGGTCTCAAATTGAGTCCATTCACCTACAAAAGCCCCAAAACTATCTGCCTTTATGGATGAGTAATACTCCATTGTATGCATACCAAAATACCCGCCCACAGACTAATGGATACAAAAAAAGGTTACCCTTCATGCATAAATGAGAAAAGAAATTAAATTCTCTCTTTGAAGGTATTACAGAATGAGGAGGTGGCTCTCATGTTTTGTGGAACTTTATAATCTCCTGTTGGTCTTGCTCAAATGCCGATGCTGCCCCACACCCAGGAGTCATGGTAGCACCTGATAATTTGCATGTTTAACAAAAAATCCCCAGGCAATATGCTTTACATGGCTGACTCAGAACCACACTTTGGGAACCACTGAATGCTTTTCTGTTCCTGGATTTTCGTGAAAAATAAAAAACAAGTAAAATCCACAAGAATGTCATTTAAGAGAAATTTTAGCCAGAATCATGGGCATCTCTGCTGAATAAACCAAATGGACTCAAGAAAAAGCAGGAAATATATGTACTCCATCTCTCAAAGTTGAGAGGACTAGAACGCACTTGAATCTACCTTTTCTCCTGCTCTGGGACTGCCGTTTTTCCTCCAAGAATACATCAGTCATACTGCCTCTGTCAAATGCAACCTTCCCTCTCTACTCTCAGAATCCTCTAGACCTGGTCTTTTTTTTTTCTTATATTTATGATCATAATATGACATCACAGAAGGAAGTAGTTACAGAGAACTAAGTCGAGTTGCTGAAGTGAGCCACAATTTCTTCATCAAAAAAAATCAAGGCAGCCAGGCCTGGTGATGTAAGCCCGTAGTCCCAGTGCTCTCAGAGGCTGACACACATGGATGGCAAGCTGGAGCCCAGCCTGCGCAACTTAAGCAGTCAGCAAAACCTTGTCTCAAAAGCAAAAATAAATATGTGCCGGGATGTAACTCAGTGCAAAGGCCCTATGGTCAATTCCCAATACCATGAAAATAAAATAGAACAAAATAAAGATACTTCCCCTAGCTATAGTGGGTAGTTAAGTGAATGACATGTATAGCACCAAGCACGATGCCCAGCACACATGTGGTTCCCGGCTGCCATAGAAACTTCCGTTCTGCCGTCTTGGACTTCCAGAATGCGCATGTTGCTAATCTCCTTGTCATCTGCACTTCATGCCATGCCTTTCCAATCCAGAGTATCCAGGGCAGAAAGGGAAAATAAAGATGCTAAAGAACATTTTCAGGGCGTGGAAAACACAAAGGGGATGAGCAATGACTGCTTGCAAGGACAAAAATCAGACCTGTAGAACTCAGCAGCTGTCCTGATCACCTCTGCTGAAATTGCCTGAGCTACAGGCAGCCATGCTCCTACCAGAATATAAGAGAGAGACCACGTGATGTGTGGTAGGCAGCTGTAGACCAAGGTCATTACGGAAAGGCCAGACTGACTCCACCCACTTCAAGCCGTGCTGCTACTTTGTTTCCAAAGGTCTCTATGGTGTATTTAGTTTACTTAAAGTCCATGGAAGAACTTGATATTTTTTTTCAAACAGGGACTTAGTCTGTAGTCCAGGCTGGTTCTGAACTTACTGTGTAGCCCAGGCTGGCCTCCAACTCACAGCAAACCTCCTGCCTCAGGCTCCCAAGTGCTGGGATTGCAGGTGTGTGACACCACATCCAGCTTTATGTGGTGCTGGGGAATCGAACTCAGGGCCTTGCGCTTGCTGGGCAAGTGCTGTGACCGCTCTTCTATTCCTCCTGCCTCCATGCATGAACCTGAAAGAATCATAGCCAAATAAGGAGAGAAGGATTAAGATTTGTTTGTTCCATTCAAACAATACCATAATAACAGATTTAAGTAATCAGTCCTAGTAAGTTGAAGAGATCCTGTACAGCGAACCCTCTGTATCTATGGGCTCCGTAACCCCCAGATTCAAGTAATTGTAGATCAAAATCTTTTAGAAGAAAGATTACATCTGTACTAAAGATATGCAAGTTTTTCCCCTGCTCTTTAGTCTTTAAGCAATACAGTAACAACTGTTTATGTGATATATGCATTATATTTGGTACTGTAATTAATCCTGAGATGATTCAAAGTCAAGTAGTTTTCATAGTTTAAATCCAAATACATCATTTTAAATAAGGGTTTTGAGCATTTTTAGTTTGTGGAATCGATGGGGATCCTAGACCCTAACCCCTATAGCTACCAAAGAATGACTGTCCTAGTAGTTAGGAACATAGCATCTGTGTGCGGTTCTATCAGACAATGTAACCTTGAATAAAAGCATCAGTTTCTTGGGTCAGTGACCCCATCTGAAAGACTATTAAACAGGGGCCAATGTAACACAAGGGATAAAGCTAAGTAATAATATTAACTAGAATCGAGTCAGTTTTCCCATTTATCAAATGACAAGAATGCGCCATAATATCCCCATAACGCTTTCGCCCAGCATTCCCGAGGTCAAAATGCGAGCCCGATGGTGCACAGTCTGTGACAACGCGGAGGTTTGCCTTTCCTTCCACTACTTGAATAAATGTCTTTTTTGAATGTTTTTGTTGGCCAAGCAGAATTCTGAAGAAAAGATTGTGCTTTTCAATTGATTCGATTTATCACGAGGAGATTATGATGTAAAAGAAAGATATTAAAGAAAATAAAGCCTCAAACTTTTTAAGAAGAGAAAACGTAACAGGGCAGCCTGTCCTCGGAGCTTCCTGAGCACGTAGGCCTGCTGCTGGCTGCCAAACGTCCACTGGGGCGCTTTCAGAACAGCAGGGCTCTTCACAAACCCCTGACACTGGATTTTGATGCTCCGGCTAGATTCGGGCGGCGCTCCACCCTTCACAAACTCAGAAAACAGTAGTTTTCCCATGAGAAGATTCCGTCAACCTACATGCAAACTCCGGGAGAATAACAACTCTTCTCCGGCAGGGATGGCTGGCTCCTTTCCGCGGCGGCCATACCCGGCTCGGCCAGTAGGGGCTGCCATGGGAACGTGCTTGATTTCCCAGTCTCAGCACAGATTCAAGGTTGCTTGGGGAGAAAAAAATAAATCTGGGTTTCAAATTCAATAAAAATCTTTTTTCACAGTAGTTATCCAGAGTTGATCAATTTTGAAGGCTGCGGTTTCTGTCCTTCAAGCTAACTTAACACAAGGCAGCCTGCAAAACACCCCTTTCTGATGGACACTCTAAGAAATAGATTCTCACAGGTGCTTCCTCTGTGCTGCAAACCTAAACAGCCCGCGAAGTTCAATCACATCAATGCCAGAGGCATAAAAAGCCCGCAACAAAAGATGAAAAGAAAAGCTCAGGAAAGCTGCTGACTCCCCAAGAGCTGTTTTGATGTAGAGATCTCTGTGAAAGCTCATTAAATCCTCAGTGTGTGAGGCAGGACTTAGGGAGAATCAAAATGAAGATAATAAGACACCATAGCCGTCTCTACTGACGTATTTGTAGAGCATTCGGTAATCAAAATTCTCCATGGAAATTCTGCATAACTCCTCAGCGCATTGAGGGCCTGAATTAGCTTTTTGAGTTAAATCACAGCCTAGATTAACAGTTATGAACTAGAGAGACACAGGTAGGTTTGTCTTACTGATGACCACAAACAAACGTGAAAAATCAACACAGAGCACGCTCCTGCCTAGGGCGAGGGGCCAGTTGGATGGCCCTCCCCGAGGAAAACGTAGCCCCGTGCACTCTGAACAAATGACAACAGTAAGAAAATCTGAGCTAACTGCTCGGTTCTCCTAGCACTTCTAATTTTGGGGAAATATACATAAGAATATTCAGAATCTGAATGGGAAGAAAACTTTATATTTATCAGGATTCTCCAGAACAAAAAAACAGAACTGAGAGAGAGGGGGAGAGGGGGAGAGGGGGAGAGAGGGAGAGAGGGAGAGAGGGAGAGAGGGAGAGAGAGAGGGAGAGAGAGAGAGAGAGAGAGAGAGAGAGAGAGAGAGAGAGAGATGGGTAATTCACCACAAGGCAACCTGGAGAACACTGTTTTCCAATATGAATAAGAGCGTGGATGGACCTAACAGACTTGGCTCACCTGGTTGTGGAGGTGGGAAGTCCCACACTTCTAGGGTAGAGCAATTACTGGAAAATCCAGGTCCCCAAAGTAGATTTTTAGCCCAAAGGGGTCTTCTTCTAGCAAGATTTTCTGTTTCTTTTAAGTCTGTGCTGACTACATGAGGTCCACCTGATGACCTTCAGTTAATTATCTCATTAAAGACACTTTCTCTAAACAGATCTCCTCCTGGGGTCCTGGGGTTAAGATTCCAACATGTGAATGTGAGCGGACACAATTCAGCCCATAAGATTTCTAAGTGGGTTTTATCATTAACTACACTGAAGAGATTCTACGAAAGAAAAAAAGGAAGAAAGAAATTGGGGACTTCAGTAAAGACACTTATTTGTTGGGGCAATGATTTTCTGGTGTAGAGCCAGACCCGGAAGCATCTACAGCACCTGAGAAATGGCAGCCCCACTCAGACCCGTGGCATCTGTGAGTGAGACCCCACAGCCCCTCATGATTCCAGTGAAGGCTGAGAACAAATGCCTTAGAAGTTGCGTGACTGCAAGAATTTTGCCTTCTGAAAAATTTTCCAACAAACATCAGTGTAAATATGGCTCAACCTGTGTGTTTCGTTAAATGTACTGTGCTGAGTCACATTTCATAAATGGTCCTTAAATCCATTTTACTCTTGTAAATTGCAAATTAAGCCAGAGCTCCAAGGATAAGCACCATAACAACACTGAAAAAGAACTTGGCCTCTGAATGCAGATTTCACAGAGTAAAAGCAGGATTGTGGGTACCCAATAAAGCTAATTTCTCAAATACCAGAGCAGTCTAATTGCTGTCTGTCTGGTTGGAGGCTTCAATTACGTTATGATATTCCTATGAATGGTAGACTAAATTACAGAGGCTGAACTTCGTAAAATTCTTTCTACTGTCCTTAAAATTAAACACTAGACTATTAGACTCAATAGAATTACTGAGCAGCCATTTTTGAGCAAATTTACCCTATGTCCCTAAAACACCTTACACACTCTTGCATTGACCTTTATAAGTTCACTGGCCAATAAACCAGCCTCTTCCCCATGCCTTTGCCTTTGAGAACTGACCCTACAGCATCAGGAGATCAAAGTTCACCTGTGAGTCATTGTCAAGTTCTGGTGGTTAGGCAGGTTTTCAAACAAGCACACATGTGACCAATCTAACTGGAAAAGCCAGCTTCACTTGGGACATATGTACTACCTAATGTTTAGGTACGTGCCACTAAGGGTAGAATTTAGTCCAGGAAGCCTGTGTCCATTGCCTAGCACAGTTCTTAGTATGTAAGAAGCAAGGTCATATTACATAACACAAATGGAGATAACACTAATAATTGTTATGTAAATTCTATGTCAAGAATGATCCAGGTTTTCGGGATAAAGGATTATTATTTGTGCAACCTACTTTTCTGTAAGTATGAGTTTTATCAAGGAAAAGGTTGTCAAGGAACCCTTTCCATTGGAATTGAATCTAAATGTACCTTCTCTGTGACATTCTGTCTCAGATGACAACTATGAGATTAATATATTTGGGCAGGCATTGTGAGGGTGACGCTCCGGAGGTACTTGCCAGTCGCATTATTTAACTGTGTCTGAATGGACTAGAACATTCTCTCACTGAGCAATTATAGCAGCAGGACATCGCTCAAGAAGTTGATATTTGTTGCCACTTGAACAATAGCGATCCCGTTTCTGAAAGCTACTGCTCTATCATTTTTAAATAGAGGAAATGTTTGTTAACAGTTTTCTAAGGAATTGGTGATATTTGATCTGAATTTTCTTTTACTTCTTCCTGATCAAATGGAAACTGCAAAGGCTCCCACATACTTTTGTGCAACGTACTTTTTTAAATTGTAGAGTTTCACAGAAGTAAAAGGATTCTTAATTCCTACAATTCCAAATATGCAAGCATGCATATTCCTTAGGATTTTTAGATTTTTCAATGGTGTCTTGTTATAGACTCATAAATTAACTTATCGTTCTATAGGCTTAAAATCTGGACCCATCTGTGGAGAATACAAAATTTAATACATTAAATAAATACTTTATGATTTTTTGTTACATGTTAGCTTTGTATGAGAGTTTGACAGATACAGTTCTAAGCATAAGAAGTGCTCAGAAACTTCTGCCTTCAAGATGTCACAGTTGAGGGTAAGACATGAGTATTTTACATAAGAACGTGCTGAGCTGCAATTAACAGAAAACCCCACTCTCCATAGGCAACTTGAAGATGATTTTTTTTCACACAAGAAGTCAGACCACAGGCATTGGTTCATCTCTTCTGCAATGTCATCAAGGACCCAGGTCTTCTGTCCTAGTAGTGTGTCTGCTCCTGCATTTGTCTTCTTGTGGCATAATTGAAGCCCGTGGCTAAATCCTATTCAGACTTCCTTTAGATCTTATTAGATAAAGAGTCACAGGGCCACTTTTATCTGAAAAGCTAAGTGAATGGTAGCTGGCTTATAAGTACAAGATGGCAGAGGAAATCAGTGGCTTAGACCAACTAACGTGGCACCAAAAGAGGAGAGAACGGGGGTCTACAGGGCCAAATGGGACATCACAAATGTAATTCTAGTGCTAGAACATGAGGTTCTAGGAGGTAAGGAGTCTTTTTAGGATGGCTTGGTTTGTAGTGGTCTTAATGAAATGAAAACATAAACAGGTGATCAGACACTACCTAAGCAAAAGTCACATGGTACTCAGCACTACAAGACTGACACAGCCCCCACACGGGATCTTTGGGCAAGATTTTCCTATTCCGTATAGCTCTTCGTCGCACATACAAACACAAAGACTAGTAACTAAGATGGGGATTAAAAAAAAATTCCAGTCCTGGCATCTGTCTGTGGAGCACAGTCAGGTTACACATGCCTTGGCCAATGTCAGCTCACATGGTCTGATTTCTTCCTTATTCTGCACATTCTCTGGAACTACCAAAGATCGCTTCCTAAGTCAGTCTCCTAATCAAGGTGGTGGCAGCAGAAGTGAAGCTGAACTTAGACCAAAGAGGGTGGAAGAGAACCAGGGGAGAAAACGGGAACCAGTTCTCAGTTTGGCACAGTCATTTCCTTCATGCTACCATGGTTATTTATTGAAGTGACCAAAACCTGATGTGGGAAACACTAACTGACCCGTTCAAGTCACCAACTCTAGCCTCTGGTAACTTCTATGAATTAGTGTGGGACTCAGAGGCAGTCCCTGGGTTTGAATTCTAGTGCTTCCATTCGCTAGGGTTCAAGCTTGGGGAAATTGTCCTTACCAGAGCAGGACCTGCTTCTCAGAGCTGGGGTGAGGAAGAAAGTGAGCTAACCTTTGAAAGTACTTGGAAAGCACCTGGCACCATGCACTCGTAGGATGACTGCTTCTCCACCCCCCCTCCCCTGCCCCCTCTGTTTTGAGACAGGATCTCACTAAGCTGCCCAGTCAGCAATCCTACACTGGCCTCTGGGATCACAGACCTGGGCACTGGGCCTGACGAAATGTCTGGTATTTTAGTGACTTCTGCCATTATTACTCCACACAAAGGCCAACTTCACTGCTTTGGAAATCATAAAGACCCCAGTTCAAATCCTGATGTTATTACCATCTGTAGGACCCTGGACAAGTTAATTACTTGTCCTGAGCCTCAGTTTCTTAACCTGTTGAAAGGAATTACAATGCCTCCTTCAGAATGCTAAAGTAAATATTAAGCAAGATGACATATGACAGTACCTAGGTAAGTCCTGACAAATAGGTAATTACCTTCTTTTTACTCCATGACTCACTCTTTTCTTTGGACTTATCACTGGAATTTCCCCTGGGGTGATTTGCTACTCATGACTAATTATACTCCGTGTACTTCTCTGGTTAATATTATTTGAATGAAACAAACAAATTTAGCATCATGTACTATCTTGAAAGGAAAATGAAACCATAAGAATAGCTGCCTATGGTTCTGAGAAGAAAAGAAGCCAGCTAGCAAGTATGGGAGAAGCAGGATATTGTCACCTGCCATAACTCTTTAGCACCAAGTAATGGTACTACAACTCCCCCTCAGAGCCCAGTGATCTGGGAAGCTATGAAAACAAAGGAAGATTTGAATCCTGGACCAGTTACCTGCATTTGCTGGATGGCCCCACTTGCTATGTTTTCAGAGGTACAAACACTAAGCTCAAAGAAGGTGGGTTCTTCTCTGTGTAGGCCTGCCTTAAAGCTAGGTGTGTCTGTTTACAACAGCAAGTTTATGGTTCTGAAACACATCGAAACCCTTTGATGGCCTCTTCTGATATCAGAAGAGAATCTGATTTTTCCATAATCCCTGTGGGCAAGAATTTTTAGTGTCTTAGTGGAAGTGTGTTCAGTACACTCAGAGCAGAGGCACGCTGCTGTCTTCGGTTGTTCACTGTTGGTCGCATACCTACCTTTTATGACCTCTCCTTCTCGGGGCCTTCCTCCTACTCCCTCCCATGATCCATAAACCCTGCATTCTAGCACTGATCACTGTTAAAAGAAATGCTTCCCGAGGAAGTCTAATTGAGAGCCTCTAAGGAATAAGGAATATTCCTCTTACCTGGCATCCTTGTGGTCTAGCCCATTACACTTGAATTTAGAGCCAGTGTATGTAAATACAATTCTAGGTGAGCCGTTCTGAACAGGAGATGGCAGTAGCAGCCTAGGTTGTGGCTCCCCTAGCGGGTCAGTCCTGACAGAGGCAAGTCCCATGTTTAATTGTCAATTCTGAGCTGCCTTCCCAGAGCCAAAGAGGCTAAAAAATGTGCCTGAGGTCCCAGTCCTTACTGAGCCTCGTGACGACTGAACTAGAAATTGTACACATTGAAGGTTGAACGGCCATATGAACCAGGTGGGTATTCTAAGTCCACAGCAAAGGAAAGGAGGAGCCCTCCAGACAATAAACAGATACTGCTACTTGGGGGGATATGAGTGAGCTTAAGAAAGGATAAGGATTGCATATCCTGTGCAAGTTCCTATCTAGACTTTGAGGAAGCCATTCAGCGAAGTGATTCAGCTCACGACCTTGTACACATTAGCACAATAAGGAAGCTTTCTTGAGGGACTTGACCAAGGGCCAAAAGAGACAAACACAGGGTGGCTTATCTTGTAAATTATGACATACTATAAAAATACAAGGAGGCGTTTTTGTTAGTTTTAGGTCTTTTTTTTTTTTTTTGGATTTGTCCCTGCATCTCCAAATTTGCTAGACTTTTATTTTTTCTCTTTCTTTCTCTTTTTTCTTTCTTCCTTTATCAAGTTATGGTGGCCACAAGCCACTTGACCATGGGTGTCTTATTTCTCTGGTAATTATAATTTCCCAGACAGTTAGAGCACACAAATTACTTTGCAATAGCTTTAAATTCTGTGCTGCACTTTATGCACTCACCCATGCACCTGTCATCTGTTGTCTTGATATATGAAACTTTCTGTCCTCTGGTCTCATTTCTTACCCCTACCTCCTTTAAAACTTACAAAATGTGGCTGCAAGGTCAAATTTCTCATGATTACAGCATTACATTCTCAGGTGTAATCATTTCTGTCTTAATAAAACAGGCAGTTAGTTCCATAATCATCTGTTTAATCTACTAGATAATCGCTCTGCCTTCACTCTCTTACCCAGATTTTGTGCCTTGCTAGGATTCCAGAGCCATTGTGTTGTGATTTGAAACATCTATTAATTTGGCTCATGTATTAATTGAAATTTTATTTCTGGCCAAGTGTGAGATCAAGTGCCCTGTATAAAAGGAAAAATATAATTACTCTTAACCAATTTCACTTGGATCAAGAATAAGGTAACCAGAAAGTTTTTCTGTAATTACCATACTCACATACTCTTTTCAATTCTGAGGGAGAAAATTTGGAACTTAAAGTTATTGTGAACTCAGTCTGCTGTGATGGTGGCTTTAGGAAGCTATGCAACAACACAAAATTTTTGTAGTTAATAAGGCAAAGATAGATTATTTCTCTTCACTCCAGTGGTGACCCCGGGTGAATTTTATTCATAGTAAAATTTAGACCCAACTAGGTTCTTACACCTAAATGGCCATGAGGCACAGAAATTTCCAGCACATCCTTATTAGAGAGTGGGGTAGGTAACAAGACCATAATCTAAAGCCAGGCGTCAGCTTCATTATTTATTTTGCTGCCTTGATCATTTTTCGGCACTCATTTGGCTTGAAGGCACAGACATTCCCTGTTGATTATCTCGACTTGGCAGTGAGTTTCTGCTACACATTTTGATTCCTAATATGGTTGTAGGAGAGGGTTTTGTATGAGTTCCAGCGAGTTTCCCTGGGCTTGTGGAATGCAGTGAGGAAAGAAACACACAGGGAGGAAAACATGAACATTTGCACTGATAAAGGAAAAAAGAAATAAAGACAGAAAAAAGGAAAATCTTTCTTATAAAACTTAAGTTTGTTTGTTTCTTCCTTTCTCCCTATGGTCATTTTCACAACTATGCAATAATACCTTAGATTGGGGAACACAAGAAATTAAAACTATGTTCTTTTCTTTCCCATATTTTCATGAGCAATGTAAAAATCATTTTTAAATACCTACGGTTTTTTCTCAGAAGCAATTCTAACCAAAGAAAAACTTGACCATCATCAAGGTCTAAATCTTTAAGGCACCTACTACCCCACTCTGTAAATGAACCAATAATGATGAACTCTGAGAGAATAAGTTTTATGTCCTTGAAAGTGAGTACTAGATTAGGTTGTCTAGCTACAGGGTACAGATCACACTGTCTTGATTTTATAGCAGTAAGAACTAATGCTAAAGAAATGACGTAATTACCTACCTATGCATTGATTGTTTTGAAGTTCAATGCAGTTTTCTCTCCGGGTCATAAGTTAATTCACAGAAATACTTATTTGATTTAAAAAATAAACAATCCATCTGAGATGAGGAGCTGTCATTGAGGAATGGACTCCTTTTTCCTGGAAATATTTACCAAGGGCCTCTACTTCAGTGAGCTACCTTTGCATGATGTAAAAGTGTTGCTATTTTCAACATTTTTCACATTTAGTCACTGTATTACTTATATGTAACTAAGACAGGGCTGGGGCCACCTCGGTGGTAGCGTGTTTGCCTAGGATACATAAAGCTCTGAGTTTCATCCCAAATACCACCAAAATAAAAAGTTGCCTTGGCAGCTAAGGCGTGCAAATTGACTTTATCAACATTTGGGACTGTGTCTACATAGCTTATTTGCTGCTATATCTAAAATAAATAAACCACAAGTGAGAAGTCTTGCAGAAGTTAACCTACTTACTGGAGATGCATGTCAAACTGTATTTTTAACAATGCTTCATATATTTTATTTTTATAGACAATTAAATTTAAGATGACCTTTGTAAAAGATTCTGATTAATTTACAACAACATCAACAAATACAATTAGTCAGCATATTAGGTAAGCCCAGGATTGTCTGAAAGCAATTGAATACCCCTCAAAAAATGATTTAATGGATAAAGGAATTCATTCACTGATAATGTGAAGTACTGTGAAGGTAAGTAACATAAAGATGGCCTGGGACGCCACCTACCACAAGGACCTGAGGCTGTCCTCTCTTTCCTCTGCCACCTCAGCATGACTTTTACATCATTGGCCTGTGTGGCAGAGAGCTCTCCAGCCAATACATCCATACAAGAACAAAGGGGATAAAAGTGAATGTCGTCCTTTCCTTCTATTGTAAAATTCTTAAAGTCCCATATGGTGCATTTATTATACATACGTTAGTCCCATAAAGTACATGTATCTCAATTCATTGCCTGCAGAGAACGCTGACAGATATAGTCTTTTCTTTGGGGTGGACAATGTGCTCAGCTGAAACGTGGGGTACAAAAACTGAGGGAAACGGGCAGAATGGGTCCTAGAGAAGGAGACATCTTGGCTCTTTCATTGTTGGGTCCCCCTAATCCTTGACCTGCTGCTACTATCAGCATACACGGTAACCTACTTCCTCATGTATATTTTTATTTATGTTATATTTAGCTTGCTTTTTTCTCTGATTTAAACATATGTGAATGGTAGAAAATCTGACAATGCGGGTAATTTTTGAAAATTATAGCAACTATAAAATGCACCACCTAGTGATAAGCAAGGTTCACTTTTTGACCCATATGTTCAAAACTATTTTCAAGCACACACTTGTATCTGTATACTTTCCTTAATACAGTTGGATCAGAAGAAAAAAATCTAGTTTTTTAGCAACACCATCTTGAGCCCATCTAGGTCTCAATAATCTCTTCTATATTATTTTAAATTACTCTAAATTATTACATGATATGATCATTCCATAATTATTTGTTGGAAATCTCAGTCACTCAAGTTTCCCTGTAATGTATGACATACTGCAAGTAACATCATTTGTCACTGAAACTTTACTCATAATGCCCCATTAACATCTTGAGAATTAGTTCTATGATCAAAGAACACGCGTGGCTTAAAGCTTTGATGAGCAAAATTCTTCTGCAGGAAAGTTACCATTTTGACTTGTCACTCTCCCACTTGACTATAACTGCATTCCCTGATCAACAGGCATTATTTAATTTCTTAAGACTTTGCCACTTTGCTAGGCCACCATGTTGCTTTTACCCTTAGTGTTGGATTACAAGTGAAAGTGAATATTTCCCTTCCCCTTGCATCCAGCCTCCATTATCATTTGGAAAGGTGTGACAGAGAGACTTACAGGTTAAAATTTTTGAAAACTAATGTCAGATAGTCCGACAGAAATGAAGAAGTCCTTGGTTTTTGTTTTATGTGTTTTGCTTTTGCTTGTCTGTTTGTTTGTTTTGTGATGCTACAGAATGAACCCAGGGCCTCCACAGTATATCCCCTACCTTTTTTTTTTTTTTTTTTTTTTGAACCAGAGTCTCACTAAGTTGCAAAATTGGCCAGGTTGGCCTCGAACATGTGATCTTCCTGACTCAGTCTCCCAGAGTGCTGGAATTTTAGGCCAATGCTATCCAGCATGGCATGTTTTTGGCTCTTAAACCTGTATGTTAACTCATGAATGACAACACAAGAGAGAGTTTATTCTCCCCTCTTGAAGCACAACCAATGAAGAGGTCACTACTTCAAAAAAAGATAGTCCAAATTTTTTCTACACTAAGAAAGAAGTAATAATCTTGGTTCATGACATGTTGTGCTCAAAGGACAGCATTCCCTATTTTATTTATGGGTTTTCTCCCACACAATTAATCCCTTAAGTGATCTGGCAAACTCTCCATTCCAGCAATGGCAAGTAGAAAAAAGAAAGAAAGAAAGAAGACAAGAAAAAGAAAAAAGAAAAAAGACAAGACAAGGCAGAAAGGCAGACAGTCTCAAATTTCATCTAGGTAGTCAGTAAACCATGAGATCTGTTGACTTGATTATTTTCATATGATATGGGATATTTTCCATTTGAATGTGTAACAGCTAAAATCAACTTTGTGCCTTTATATACCTGATGATATATCACATTCCACACAGTGGAGCCAAAGCAATGTACATTAAGTAACCAGATCACAACATGCCCACCATACAGCTGCTATCACTTCCTGATGTTAAGGAGAGAATTTCAGATACCTTTGAACATGCTAACCATAGGTGGGACTGATATATTTGCTTGTCTGTTGTATAAATCACTCTGAAGCAGTTAATTCTTTGCAGCTTTATAATTCTTTCCTGGGTGCCCAAGAGCTAAATAGTAAATCAAGAGGTAATCTAAGAAATAATTTGAACACCCCCAAATAATTTCCAATTACTTTATAAGAATGAAACTTCAGAAATTGCAGGGCTAAATATTAAAATGA
Source organism: Ctenodactylus gundi (assembly GCA_004027205.1). Classification (NCBI taxonomy): domain Eukaryota; kingdom Metazoa; phylum Chordata; class Mammalia; order Rodentia; family Ctenodactylidae; genus Ctenodactylus; species Ctenodactylus gundi. The sequence goes on from PVKB01000203.1 coordinate 52,805, forward strand.
AAAAAATGGAGAAATAAAATAAATATCATCCTGTTCCTGAAAAAAAAAATATTGAACATGATCTTTTTCTCAGTAAGCCAAATAGTTATTTTCCATACAAACAAAGAAGACAAATATGCATTTTTGTTTATAATTTAGGCTGGGCCTTTTACAGTAACTTACTTGGAGCACATCCCAGGAACAAGTTAGTAGTCAAGAACACAGAACGCTGTAATCTCATAGGATTGTAAAACATCGTTGGAGTTTGCCCCTCCTCCAATTGTCCTGCTGCCATCTATTTTCCTCCCTTTATGGAAGAAGGTATTCAAAATCAAGCATCGTTAAACCAAAATGCAAAGGAAGGAGAAAATGAATATGGGTTAATTGCATCCTGAACAACAGTTAGTTCAAATTATGTGCACCAGGAAGACAAGTAATTTAATGACTCTAAAGTATGGGTGTGTACCAGGAAGTGGCAGCAGATGGTGATTCTGAGTGTGTGTGTGTGTGTGTGTGTGTGTGTGTGTGTGTGTGTGTGTGTGTGTGTGTGTGTGTTGGCAGGGTATGTGTGATGCTCTCAGAAGTTGAGACTTTGTCTTGAAGTATGTATCTCCCAGGAGAGTTGCAACTATGCCCAGACATGTCCCATTCCAGCCATTTGGCTCACTCTGTGTAATCTTCTCTCCTTGACTACACAGAATTCTACACCTTCAATCTTGGTAGGAGAGTAAAAACGGCATTCCTTATCAGTGTACCTGCAGGGTAGGAAGGAGGATGCAAAAGAGTAGACTCAATTCAAGATGGAGACAAAAAGAATATTATAAATAGAATTTTTTTTGCAAAAGGAATAGAAAAAAAAAGCAGAGAACAGTGAGGATTTCTACAAGACAGCAGGCTTCCAGGATGGGGTGATACTTGTCCTTGTCATACCTAAGGCATCACCTTTAATATCCTCAAGAACTAAGTGGCAGTAGGACGTCGCAAGCCACATTTACAGTGTGGTCGCAGTGACATGTGAAACAGACAAGTCTCTGGTCTTATGGATCATCACAGGGCCATTTTGTTTTGCAGGGCTTTATTAGGGTACCTGCACCTAAAGGACTTAGATTTATAGGTGTATAAATTTATCCATTTATCGATTTTCCTTTTTTCTTGTTTATAGAAAATTATTTTTATTTAGATTCATTTTTAAGTCATAAAAGTATGTCTTCATAGCAAAAAAGTAAAAAGAGAGCAAAAGTGTAAACCTTTCTTTCCAGCCCTGTACTCAACTCTTGTACTTTGCATTGTTAAATTGTACCATGTGCACCCTTTCACAAATTTTTATGCACATGTATGCATAACTTACATTGTATACAAATATCATATGGGCTGGCGTATATAGCTCAGTGGTTAAAGCGCTTACCTAGCAAGCACAAGGCCCTGGGTTTGATTCGCCAACAACACATAAACCAGGCATGGCAGTGCATACCAATAATTCCAGCACCAGGCAGGCTGAGGTAGGAGGACTTCTATGCACTCAAGGCTTGAGTGCATAGAGAGCTCGGGACCAGCCTGGACTATAGAGCAAGACCCTGTAAATAAATAAATATAATAAATAAATATTACCATATTTTACTTTTTCACAAATCTATGCAATAATGATAACACTTCAATGTCAACATAGGTGGAACTAAATAAGGACAATCCATTCAGAAGGGCGTCTTGAAGCTCTGTTGCAAAACACATAAAAAGTAAAACAGTAATTATCCATGTCAACAAATAGTAGGTACTAACAAGTAGGAGACATGAAAGGTCGACCGAGTCTTTCTTTGATTTATTCACTTCAACTGTTGTGTACAATAACACACGTGTGTCAATAATTGCCTGCCATCCCTCTCTGTGAGTGGACACAACAGTAGACATACAGATTGAATGTGGCGCCTTTACCAGCATAAACACTGCTATTTTGAATTTCTTTGTACATGATTTGGGACACGTACAAAGGCACCTACTATCTAAACTCCTAGGAATAGACTTGCTAAGTGAAAAGAAATGTTCGTTTGCATGTTGGTAGATGTTCCCGGTTACTCTCCGCAAACCTTGTTCCAGTTCATAGTCAATAGAAAAGACGACCTTAATTTCAGCATTTCTTTACATGAAGTGCTGAGCTCCGTTGCCACAGAACTAGTTCTACTGGCTTAAGTCTCGTAGTCTGCTTATATGTGTGTAACCAGGATCCCAGTTACACATGCTAGTTCAGCATTCGCAGGGGTGTGGACAGCTCAAAGCAATTGGCATTACTAACTCAACTGAACTGGAGTATAGCATAGTCCCATCTGCACTGAGACATGTTTGTTTTAGCTTCTGGGCATATTAGTGGCTCTCAATATCAATGGCTATCCCAACTCCAAGGAGACTCTGGTGGCGAAGCTAACTAGTGAGAGAGAGGGCGCTGTGAAGGCCAACTTTCAGCTGCTGTTGTCAGGAAGGCAAACCAACACAGGTGGACAGAAGCCAAAGCTGCGGGACGTGGCCACTTAGGTATCACAGAACAAAGGAATGGAAGACACGTGCCTGAACTCTCCCCTTGCAGAGAGTGGCTCCAAGGCTTAGTGGCACAAACAAAAAGTTGAGTTCCTTTGAGATTTTCCTCCCATTTCCAGGAACTTTTCAGAAATGTAAAATTCCATCTTCACTAAAACTTTGTTTTTTTAATGTACAAAAGCCCTCTTCCAAGTAAGTTTGGGTTGACTCTAATTTACCTATATAGTTAAAACTCACAGATACTCTCTACATTTTCAAAGATATAAAAATGATAGACAGATGACAACATGGGTAATTTAATTTCAGGTTTTGTCAAATATCTTTTAAAACTTCAGCTAATAATATACTAGGCTTTCATATGTTACTGGTTAAAATCTAAAATGAAAGGAAAAAGACTGTATTCATTTTTATAAGAGAATGAGTAAAAATAATCAACCATGTGAATCATTCCTGCAGATTGCATGGTGAACCATATGTTTGCTTCAAAGAGCAAACTATTAGAAATTCATTTCTGCATCTAAAGAAAAGCTTAGGACTAATAAATTCTGTCACACGTGTACTATTAAACACAAGACAATGTAAAAATGAAAAGGTAAAATATGTTCTTGAGCATCATTCCTTTTTCTTTGAAATACAGAAAGAACAACTTCTCTGTTAGCCACTAAGAAAACTGTATTTAAAATTATATATAGTCATAAACAACAAATATCCAACAAAACTTCTAATATGTGTAAGTGTGTGCACTCTTTGTGTTTTTCAAGTTCTCCGTGATATCCAACAGTGATGTATTTTTAACGTAATCTGAATTGTAAAGCATGCCTCAATCATCAGTCATCAAAGGAAGCTGTCTCTCTGACAGTCCACGGCAGCCCCAAAGCAACAGAATGATGAAAATTTCCATTTAGAGGTTTCTGATTCTGTAATTTGTCTCTAAACCTGTGTCTTACTCCAATCATAATTTCTTAAGTTTTACTTTTCTATAAGTTTCGATATTTGAGATTCGGGTTTTTTTGGAGAGTTTAGTAGGTTTCTTGGTTGAGATTTCTGTCTCCAATGACAATCCACTATTTGTAAAAGGATTTAAAAGGAGGTGCAACTGATCATGTAGCAACTCACCCTGCTGCCTACCTGGGCTGGAGTGCTGCCTTCTTGGCCAGGGCCGGTATCAGCGTCCCGGAGACCTGCCCCCTTGGCTCCTGACCTCAGCATCGTCTTTCTATCCTCCACACAACTGCCAATGGCATTTTTTAAAATAAAAAATCCTCTTATGCCATTTTCCTGTTCAAAATCCTTAATTGGTTTTAATTAGCTTCTCCCTGCTTTTGTGATGAAATCCAAATCCCTTAGGATACTCTACAAGCCCCTTCATGAAAAGGCCCAGGCCGCCTTTCCAAATGGCATTCCTTGATTCTCACTTACACCGGGCTCAAGCTGCAATAACATTACAGCCCTCCACACGTGGAAACTCCTGTGGGTGTAAGTACTCATTTCTTCCTCTCCCCAACACCCCACAAGTCTCTCTCCACCTGGAGAATCCTAACGCACCCTCTAAAATGCATGCACGAAAATCTCTTGGAACTCTTGTTGAAATAAAGCTAATCAGCTTCTGAAAGTCTAGGCAGAGCCTGAGGGCTCTGTATTCCTAACATGTCCCCAGGTAAAATTGGGAGGACACACTGATGACAATATCCTCTGTCACCCTCCCTCTGTGACAAACTCTACTGTAGTCCTGAATGGCCATCTGATATGTTGCTGTTAAATCTGTACCCTTGACTGAAAGTGAAGTAACTTTGGAGCACTCAAATTCATGAGGCTGTTCCCTCCACGTTCTTAATAATACCTCTAGTACCTTTTAGGCAAAAGAAGGAACATTTGTGGTTCATTCTTTTAATCAGCATGTAATTCTGGAGGCCAGTGAAGAGTCCAGACCTGTCAGGCAGTACAACCACACATCTCAGTGGCCTCGGGGAGCCTTCACTACCCCACAGCACGGCACAGCTTTGCTTGTCCCCAGAATGCCTGGCTTTGCACAAAAGAATGAGGAAGAGCCAAGGCCCAGTGAGTAATCTCCAGCAGATAGGCTGGACAAGAAAAGGTACCTGGAAGATGTTAACAGGTCTGAGTAGAGCGAAGTAGCAGACACAGACATCTGCCCTAGGTGTCTAGCGTCACGTCACAAACGTGACAAGAATGATGATTACCCTGCCGATGGCTTGGAACTAGGTCGTGGTGTATCAGGGCTTTGGAGATAACATTTCTGGCATAGTACTTCTCAAAAGCGAAGATACTTTAGAATCCCCTAGAAAATAATATTCATAAGATATGAACATTTGGGGCCCTGCCTCACCCTGAACTCAAAAAAACATGGAGATAAAACCATAAGGTCAATAGTTTTTTTTTTTTTTAATTCCTCAGTTGATGAGAACAGGAGGCTAGAGCTGTCAGCTGCTTAGCAGAGGTTTAAGTGACCTCTGCTGGATGTTCACCATCCCCCTGAGCCTTAGAGTGGACATCCAGTCTTAGGTTCAGCATTCACTAATTGGCCTCTAGAAGTCCATTTTGGGCCAGCCAAAACCAAGGGCAAGATGCACCTTCTTCTCCCACACACTTTTCCACCACACAATCTGCATGAATGATTTTTTTTCCTGATGCTGGGGGTTGAGCCCACAGCCTTGTACTACTGATGATTCTTTAGGAATGTTTTAAATTCCATGTGCCTGAACTCTCATCAGTTTGTGTAAAGAAATGGTAAGTTGAGAGAGAATGTGAGAGGTGGGATGAAAGAAGGTAAATTCATTTAGAAAACAGAATTCATGTCAATCTACTTTCTTCTGAATGTTAATAACGTACCTCGCTTTCCTGTCGTTGCCACCTGCACCTTTTCTGTCTTGGGGGTGCATCTGTCACAGTGGTGAGCTCCTAGCATCTACCAGTAGGCCAGGCGACATGATACTGGCTAAGGGAGCTGAAGTTCCAATGCAGAAATTTGTAGATAACGAGGTTCAATCACATCTGAGCACTGATTCCTCTGGTGCTGGCTGTCACACAGCCAAATGCAGAAGGACACTGTGCTGTCTACCCAACTGGCCTTCGTAAGTAGCAGCTGAATCTGACTCAGAGCTCCTCAGGTTTTTTTGATGAAATAACTGACAAATGTCACAGCAAGAATAAATGACAATATCATGAGCACTCACGTACCCACTACACTTAAGAAATAAGAAATAGCATACGTCATCAAGATATCCTTTATATACCTCTTTATCTCCTTTTTCCTATTCTCTCTTCAGAAGGAAATTGTTAGCATGAACTTGGCATGTGAGACTCTCAGGCTTTATTTTCACATTTTATGCTCTTTACCCCCATGTGTGTTCTTGTTACATACATGCTCCATTTTATTATGGTGTCAATTATACAAATGGTTTTATATTCTATGAATCTTATGTGTTTTCAAACCTTAAGACATATGTATAATGTTCTGCATAATATATATGCATGTATATATGCTGCAGTTGTCTAAGTGTGGTTCTGAATGTGCACCCACATTGATTAATGTAGCTTGGTGACTTTCCCCTGCCATATAACATTTTCCAGTAGTTACATACTCCAGTTGATCTGAATATAGGTATCAGATTATTTCTGATTTCTTATTGTCACAGAAAACATAAGAATAACCCAGAGGATATTTAGGCATCAGTGGGACTGTCAGGGTGTTGGGTATATACAACCTCAACTTTTTTTAGATATCCCCAAATAACCTCCCCACCAGACATGCATAAACATTCGCACGGCTCACATCCATGACGCATTGAGATTGTCCAATTTATGGTTTTAACTGGTGAATTTTTTCCTAAAAATCCTGAAGAGGGCAGCCTGTTCTGCCAGTTGCCCCTTTCTAGGCCGCATTCCAGCCTATGGGTTCCTCCCTTCTTCGCTCCTTAGAATCCTTTGACCTTCAAAGTCATTCACCCCTCTCTCCCCCTCAGTCGGCTCCCTGACCGGATCTTAGGAAGACTGATAAATATAGCCCATCTGAAAGTCCCCTCCTGCTTCTCATTCCACATTCCTCACACACTTCTGTCTTCTCACAGGAAGGGAGGGAAATAAAGACAAGTCGGCCTTGAATTAAAATTCTTTTCCCAATTCAAAGTGGCATAAAAGGCACATAATGTGAGTGCACAGCAAAATCTTCCACCATTCTGAAGCCGTGGTATGCAATCTAATTAGAAGGCCTCTGGCCCTGGAAAAAGCTGTGCTTATGGAAACCGGAGACCTACCCACAAGCAGGGAAGGTATTGCAAAGTCGTGGTGGCTTTGTTTGTCCTCTGGAATAGATGGTATTTACCCCTCTGCCGTCTTGGTTACGTTGTTCCCGGTTCCCTAAGGAAGAAAACAGTGTTTGGTTTCAGCACACCTCCTAGAATGTCTCTCATTTTGTACTAAAGTCCTGCAACATCCAGGGTTCCACAGTGGCGTTGCAGCCCTCAGAGGCGCATTCCTCCAAACAAGGCAGATGTGACATTGAGCTGTGCTTGAAGATTGGAAATGACAGCATTAGGAGGGAACTTACTGTTAACTCATTCCAAGTGACTCGGTGACATCCACTGTATTAATACTAGGATTAATTTTCCATTCCTGAAACCAGATTTTAAGATGTCATTTGTTTGTAATAAATGAATGAATGATGAAATTTCATTGCTGTCTTTGGGTGGGGTGCGGGGTGGGCAGGTAAATTGCTTTGGATTGATTTGTTTCCAGTTATTAAATCGTTCCCCCTCCATTGTGGTAGATCAAACTTTTCCAAATGGGACCTGTCACTTTTTCAACAAAATATGAACAAACGTTCTAGGGTGTAAAATCTGTTTCAAGAAAAAATACAAAGTCAAAGGATTTCTTTCTTTAAAGAACAGCAAGTTTCTTCAATGTCTTGGCATCCTTTATCTGCCCATAGGTTTTGTAATTCTCTAAGGCAGAACTCAGGATTTCTTTGTTTCTAAATTGTTTGACCACAATTCCCTTTTTCAAAGAATACCTCACCGGATTAAAGTTCATAGGATAGGCTCTGGGAAATGCCAGGCTGCATATTCCAGGACTGGCCACACCATTATTCCTGGTCATGGTGACCAGAAGTTTAAGAGATCCAATTATATGTCATCTTGTGGAATTCCTTCATGAGGGAATGCCTGTCATAACATGTCACACTGGGAGTTTGGAGATATTTGAAACTAGCCTTTTTTTATTTTACTTCCTGCTATATGGCTTGTTTTTTCTGCTTAAATGCTAGAAGAATGTCTTCAGTCAAGGATATCTTTGTAGCATTAAGCATTTTTTAGCAGTATTTCCTATGGTCTGCTGAATTGGTAGCTAGGGTTCTTCTTTAAAGAAATCTCCTCTCACGGCATTGGAGAATGATTCCCCTGTCCCATTTGCTAGATCTATTTCAGCCACTTCAATTTTGCTCATATTAAGTGCTGCTGAACTCCAGTCTATCATTTTTTAGTTCCTTTGGTCCCCTTCAATTTGCTGGCTATTCTTTTAGGTCATTTTATTTGCAACCATATTTATCCTGTCTCTTGCTGTATCCACTTTATTTGTTCATTCTATAATTTTGTTTTGTCTTCGGCCTCCTTACTTTTGGCAGTCTTCCTGCTGTTCCATCATCTCCTCTTTGAGGCCGTGTTCGGGGTTGATGGTCTCATTAACTTGATTCATAGTACAATGCACTTCTGAGGAATTTGGTATTTTGATTATGTTTTCTTTAAAAGTGAGGGCTTTATCGTTCTTTTACATGCTGTGTTTTTTATTTTTATTCCTAATCAATTGGGAGACATCATTTAAATCTAGTTGGGCGTGTGCCTTTGCGTGTTTGAACACATACCACTGGCCCTCCCCTGTTCATCCTGAGCCATTCTATGCTTCTCTATTCTGGTGACTTCTACTTGATTCCTTATCTCTAACTTGGTGTTCCCAAAACTACGGTTTGAGAAACATAGTACTGAGTACCACCCACTATCTGTAGTGTAAGGGAATTAAAGAGAGAGGTACAGGTGCCCATGGGACGTAGAACTCTTCGGTGCTCCTGTCTTGTTTTGTGTTTAATGTTTTGAACTAAGTCTTAACCTCCTTCTTCAGTAATCAAGACGTATACGCTCTCTGAATGGGAACTATTTCCTGGACTACTCCAGGAAGGTGTTTTGCTTTTTAATCATTTACCAAAGTGTTATTCCCTACTTCTCCTCCACCCGGTGCTATTCTTACTCTAGACACTGGGAATGAACTATAGGAACAAATGAGACGAAAATCCCCTTTTGTATGAGTTTACATTTGATGTGTTATTTTTTCTATCTTCTTACTTTCTTCTCTCTTTTAATTTTAAGTTTTTTATATTTTTTGATACATGAACTACAGATTCAATAACATGTTGGAACCATACCACTCGGGAAGGCAATGACCATCTATACCTTCTGACCTTGTTCCCCTCCCACTTAACCTTGCCCTATGTCTTTCTCCTTCTCACTCTCAGAGATTTGTCCCTTACCCAGCAGTCCCTCACCCACCCCACCCCCCTTCCTGTCCTCTCTCTCATTTTGGAATCTTTTTATGCTATTACTTTTGTGAATTTCATAAGAAGGGCACCTGTCTATAGTCAATCTTTTGTGTTTGGTCCATTTCGTTGAGTATTATTGACTCAAGGTGGCCCCATTTTCTTTCAGATGTTTCCTATTTGTCTTTCTTTATGACTGCATAGTATTCCATTGTGTGAACAAGAAAAGGATGTCCACTATCACTCCTACTATTTAGGACAGTGCTCAAATTTTTGATAAGAGCAATCAGGAAAGAGAAATAAATAAGAGGAATACTAATTGGAAAGGAAGAAGTTAAAATGTCACTATTTGTAGAAAATATGAAAGACTACATTGAAGACCCCCAAAATTTCACCAGAAGGTCCTTAGAACTAATAAATTTAGCAAAGTAGCAAAATTACAAAATCAATACCCACAAAATCAGTAGCATTTCTATACAACAATAACAAATCCAACAAGAAGGGGAATCAAGAAAACAACCTCTTTCACAATGGCAATAAAATAAAATGATAAAATACGTAGAAATAACTTTCAACAAAGTGAAAGATCTATACAGAAAAAACTGCAGAAGTTTGAAGAGATTGAAGAAGACTTTAGAGAATGGAAAGACATCCCATGTTCCTGGATAGGAAAAACTAATATTGCCAAAATGGCCATACTTCCAAAGCTGCTATGAAAATTGAATGTGTTATGTTTACTGACACCTGTGGTCTCAAAAAGAAGCAGCTCACTTTTGCTTCACAACCATTCTACTACCTTTCAGACAAGAGAGACAAAATAGTCATTCTGTTAGCTTTTTTTTTTATTTGAGAGCAGCAGTGAGATTTTAAGATTTAGTCATTTCACCAATAATTAGTTCACCTTCAATGGCAGAGTGAGGCCAACTTATGGCTTGATCGTATGGTCTGCAAATATAAGATGGCAATAAATTTTAAGACACAGACACAAAATGCTAAAGTTCAATTGTTTGGGTTAGGCTAGATCATAGCTTAGGTTCTTTTGCTTGAGAGGGGGGTTTGTGTGTGTGGGGGTGGGGGAGTGTGAAAGGCCAAGGACTTAAACTTCTAAGAAGTTAGCCTTATTCCTGGACCTGGCAAAATGGAGCTCCTCATATGACAGAAACACTTTTTTTTTCTAAAAATGTATTGAGTTTTCTGGTTCCTTTTGCTCAATTTTGTTACTAGACAATTCCAAAAGAGTCCAGTCTTTCTCCTGAGGATGTCACCTGCCCATACAGAGCAGCAGGCAGAGACGAGAGGTGAGAAGATAACAGCCAAGCACTGGGTCTTTCACACCATCCACTAGAGGCTGAACATTACCTAGAAACGTCTCCCGACATAAACCACGCAGCCTCAGATAATGAGAACATTGGATAAATGCTGTACTTAATAAAGGAAACGGAATGTTACTAGCCTGCAATTTCTTCTGTCATTACTACACCCCTAATGTTAATTTTCATCTTCCAGAAAGGTTGTCCTCAGCCTTGAGAGCTGGTTACTGTGGAGGTGACTAACATCAGTATTATGATGGCCCATTTAGAGGAATTTCTGCATTACCAGAAACAACCACAGAGAGAGCCTCACTGAGGAACCATGTTCTTTCCTTAAATATGCTTTTACAGACAAATACCACAGACATACTGGAGAGGGAGTGTGTCTAGATTTGCTCATAATTAGGATTTCCAAAGGTTTTTGTGAAATTCCAGTAGTCTTCGAACATTCCAAGAGTTCAGAAGGTAGGATAGCAACAGGCATAAGCATATAAATGTCTTTCCTCTTCCCAGTTAGAACGCGTGACCTTGGTCATATTGATTTTTCAGCAGTGTTAACATTCCTTCCATTTGCACCGTTTCTTTTTCTTACTCAGCCTCCGCTTTGGAAAGATTAGTAAGGAGCCCTAGAGTGTGATTGGCAGGTGGTTGGGGAGAATGGATTGTTACAAACTCGTCATTAATAGTTTGTAAACAAGCTGTGACTACTTAGCAGCTACTTTTATTTCCTCAAAATGATGCCACAAGGTCTTCATTCTACCCTCAACTTCGTCTCTCATTTTTCTGGAAAACATGTTTTTAATGACAGTATACAGATCTGGCTTTTTGAATTTTTAAATGTTTTCCATTCTTTATATAAACCCATGCTTCAACTGCTGCCTTTTCCTTTCTTTCTCTCTCTCTCTCTCTCTCTTTTTTGAGGAATGTTAGGTACCACTTACATGTGCACTTGTAAAAATTCTAGTGACAATAATTAAACATTTATTATTTCAAAGAAGCAGGAAATAACAAGATAAGCCAAGTGTTACCCAAAATAAGTCAAGGTGATTGTACAAAATCTTGACTCCATCTGACACATTTGAGAAAACTGGTTTCACCTATAAAGTACTAATCATGCTTATAGCTCATGGACTTTGATTCATTTATATTCCCCAAGAGAGGAATTAAACTCAAGAGAGCTTTTTCATGTAACTCAGAGCCCATAAATGGTAGCTTTTCTCAGAACATTATGTCTACCTTCTCATTTATTTATTTGATAAAGATTTTTAACTGTCCCTGTAATGTGGCCTTGACATTAAATAACAGGTTGCAAGTTGTTTGAAATATATTCACAGCCAGCATTGGTAGGTAAGGATTTCAGCCCTTCTGAAACCACCCAGAGTAGCTCCAGACAAGACTCAAAGTTAGACCTCGGCTTCTGCCCAGCAATTCTTCTAAATTAATTCAGTCTGTTCCCTCCCTGCTGAATTTTCAAGGCAAATTATCAGCTTTCTTTGGAATATTTCCTCTTTGTCTAGTCTTCACTCCTAGAGATGAGCGTGCTCAGCCTTTAGCCCTGGCAACCCTTCCCACCCAGCAGCAAAACTGGGAAGAATGTGAACAGACTGTTCTAACCTTATCCATACCACAGGCAGTTCTTCTGAGATGAAAACACATTTTTCAGCCTTTCATTAGATAAATTTACTTCCTGCATGGGGCATGATCTTCTGAGGAATGATGAGAGATAACTCTCCTTCAGAGATTCCATGGCTTTGTTCCATCTTCTTTAACTCTTGGTGACCCAATGCTAACTCACACCCCCCAGGTCTAACGCTGGCCTGTGACTATGATCATCTATCTTGATAACCTTCAGCCCCGCTCGCTCTAGGAGGCTGTCTAGAAAGCAATAATGGGGGTGGACAAAGGCACAGCCACAGCATAGAACAGTAATATTTGTGCTTCTAGCATTTTAAATTGATTTTAGTTAAGATTTTGACTCCTTGAAATTATTCTAGTGGGTAAATTTAGTCAAGTTCTATTTACTCTGTCACTGTACCTGTTGGAATATTTCTAATGAATCTCAGGGTGGGTTTATAGTGTAAAACAGTTGTTTTCTATAATATTTGGAGCTTCATTCAAACATGCTGAGAAAATAAACCAGAAATCACTTAGCATTCTGAAGGGAGGACTAATTTCTCTGTTATAAAGTTCTCAGCTAGTGCTGAGGATACTGTGGGACATTGATTAAAATTTGAAATAGGCCCTCTTCTTCTGAGGCTTAGAATTTAATCAGAAAAAAAAGATATTTATAAATCACAAAAATACAGGGGTGACATTTTATAGGATTATAAAAGGAAAAGCTGCTTTCGGATGAGAATCAAAAGAACTTCCATGAAAAAGTGATATTAGTGAGCCTCATTGAAGAGATGTTGGGTAGAGACATGAATAGGCAGGAGGCCCCAAAGAGACATGTATCCTGCGTTCTCGGCATGGATAAAAAGCAATGGAGAGTGGAGATGGGGTATGCAGGCTGGGCAAGTTGGGCATTGCCATATGTGCACCTGAAACTTCTCACAGTGCCTGCTGGTTTTCAGTCCGTGCGAAGGGAAAAGGAACAGGGCCTGGTCCAAAGCAACCCCGCTCCGTATACTGGGTTCCACTGCAGAACCTCAAGGTCCCTGAGCATGCTAGATGGAAAGCTGCATCCCTTGTCATTATAAAAGTTTATTATCAAGATATGAAAGTAGAAAATGAGTATCTCATCGCTTGTGTTTTTAATTTATGACTTTAAACTACTTAGACATATACTATATGGATTTGCCTTTATAGTTTTAATCTAGGTGACTAGTACAGGTAAGTTCGATACTATCATTCCTAAAATTCTGCATATTGCACAAAACTCCTCACTGTAACCATCAAAAGATCTATATATTTTTGCATATAAAGATCACATAATATGATGTGTGATGTAATGTGTCATCATCAGTTTGCATTCTCAGGAAAACTAGAAAGGTAAAAAAAAAATCAGCTCCAAGGAAGACAGTTTTATTAGTGGCCTTCCTTCCTTCCTTGCCTAAACATAGACACTACCCAAATGTCACTGTTTTTTCATATACGAAATTATACCTGCATTTATGCAGGTTCGGGGACAAGACGACATGAAAGATGATTGTATTTAGAATGAGAAAAAGAGTAGTTCTCTCTTCATAAAGTTTATTTACTGTCTTAGTAATTGTTTCGTTGCTGTGACTCAATACCTGACACCCAGAAATTTAGGAAAGATTTATTTTAGTTCACAGTTTCATATGGGCACAATCAATTCAGGGGCAGATGGCAGCAATCAGAGTACAGGACAGAGGCAGAGGTGGAGGCAGCTTCTCAGGACATCACAAACAGAAAGGCAAGCTGAGACCAGTTGAGACTAGGCCCAGTCCTCCAGGAAGGCAGGGGCAGCTTATATAGCCTTTCAGGTCTCCGCCCAGTAACTAGACCCTCCTGCATACAGGTGTGGCCACTACACACCCTTAATCCTAACTCACAGGCCTTTAGTCTTAACGGTAATCCACCCCTCCAGACTAGACCCCAATCCACCAACATCACATGGTTCCGTAGATAATTTGTAACATTAAGATACATGAGACTTTTGGGGGACACTCCAGATCCTAACCACAACATTTGCATTCCCTAAATGTAGAACTTCAAGTTCCAATGATGCATTCCCCGTTTCCACAGAGTGACACGTATTCTTGTTCTGAATTTCTCTGCAGTGATTGCCATATATCATGTAGCAAGAAAATCCACACTATCTTAGGATGTCTTTCTTAGGATGAAAATACATGGGCTGATCTAAACTTAATTTTTCAGGAGTTTTGGTTTCTCCCTCAAATGAACTGCAGGTTTTATGATAAATAAACTGAATTGCACACGTGTGTGTGTGTGTGTGTGTGTGTGTGTGTGTGTGTGTGTGTGCTCTCATTTTTAGAGCTAGAAGAGACTCAGGGCATATTCTTCACTGTCTCCTACAATCACTTGGCAAATACTTTCTACCAAAATTATTTTTATTAGTATGCATTTGTGATACATGGTCATTAATGAAGAATCTTATAGAATATCAGTCAGTTTCTACTGAAATCTGAAATACCAATGTGGTGTGATTGACTTTAATACCAAATTTCCTTCATAAGAAGCAGCAAAATCATCACAGAATTATATTACTCCATGTCGTTTTCCCATATGAAGCATAATACTGAAGCTATAGTTTATTTGTATTCTCTCCTTCCAATATTGCAAGGAAACTAGATTACCAAGATGGAAGTTTATCACTCTTCCAAAGCTACTTATCTTCTTGACATGCAGAATGCCAGCTCATTTTAGAGTCTTGTAGCCTTTGAAAGAGAACCATGTATGGCCATCAATGAATCAAAAAACTGTCGCTCTTGATGAGTAAGAGAAATAAGTATTCAAACAAACAAACAAAAAAAAAAACAGAATAACAACACAACCACAGTGCTCAAAGTTTTTCTTGTTACGGTGTCTTCAAATAGGGCATACATTATTCATATTACAAAATCCCAACCCAAAGGTGGAATGCAGTGGTTATTGACACAATTTGAACCTTTAAAAAAGTCATCCTTTCTTTTTCTAATGAAGAAAGAAAGCATGCATTGTCTGGCCTATTCTAGGTCCACAGGCTCTTCAGTGCTCTTAAGGTCAGGAAGACAGAAAAGAGCAAAGAGAATGCAACTCCGCTGAAAAATAAATATGTTTTCATTCTTAAACTGAGAAAGAATCACTGAGACATTTCCAACTAAGAAAAATCTAAAACCTCATGCCCTGGGAGAGGTCCCAGACCTTTGACAAGCTCTAGAAACAGGTCAAAATGAGGAAATGGAAATTCTCTAGTCCTTTGAGGACACTTCCAAATCTGTCCCTCACTTGGTTTAAGATTATTGCAATCTACAAAATTTCTAATGCTCTGTTGGAGCAAGTTAGAAGACATGTAAATATTTTGAAGAAGTACATGTGACTAATAAAAGAGTTAATGAGACTGAAACGCATGCGGCTAATCTAGCCCAGAACTGAGTGAAAAGTCTGGAGTAACCTCACCAAAGAACCCGAGCCCCGTTTGGAATATGACCTCGGAAAGGGCCTATAATCTCACATTGTTTTCATTTTGTGCCAGCATTGAGTTGCCTGGAAACGATCTTTGTGTGGCAAAGAATTAATATTCATTCATCCTGACTCAACTATCCTAGCAAAGTGAGGACTCACAGCATTACTCATGTTATTTCATCAAGTAGAAATATTTTTAAATTTTCAAAAGAAACATCTCACTAATAACCGTCCTCCTGGCATATAGAAGAAGCTTACTCCAAGTCACTTGACAGGAAAAAAATCAAGTAAAATTTGTTCTTTGCCATTTTGTTTGCTTTATAGAATCATCTGACTGTTAATTTTTGTTAATCGGCTCATGCAAACAAGTTTATCCTGGGTGATTCCACCAAACCCTTTGTCGTCATCCAGAAAGAATTAAACATAATTACTACTCTTTCTCTCATGTTCACCCTTCCTGGAAGACTTTCCAAAGAATAGGAGAAATAGACTTGAGTTATAGATGAAGAATTTCTCCTTTATAGTTGAACAGAAAAAAAAATTCAAGTTAAGCAACCATGTCGCACTCCTGCCTGTGGACAGTGCGGAGCGTCAGAGCACCCACGGCTGTCCCCCTGGCCTATCAACTTGCACCACCTGTGAAACTTTCTTCGCTGTCTTCTCATTCTCCAGTTTTGTGTATGCATTCCCACATCCTCAATCAAGTAGACCACAAGACCGTGTGGAAATAACGGATGGAATGCAGTGGTTTTCCACCACCACCAGGAAAAATACTTTCCATTTAATTCCTAATAATAGCATTTTGCATTTATGTTTTTGTGTTTTCAAAGCACTTTGCTACCACTAATGAACTAAATCAGCCTTTGCTATTTGATGATATGTCTCATTAAAATAGGGTGGATTTCCTCTGTGGTAGTCACTTATGTAATGTTTTCTTCTGGCGAACACAGCCCTTCACTAATATAAATTCATTTTTAAATTGTGTGCTCACATCGAAAATTTTTTCAGAATATGTATTTAGTGTTACAATGTTATTGTAGTGTTACAGGGAGCATTTTAATCTATACAGACATGTTAAACTATGAAGGCACATAAACTCTTTAATGTAGCCATCTCTAAGTACTTGCAAATTATTTATAAAAATCCCCTCAAGTAAATATGTTGAAACTGCCAGTGATAGAAATGCAAATTGTTTGCTCTGTGGGCCTGATTACTATTTAATTATTTGTTAAATGATTGGCTTACTGATGAGGTAAGGCTTACTCGGTAATTGCAGTTGGCAAAGAAACTCTGGGTCCTACATCAACCATGTCTTAGCTTTGTGGTTTCTGCTACTTCTTGGCCATTTTATGTATGTGGTTAGTGGTCATTTTTAATTTGATCAAATAAAATAAGAAATATTTCTTGGCAAATAAATGTATGTATATTTTCAAATTTAGGCAGATAGGATCCTAGAGACCAGAGGTTGAAAAGTTTTATAAACACTGAGTGGCTCCCTCCCATATTTCAACCTCCTTTGTTTTGGTAAGAACCTCTTGATTTCTGTTCAGAAACTCTAGTCTACTTGTATTTTTTTTTTTTTTTTTTTTGAGACAGAGAATCACTCTGTAGCCCAGGCTGGTCCTGAACTCACTAGTCCATGCTAGCCTTGGACTCAAGGCAATCCTCCTGCCTCAGTCTCCCAAGTGCTGGAATTCTAGGCATGCGCCACCACACCCACCTTACGTGGTGCTGGGGAATCAAACCCAGGGCCTTGCTCTTGCTAGGCAAGTATTTTACTCACTGAGCCATTCTTCCAGCCCCTCTAGTCTACTTTGAGCTGTGAGATGCAAATACAGCTGAGCCTGCCCCCAACTCCAAACATAGATCTGCTCTCCTGGGTCTAAGCCAACCTAGCTCATCACACTCACTTCAGCACAAAGATTAATATTGAACAAACATTTCGACTACATTAGTCATTCAGTGTAACCTTGGGACTTTCCCTAGGAATTCTGGGCGTAGACTCTTTTCCCTTGAAAGGTATTGTTCCATGACTTGAAATTGGTAGTTGTTAGCTGGTGGTGTTATTTGCATTCTGAAATACTTAGGAGGAAAGCTCAGAGAGGCTGGGAAGATAACTATGGAATTTGAAGAGGACTTCCTTGAAAAGAAAACAAAGACATAGGTAAATCAGGGACTTTGTTGACATGACTGAATTTGCATGAAAAGACCCCCAAAGTACAGGAACTCAGAACAGCACAATTTACTTTTAAATTCTTTTATTTTTTCTTCAAATCTAGATGTAGTGAAAAGTCAACACTAGTAGCCAGTTTGGGGTCATGGGCTCATCTGGGGACCCAGGATCTTCCTATCTGTTATTCCACTACAGTGTGTGTTTATGTTGCAAGGTAAAAGCTGCTTCAGCATCCAAGCAACAAATCCTTGTTTCAGTTACAAGAAAAAAAGAACAACAACAACAAAAAAAAGATTGCAGCTACTGCTGAAATTATTCAGGAACTAGGTACTGCCTAAGGAGGAACTGAACACACAATTGAAACACATCTATTTCTTATCAAAGTAAGTCTGGATGAAATGGAAAGGACATAGCAGGGCCCAGAATCACTGTGGTAGTTAAGAAAGAAGGTGCCAACATGCAAGATGGCACAGCAAAAACAGCAGGCATCTCGTGTGACTTGGCTTTGAACTGCTACTTCCTAGTTCTCAGTGTAAATACAAAAGGCCTTAAGTGGTTCCATTATAGCACAAAAGGAACACTACTTACAGGCAGCTGTTTGGCAATTACATTTCTATGAAGCTGCCATAATTTGATATTAGAATTGCTGAGGGAAGCAGGGGGTGACAATGTTATAGAGTATTAGTGTAGAATATAGAGTAGGAGCAAATTTTCACAAATAAATGATCTTCCCAAAGTTTATCTGGAAGCCATAGTTCTGAAATCAAGACACATTTTCCCATAGGAATATGGTTTTGGTGTTATTAGAGTGTCATAAAGGTCCTTCAACACTGGAAAAGCCAGTCTGAAGGAAAATGCTGCAAAGGAAAGAAAGAAGGAAAAAGAAAAAGATCTGTCTGGACAGTCCAATCGAGAAGATCAGCAGTTGAGTCTTCAGGGAAGAGTTGACTTTTAAGCCAAGCTTAAGGGAGGGAAAGGAAAGGGCATTTCAGGCTAAAGAGCAACCAGTTCAAGGACACAGTATTTTAAATTTTCTGTTGAAACAGTGTGTATCTACCATGAGTAGAATCTCAGGTATGGGGAGACAGAACAAATAGGTAAGATGGGGCTGTGCATGCCACTATGGAGTTCGGATGTGTGAGCCACTAAAGGTTTTTAACAAAGAGAACAGTGTGATCAAATACAACTTTAACAATTACACGAAGAATGCTTTGAAATGGAAGACATGTGCAAGAGAGGTTAGATGTTTGGTCTTGAGAGATGGCAGTGGTTTAGAAAGAGAGAAATTACTAGAGAAATACACGAAGGTAACCTGGCCAGACGTGGTGGCTACTTATGGGAGGTAGAGAAGAAAATAAAGGTGGCCTCAAGATTTCTAATGTTTTGATCTAGGAAGCTGGAATCATAGCACGATGACAGACTTGAAAGGAAGAGAATGAGCAGGGTAGTCTCTGTCTGGAGGATAAAAAAAAGAGTTCTAGGACAGCACATGAGCTGGGCTTTTCTGAACACTTGCCCATCCATTGGATCTCTGTCACTGGAGGAAAACCACTTACTAAATTTTGTGCTTAGCTCCAAATTTTTCCTCCAAGTTTACTTGAAAGCTTTTGGAGGAGATCACTCTACACATTTAAACTGGTGCCATTGATACCAGCGTTGGGAAAGACATCACATTCCAGTGTGAAATTTTGTGGTCAGAAATTTTTGTTGAACAGAGGCAGCAATAATACTCGAAATGTGAGGCTGTATTTTAGAGCGTCTGAGAAAAGGAAAATTAAAAAAGAAAAATCCTATTAGACATGTTAAAATAATATCAAATATGATAAACTAATTAGATAAAATATGTCCTTGGGGCAGAGGAAATGAAAGGAGAAAATAAAGATGTACTGGTAGCTCAGGCTCAAAGAGAAAAAAGATGGGGACAAGGGACAGTTCAGGAAGAAAACTACTACGATAATGCCAGGATGGCAAGACAAAGAATTATCTGAAAGAAGGAGCACTTAAGGTCTCTTGTGATCCTCACTCCCAAACTCTCTACTTTCATCTTCTCTGAAGAGAAAGTCATCAAACCAACCAAGCCTTTGTGCGACTTGGTCGGATGGTGGAAACGCACAGCTAGGAAACAGGGACTGTATGTAAAAGAGAATGGTAGCTTTAGCATATCCAGGGGAAAGTGAAGATGATGGAGTAAATGCCCGAAGGACTTTGTGGAGGTGACAGTTCATTCCATCCAGAGGTAGATGCTATAGATATTGAAACCTCAGGGCTGGATTGACCTGCTAAAAGTTGGTTATTGGAAAGAACCCCTTAGAAGCAAACTCATTCATTAATATGAGAGATATACGTAAGAAGTCTCACTTAAAGTTAGTGCATCATTGTAGACACAATAAAATATAATGGCACTATACCACAGGCCATCCAGCCACGGGTTCTCTTCAGAAGGGCTGCCCCGCTGCCACAGCTGTAGAACTGCTGTGTCATCTTTGGAATCCCTCACAGGCTGTAGCTGATCAGGTGATCACAAAACTTGTCAAATAAGGTCTACATCTCTGTCCTTGGAAATAGCTAAGGAGAGCACAACATTCATCTGGTCATATCACGTTGGGAGCTCCACTACCTTCTCACATGGCAGAGCCAGTGTCCCAAGTCTCCAGTGTCGTGGTGCATAAAATAAATGATTTGGCAATTCATATCATGTAGTTTTAACACAATGATTTTTCTGTCCCTCACTCTGGATAAGAAAAGGTGGAAAGAAAAAAGGGAGGGAGAAGAGAGAAGAAGAAATTTTACAAATACGTGGAAATCCAAACTTTTCCTCACTGTAGCAAAGAGGAAAATTAGGAGAGGAAATATAGATATTATATCTTTCTAATAGTAAATATTACTGCATTCTTGACAATAAGAAGAAATATCAAGGCCTAAAAATTCTTTTTCTCCTTATATTACAGACAGTAAATATATATAATTTCTGTCAATTCACAAAACTCAAAATTAATTTTTAAATGATTTTGTAAAAAGAAGTCTGATTCAAATCTTTCTGGACTAGTTGAAGTATGAGCAGGATTGCAGTACATTTTGGAGGCTTCATGGAGAACCTACTTCCTTCCCTTTAGCAGTTTCTGGTGACCACTATCATCCCTGGCTGGTGGCGTTTCTCCATCTACAAAGCAAGCAATGTCACGTGTTTCTGTCTTCTCATATGGTCATGTACCATATCCAGGAAAGGTTGTCTATTCACAGAAGACTCGTGTGACTAGGTCCAGGCCTCCTCTGTAATCTAGAATGGTCTCATCTTGATGTCTGTGATGACACTTGCCAAGTCCTCTCTGCCATGTAACAGACTCACATTTTCTGCGGATTACAATGTGACTTTTTCCTCTCTCCTTCAAAGCTATTTTTCTGCCTACCATAATTATGAGTGTTGGGAACAAAAATCTAGTTTGGTATACTGAAAAGCCTTGTCAACATATGAAAGTTTAAGAGTGATCTCATTGCAGTGTCCTGAAAGCCTCCTAGTCAGAGCAGCTATTATAATAACAAGGAGATGGAGTCCAGAAAACCTGATTTAAATCAAAAATAAAACCTGGCAACGGTGGGTGAAGGACGGTAGCAATGTGCTGATTATAAAAGCAAGTGATAGGCCTGAAAATAATTCAGAATGAAGTCATGGAAACACACTCTTTTCCTTGAAAATGAAGGACTCTGATACTGGCTTATCATTTTTCAGAAAAATTCAGTCATACATCATTAGAAGTTAGACAGACATCAGAAAAGGCCTTCCTTTTCTGAAGCCTGAGGGTGTTTTTTTTTAAAATTCTACTATTAAGACAAATGAAAGTTTAAAAAAAGACTGAAATTTATTTTTTTAAAAAAGACTCTACTATAAATGAAAGACATGAGGTACCTCAACTCTTGTGCCATTTCAGTGGCAGTAAGGACTACTTATGCAGTGTTGAGGAAGTGTTGTCAGTAGTCACATGATACAGATTTTCATGAGTGCTTGCCTTTGGGAACAAGAGAAATCCACAAACCACAGAGACGTAGGATGGTTGAGGACAATTACCAAATTTTGTAGCTTGCATATTTCCCCATGCTACTTACATGTTTCCAAAAACCTAAGGGATATTTAGATTCCATCCATGTGTCTAGCAGCTGTACTCAGGAAAAGCAAGACCAACATTAGAGGGTCTCATAACAGCTAATTTCATCATTTCCATAAGACTGTACCTTGTTATACAATCACCAGGACTTCTGAGTCACCAAGAAACTGTGAAGTGACAAGGGTTTGTTTTGCAGAACAGTCCCTAAAACAGAACAGTTTTAATTATCTAGAGTCCTATTTTGCAGGAGAGGTGATCTTTGCTTTTAGAAATCTGTGCATTCTCAAAGCCTAAGTATGACTCATGGTTAGATGGGTATATTTCCATTTAGGGACTGAGCCAGTACTGAGGAAGACACAAGAAAGATCTAAATCTCAGAAAAAGTTACTAATGAGCTAAGCAAGGGTTTGGGGTCATGTACAAAGGAACCAAAGTTCAGGATAAGATTTCAACATAATAAAAGAGAAAAAGGAGTCTTAGAAAAAAAATCGAGCCAATCAGGGAACAAATGAAAATGACAAAGACTGAAGAAAAATGAGACGCAATCTTCAGATTTCTAGGCTAAGAATACAGGGCAAGGAGTGTCGCTCAGAGGTAGAGTCTAAGTGTAGTATTGTGAGGCCCTGGGTTCAATCCCAACACACTACTTCCAAAAATTTGTTATGTGTCAGACATTGCTTTAGTAGGTTCATATAATGAACAGAACAGACATAATTTCTGTAGTTCAGAGTTATACGTTAGGTTCTGCTGAGCAATGAGGAGATTAAAAACAAACTTTTATTAATATGCAGTCTTCTAAAAATATGGGGGCAGTAGAATACATTGTCATATTTCCAGCTCGTCATGGTATGGAAGAAAGGAGAGAAAATTTGGAAGAATTAGCAGTGGTGATTGTGAATAGTACTTTTTTGTCTTTCCATCCTGAGCCATGGTTCCTAGTGACCTTCATTAGTAATGGCAGTTCTAAGTGGGGACAGCCTCACCCCTGCAGTAACATAGCTTTAACTTGACCTAACAAGGCTTCAGGGGAAAAATGCTCAAAAAACATCCTCTGACCCTTTTCTCATCATTTATGCATTCTGGCCTCTTCTCTTTTCCTTTCACACTTGAAGGAAGTTCTTTCCTATGTAGGAATGTTCAGACAGAAAAGGAGAAAAGAGAGAGACAGAGACAGAGACAGAGAGAGACAAAGAGAGAGAGGGAGAGAGAGGAGTGGCTCTCAATAACTTTTCCTCTTCGATCTTCACAACTCAGTTTAAGTTTGACCTCCATAGAGGCCTTACTTGAGAAATCGAATCATTTTATTCCTAGCTGAAAGTCACTGAACACTCCTGGTGCTCTCTCTCAGATCTCTAATCCACCCTTTCTTCCACAGAACTCTCGATAGACTCTAATTTCATGTGTATGTCATTTCTCCACATGCCTACTGTCTATCTCCTCCCTCCCCACATTTGAAGTTTCATCACGAAGACCAAGATGGTCCTTTAAGTTCTCGGCTGGACCCCCGGGCCTAAGAGTGCCCATCACATCTCCAGCACTTGACTAATAAGGGATGAATAAATGAATCAGTGAATGAAGAAATGGCTCCTTTGTTCTCCATCTGCCAAGCTTTATTTCTCTTCAGCGGTATGCTGCAGCCAAGCCCTCAGCAGCTCAGAAAAGCCAACTGTTACATTTTCAGAGAATTTACATGCCAATTTGTGGCTTAAAATCGGCCATGGTGAGCACACTTATGCCACAGAAATCCAAAACGCTACATGTTGGAATACTTCCCCCCAAGGCCTGGTTTACCAGCACACCACTGCTCTCAGCTCTAAAATCCGACTGCAAGTACTAAGAGAGCACGGGCAAAAAAGCCAGTCCCGGGGGTTCCTTATCCACTTCAACACACCAAAATAAATAAATAAATAAATAAGTAGGCTTGAGGTTTTAAAAAAATATTCACTAGGCTAAATTATTTAGTGGGTCCTTATTTCAGGCTAAATTATGATCCGAAATACGTGTCTCTGACCTCCTAACGTGTCTGCTGCTGCTGCTGTTGTTTCCAGATCCCTATGTGAAGATTCACCTGATGCAGAGTGGCAAGAGGCTGAAGAAGAAGAAGACGACCATTAAGAAGAACACACTCAACCCTTACTACAATGAGTCTTTCAGCTTTGAAGTACCTTTTGAGCAGATCCAGGTAATACTAGGTGGAATTCTGTGAGGTCAGGTAGACTGTAGACAGAGACCCTGTAACTCACCCGTGCTGCCTCGCGTTAGCGCGGAGCTCTTAGTCCATGCTCACCTCAAGCTTGGACCACATCGAGCGGGACGGGTGAAACACACAGCGCGGGGTGCGCAAGCTCATCGGCCAAAACCAGAGGGTCTTTGATTGAACAGAAGCGAGCAGAGAAAGCAGAAGCAGTGGAAGAGCTTGCCTAATTCAAGAAGTTTATTTATGAAGTTTAAAGGCCAGCAGAGGCTGACTTACACTATGTTCTCCTGGACCGTAATAAATAATCTCTTCCACATCTGCGGAGCAGAAAATAGAGGGATGCAAATAGAGGGGTGCTTTTGGTTGATGCCAAGTGTGCAATACCTTGAATCTTGATCCAAAGATGAAGAACAATAGAAAACTTAGCGCAAGCGCTTTATTTCTAACTGCTTAAATTCAGCCTCCGCTGTCTGCCTTGGGATGGACGAGGACTTAACTTGTGAAATAATAATATGATAGGCAATATCCCATTAAAAGATCTCGTGGTTAACATGATTAATATGAGACGCTACATGTCACTGTGATGATATGACATGATCTTTTGATTTGGAGATTTAAGAGAATATTTAAAGTTTTACCCCATGTCCCTAGTTAGATTATCAAGTTTCAAAGTTCACTTCTGATAATTATAGACTATTTCTTGCTAGTCTTTAATGGGTATCAAAGAGTCAATTGCATAAAGCAACACTATTTTTACACGTGATTAAATAATTGACGTGGTTGTCTCTTGTCAGTGATATAAAAGTTTGCCCATGATTTGAGGAAAAATGAAAAATAAATTTAAAAACTATTCACATAGAACCTTCTCAATGTCCAGAATAGCAAAAGTCAGCAAGTAGTCATACTTTCAGCCCATTCTTAGAATATATAATGAATTATTTGCATTTTTTTCTCTTGAAGAAAGCTGATCTAATAGCTGAATTTAGTATATATCATATGCCCAGGTCCAAGTTAAGTATCTTGCATTTTCATATAATTTCATTTGATCCTTAAAGAAAGGTACCATTATTAACCAAATTTCATTTATATATACTGAGGCTAAAATTCCCTCACTATAACTGTTGTAATAACAAGTCTTCATGTCAAAGTGAGGTCATGTCTGGAAAAGCCCTTGGAACAGCCCAGAACATTGAAACACACAGGAAAGTTTCCAACATCATCATCATCATCATCATCACTATTGTTCACAACATTAGTGCCATCTTCTTTTCAAATTAACATTTTGATAGAAAATGGATTGAATACTGTATTACAAATGCAAATTATATCTATGTGCTTGTTTTTCACAGTGCAGAAGACACTGCTTCCATGTTCCCAGGCACTTGCCCAGTAACCTGAACCTATGAACCTACTGCTTTGTAGCCACTAGCAAACCCCACATCAAATTCTCCAACAATTTACTCCACAATATTTGCTGAGTGAACTCTTAAGTTTTAAGACCTATTCCTATGGAATCTAACACTTTCTGACATCTTTTTTTAATTCCACAAAACAATTGAAGCAAGGCACTGAGATGAAAAATCCTACTATAAACCTTCTCCTTTGAGACACAATTCGATATCTTTTTAAAATGTGCCTTTTCAACTACAAGTTGCAGAAAATACAAACATATTGGGAGTACAGCACATTATAAACAAGACAAATTTAGAGTATCTGGGGCCACATTATAGCGATAGAAGGGATGGGAGTCTGAAGTTGTACACATTAGGCATGAAATGAGGGGCACTCCTTGGATTGCATTCCTCCTTCTCTACTTTTAAAAGCAATTTCTTCTTTTTGTTCTTTTTCCCAGTGTATCTTTTTCCTAGTTTCCCATCTCCCTAGAGAAAATAATTTAGTGTTTAATGTGCTAAAGTGGGGTTTAAGTTTCCCCATCCTGACATTCTAAGATTTCTTCTGGCTTCTATCTTTCAGTATCCCACTGAAATATATTATAAAAAAGTAAATGGTGCTAATACCTAAAAGCAGATAAAAACATTATTTCCACACCCCAACCTCCCTCACACATAAATAATGGAGAAATAAACTATATAAGCAGCTGGAAAACTTAATCACAGACCCTTCACAAGGATGCTTTACCTTGAGAGCCACTAATCAATTCATTTTTAAGTGAAATAACCAGACTTTAATTCAAACTGTGAAGAGTAATAGAGATTCTGTTACCTTTGTACATAATGTCCCCTACTCCATTTCCCTGAGTACAACTGCATTCTGATAAATTTGCTTAGGACAAATTCTGAGAACCAGCACAACGAACACCGTCTTGTCCTTGGTTCCGAACTCCAGCCAGTGTATAGGTGACGGTCTTCATAATGGAAGCACTCCAAGGCTGCTCAATGAAGGCCGTCTCCTTTCTTTCCAGCATGGTACATGTTACATCCTAAATTCCTGTTTCAGAGGTGATTGTTTCCTCTGTTCAGAAGATGTACATCAGCGCCAGCTTTTGTCACAGTGGTACAATCACCTAGTTCTCAGGGTACAAAGTCCACTGATAGTCTATAACTCAGCTGGAAATTCATCTGAGCCTGGTTTTAACAATTACGTTTCTTTAACGCCAGCTCAAAATACTGTGACCCTACTTTATTTTACAATCCTTCTTTATCTTTGTACTCAGTGTGTAAAGAGGAGCCATCACATACGCTGACTAAGCAAATTCATTACCTACAAGGCAGAATGGAAAGGTGGTTTTAGAGAAGAGGCTTCCACACTATAATAACATGTATTTGCTTTCCCCAGTTCAGTCGGTCCAACATAAGCTATCAAATAAACGCTCACGATCAGACAAAAGCAATGAGGGAAATTGTGTGTGGCCTGAGAGGTCATACCTACTTGGTGTTGATGTTAGATGAGCAGACGTCAGTAAATGTTTAATAAATGTATGATCAACAATATATTCACTTAGCTACTATTTTTAAAGACTTTTACTATATTGTCACATTTATGCTCACAACCACATGATCAGCTTAAATTCTGTATCATGCTAAAAGCACATAAAAACGTTATTTCTACTCCCCCACTTTCCACACACATAAATATGGAGAAATGAACTACATAAGCAGCTGGAAAACTTAATCACAGTTCCTTAACAAGGATTGTTTGTCTTGAGAGCCACTAATCAATTCATTCCTAAGTAAAATAATCAGAATTTACTTCAAACTCCAAAGGGCAACAGGAATTCTGTTATCTTTGTACACAATGTTTCCTACTGCCTTTCCCTTGGTACAATTTCATTCTGACAAATTTGCTCAGGACAAATTCTGGTATCGTGCCATGATGTGACATGCTACCTGTTGCATCTTAAAATCAGGTAACAGTAATGTTTACTTTGGGAATTTTAACCGGAATTCACATGCATGCATGCATGCATGCACGCACACACACGCACACACACACACACACACACACACACACACACACTCCACATGCGCCAAAATATAAAGCATGGCCCAAGTGCCAGTGACAGAGCTTTCACTGATGAGACACATGAAATAATGGACTTAATAATACAACTTGCCACATGTGTGCCATGGTGTGGTCCTTTATATGACATGGCAGCCACTGGTGGCTAATGGCACAGGCTTTGAAAGCCAACCCACGCATTTCTTATGCGACCTTGGACAGGTTACATGACTTCTCTGAGCTCAGGCTTTCTTAACTGCACAGTGGCAGTATTAGTAGGTTCTACCGTGAGGAATGACTGCAATAGTTTACAAAAGACATGGGATAAAGTGAATTTGCAACAATTGACACTTTAAGTATTAAAAACAGCAATGATGGTGGTGACCATGATGATGCGGTAGGAGAAAAATAAAGACTGAACCCAAGTGTTCATATTTCAGTCATTTTCAGACTCAGGTGGTGGTTGGCAATTGATTTTTTTTCCTTTCCTTTCCTTTTCTTTCTTTCTTTCTTTCTTTCTTTTCTTTTTTTTTTTTTTTGAGATAGGGTCTCACTCTGTGATCCAGGCTGGTCCTGAACTCACTTCAGAGCCCAGGCTGGCCTTGGACTCACGGCAATCCTCCTGTCTCAGCCTCCTGAATGCTGGGATTACAGGCGTGTGCCACCACGCCCCGCTTATGTGGTGCTGGGGAATCGAACTAGGGTACTTAGCGCTTGCTAGGCAAGAGCTTTAACCGCTGAGCCATTACTCCAGCCCGGC
The DNA here is from genome assembly GCA_004027205.1 of Ctenodactylus gundi. NCBI lineage: Eukaryota > Metazoa > Chordata > Mammalia > Rodentia > Ctenodactylidae > Ctenodactylus > Ctenodactylus gundi. The sequence continues at coordinate 80,941 of PVKB01000203.1, forward strand.
AATTGATTTTTCTAATGTCCAGTTCCTTGGGTCCTAAGTAAGCTTTGTCTCCAGGGCGAGATCTTTACATTTGCTTTGTGCCCTTTTTCAGAAAGTGCAAGTGGTGGTAACAGTTTTGGACTATGACAAGATTGGCAAGAACGATGCTATCGGCAAAGTCTTTGTGGGCTACAACAGCACCGGAGCGGAGCTGCGACACTGGTCAGACATGCTGGCCAACCCCAGGCGACCCATCGCCCAGTGGCACACCCTGCAGGTAGAGGAGGAGGTAGATGCCATGCTGGCTGTCAAGAAGTGAAGAGGAGAAGCCTTTCTGCGTTTGCCCACATAGTGCTCTTTAGCCAGTATCTGTAAATACCTCGGTAATGTGGGTCCCTTCATCCTGCCAGCCATGCATTCCTCACACAATTCAGTGGTACTTCAAGTCCTGTTTTAATTTGCACAAATTTAAGTGTCGAGAGCCCCTATGCCCTTCATCCTACCACTGCCCTCCAAATCTACTCTTCTTTTAAGCAATATGATGTGTAGATAGAGCATGACTGAAATTATTTATTGTATCACATTGTTGTATATACCAGTATGCTAAAGATTTATTTCTAGTTTGTGTATTTGTATGTTGTAAGCGTTTCCTAATGTGTATATCTAGATGTTTTTAATAAGATGTTCTATTTTAAACTATGTAAATTGACTGAGATATAGGAGAGCTGATAATATATTATATGGTAAATATAGTACCGTCTGCATTCCAGCAAAAATATCAACTTGTAAGGCATTAGTACAGTTACACGGATATCTTAAAGGACAACTTAAACTTGAGCTTTCTATCGAGTCATTTGAGTACTAAGTTACACTTATCCCACATATTTGGTGGGTGAATCCAATTTTGTAGAATTCCTTCACAGGCAAGGAGCACGGTCTGAGCGACAGCCAGGCTGACCTCAAGGAAGCAAAGCCACCAAGCAGAACAGCATCTGCCTGTACAAACCTACAAAGCTAAAACCGAGGCTTTCCTCTTGCATTCGAGGAAGCCCTTGAACAAGAGTCAATGAATTCACTTTCCGCACATAGCATAATAACATGATGGTGTTCTATGTGTGCACGTGTGACTGTGTGCACAAGTGCATGTGTGCATGGGTGCGTGGGGGCGTGTGTGGTGCTTGCATACGTTTGTTTGGGGATGGGGTGGGTGGAGAAGCTAAGGGGAGAAGTTAGAATTTCTGAAATATTGCCTGACTATTTAAAAAAAAAAAAGTAGCTCTCCGTTATCACCTTTATACAAAATGTGCATCCTGTGAATTCTGCTCCAGATTTCACATCTGTGATTCCAAAAGGTTTGCACATTAGACTTTGTATCAAAATATTTTATTATACAAAACCAGATTAGAAGGAATGCAGAATATTTTTAACACAGCAATCTGTGCTTATTACACAAATATACTTTGTGGTAAACAGACAGTATTGTAGTCCCGTCAAAAGTTGAAAAAAAAAAAAAAGAACCAATTAGCCATAGCTCTGAATGCACTTCAATTAAGCCAAAACAGACAGCTAGTGATCTTTTTATATACTCTTTTTACTTAAATAAGTTTTAATTTGTCCTTTAAACAAAGGTGAAACAAAACCAAGAACAAGTTCTAGAAACTGAAGTAACCTCTTATGTACACTAGCCGCTTGACTGAGGAGGAGTTTTTAAATGTTTTCAATGTTATTATGTAGTAAATGGCACTATTATGAAGCTACTAGTCATTCCATAAGTCTTAAAGGACTGCTCTGTGTAACACTGTGACTGCCGTGTGTGCTTAGACACGTAGTTTCCTCAGTGGATAGCACTCAGTTTATTCCTTAGTGATATTGTAACAATACTGCCATTCCCTCTACTGCACTGCCTGAGGTGTGTGTAGCACAAACAGTTCTCATTACCAAGGACCAATTCAGAACTGAAGAGCTATGCATAGGACAAGGAACACGCATAGACCAGGTGGGACACACAGCATTTTGTCAAGCACTGTGCAATATTCCATAATTTTCCCCTCTGGTAGGCTTCCCTTCCCAGATGGGAGACCTATTATCTCACACTGCTTCTAGCCTTTTCTCTCACATGCTTCTGTGACCCATTTTAATCATTTTCTAGGCCACAGAGAGTAGTGATGCTCTGACATTAAGAGTTCACCTTCACATATACCAAAATACAAGCATTAGCCTCATGGTTCGTCTCTAGGACATCACTCCATGTTTAAAAAACAAACAAACAAACTCGGGAACTCAAAAAGGGCTGGTGGTAGACTTTAAACATGGGGTTGGCTGTTTCCCTAGTAAGACTAGAATCCCTGTCATTATTCTTTCCTCATCAAAGAGGAGACAAGACCTTTCACCTTGCAGCCCCATCATAGCAAACTCTCTGGAAATGGAACGGACACAAAGGACAGTCACCTCTCTTCTCGAGGATGGTCTATACTTTTTTAAAAAGAAAGAAAAATCATACAGATAATAGAAAATGCACAAGTCATAATGTGATATTAAACACATTGATTTGAACAGAAAATTCACATGTGACTTTTTTCCAGTTTAAAGGACTAAACCCTACCAAAGAGAGGGATTTGACTTTTTAAAATTCTTAAAATACCAGAAACTGACATTTGATTTCACTGTCTTCAGCTTTAAGTTATTCACAACGAAACGCTTTCAAACGAGCAGGTTCAGCCGAACAGACATTATTTCCTTGTCATTATTAGCATGTTCTCTTGCAACACTGCCAACACTGGGTAGTCATTATCGAATTAGTTGGTACTATGTCATCTTTCACAAGCTAGTGACTGAACCTGCTTTATGACCAAAATTCATCCTCAGAAAAGCCACATGTACCTTTATGACAAAGCTGTGTAAAGTATTAGAATCTGATGCCCTAGAAAGATCCCAGTTGCCTTTGTGTATATTTACTGCCTGCTTGAGTGTTTCTATATGTGGGTTTCCTCTGTGTCTTGTAGAAATGTTGGGGTGTTTTCTTCCGCCATATGACTCGTGGCCCGCGAGCCAACTACTTTAGCTGTATTTTACCTTCATTTTTTGATGAGGTGGTTTAAATTTTGTTTCACTTTGTGTAGTGAATTCCACAGTAGTTTTCTGATCGTTGTTAAAAATGACTTAACATATTACATGGATATTCAATAAAAATGTTTTATTTCCTGTTGATGTTGTGGTCTTTCCATTCTTTTTTATCTGACTCCAGTGGTAACTCAGGGACTTTTGGGGATGGGTGGAAGCAAGAGCAGCCAAACACATGATGACCCTGGATGCCAACCTAAGGAGTGGCTGTGGGAGACTATCTGGCCATTACCACCCAGGGATCCTGAGTAGTGTCACTCTCAACTGGTGCTTCACTGTTCCTATTCACTATTGATTCACCTGGCAAACTTTGAGGCTTTCAACTTTGTTCAAAATGTGCCTTCTAGTGGTATCTTCCAGAATATAAGTCACATTCCTTCCCTAGAATGGAAGTGAAAACAAGATGTCTGTTTTCAGAGGACAACATGGTACATTAAATTCCATTAGTACTGCAATGACCAGAAACAATAAGTGCATGTCAACACTAAATCACACGCTTATCTGATGCCTACTGTGTACCACATTTTCACTAGATGCCGGTGCTCAGTCTCAGACTACATGTGAACACACTGTCCCAAGGTACCATATGGTATATTTGAAGTAAGAACTTTGGGGGCTAGAGCATAGATCTCTGATGAGAGGGCTTTCCTAGCATGTGAGGCCCTGGGTTCAATCTCCTAGCAATACATAAAAATTATCCAGGTGGTATAGTTCACACTTATAATCCCAGCATTCAGAGGCTGAGGCAAGAGGATTGCTATAAATTTGAGGCCTGTCTGAATGACATTGTGAGTTGATGACCATTCTGATTTTTAGGGAAAGACCCTGTATCTACCAAAATGGGGTGATGGCATCTGTTAGGGAAGCTGACAAGACAGATAAATTAGGGACACGAGGAGTCTTAGGGACACTGAAGGCTATAATAAGAAATCAAACTGTAACAGAAAGTTAACTCAGCCATAGGCTAAAAAAGACTACTAATTGTCAGGATCCCCATCCCTTTTTTTAAAACTCACTCCTTGATTCTTCTCTTTAAACTTTTGGCAGATAAATTTTCTGGGCTTTGCTCACACAAAGGAACAAAGGAAGAAGAAATTAACCTGTATGTCACTATCTCTTATCTTAAGCTGGCCAGCTCCTAAATGCCATCATAAATCACTGACCTGGAATGACAGTCAAATCCTTGAGCTCACCTTAAGACCAGAGAAACACAACAAATCCATAAAGGGACATGTGGGGAAAATGGACTACTGGGTCAGGGGCCCCTCCCTGGGCAGGGAAGGGCTTCCTGTCCTTCTGTCTCTTACGATAAATCCCACTTTACAAGTAGCCCCGACGATATGTTGTAACTTCCCTGACTCTGACCTTTAATTCAATATCAGTTTGCGAGTAAGAATTTAGAACAGCAGACGAGTGTGCCCATCCAGTGTGGTGACACTTTGGATCCCTGAGAATTTGCACTCGACTTTGCACCAGGAGGCGTCAGCACCATGCCTGGGCACCCCGAATCCCCTTCAGCAAGGAGGCACTCGTCCAGCAGCAGCTAAAAGTGCTGCCTGCTGCCAGCTATGTCCCTTCGGTCTTCTACTGTCTCAGACCCACCTCTCCTTCTCTCCCGCTGCCCGGCAGTTGCCCACATTCCACGGGGAGTCGGGTCCCTCCAGAAGCGCTGGGCTCCACGGCCTCAGGATATGATTGAGGCTGTTTTGGCAACTGTGCTGTGGTTCAGTGTTTCCCCAGCCTGATTGTTCTGGCTCCTTTTCAGGTGTGGCTCCTAAAAGCACTCCTCACCCAAGTCCCTCCCCACACAGGGCTACCCCGGAGTACTGCGCGTACTTGGGACCTCATCCCATAGCACCGTCTCGGGGAGGAGATCGCTCAAAAACTTTCCTGGGGAAGATAACTCAATCGAGCAAGGTACCAAAGGGACTTGTCCTAGTTACTTTCTCATTGTCATGACAGAATACCGACATCCAGAAATTACGGTAGGAAAGATTTATTTCAGCTCACAGTTTCACAAGGTCTCACACAGTCCATTCACAAGGCAGCCAGCAGTGGCAAAGGAGCCTGGCTGAGGCAGAAGAGCTGCTCAAGGAACCGCAGACAGTAGCTAATGAAGCAGCATCCAAGCCAGTGTCTAAAGGCCCAGTCAAGGCTACAGCTGTCCCAGGATGGAAGTGTAGCAATGTTTTTTCTTCTTTTATTTCATTACTTCAAGCTTGCCACTTGGGACCCCACACCCAGGATGGGTGCCCCTCCCTCCCTTCCTGGCCCACTAGTCAACAACACGCACCTGAAAGCTCTACGCTGGGTGCCCCCAATCTCAATAAGTTGACACAATCCCTCCAGCTCAAAACCCAGACATCCACCCCTTCCAGCCAGGCCTCACCTCCAATGACACTCAGTTCCAGCTATCCCACTCCATCCAAACACATAAAGACATAAAGCTTCGGGGGACCACTCTGGATCCAAACCACAGCAGAAGTGGTATGAGCTACCCATGTCAGAGTGTTGGCAAGGTTCTGCAATAGATCTCATTTGACACGTTTGCCCGTGTTGAGGCCTTGAGGGTTAGCTACACCGGGCTTTCTTCAATCAGCTCTATTAGTCACTGCGAAGTAAGGACAGGGATGAAGCCAAAAATGCTTATCAAGGGGAAAAAATAACACTGAATTATGTACACTGTATGCTGTAAAGAAGCAGTTGGTAGAGGGTTCAAGTTTTATTTAGAAATGGAAATTCAAAGCACACTATAACATCATTAAAAATACAATCGTCTGATTATCAGTACTAAGTAATTTGTTTCTCAAAACTCTGAATTAAATCCAAAACTTTTTGAAGAGTATATCAAGAAAGTCATCCATTTTTTTCATATAAATATTCCCAAAATACTCCTAGATAAGGCATATAAATGTACGGTATTTCTAGGTGTATATACATCAGGAAATCCAAACCATCCATGTATTTTAAAAATAAGAATTTAATATAGGAAATTGGACACAGGGAATGCTAATAAAGCAGACAGTAGAGTAACTTAAAAGATTCGTAGATACCATCCTCAAGACCAAGAGAATAAAATGTGTAGTGTTAATGGAGTCCACACTATAGGAAGAGGATAGGATGTTGGAGGAGGTGAAAGTGGAGCCCCGTAGCACAAGGACCACCAAATATTTCGGGTGCTGATGCAGAGTCAAGAAATACTGAAGGCTCTGAGAATACTAGAAGACCCTGACCAGTGGCTGCTCACCAGTAACCACAGGAAGCCAACAAGCAACAAGCAGAAAGATGATCACTTCTCTTTATCCCTTCCTACCTCTGTCCCAACCAAGATAGCCTTTATGCAGAACGTAATGAGTAGCTGGTCAGGGATCCCAGGAAAAACAATCTCCAAAGGCTGAGACTCCACCACAGTATACAGTTGAGTACAGAAAGGTGGGACCAGGGACTGAGAACAGCAGCAAGGGATCAGTACCTTGGAAACCCTTTGACCAGCTGCACATACCTTTAAGTACTTGAGTTTCTTCTTCAAAGAGTTCAGGTGTTGCTATCCGAGGCACACACGTCATTCCCCACCTGACAGAACAAATGCAGAGAAAGCACATTATTGTCTTATTTATGCAGAGAGCTGACTCTTACGGATTTGAAAATTCCAACCATGATTGCAGTTACACTCTCTGTGCAAGGCATCTTTATTATATATGCACAGGACTCTTTGATGTTCAGCAATTGATTTCAGCTGCACACAAATTCTCACCGTTAAACAGTCAGATGTTGACTTTGGAAAACAAAGGTAACATAGCAAAAAAAAAAAAAAAAAAAAAAGGTGTAGCCTGGTACAAAATGTACAGAGAAATTTTCTAAAGCATACAGAGTAATAATTATACAGGAGGAACCATCAAAAGAGATCAGTAACAAAATGCTGGGCAGACTTGCTGATGATTTGCATGATCTAAGTTCTCCAGCTGCCTCTAAACTACCTGCACCTTAAAACCCATGTTTCCTCCACCGTGATTTCTTCATGCTCCCAAATCAATGCACATCCCCGAAGTTCTACATTCATCCTCTTTGACAGTAGTTATCTTGCAAGCCCAGCCTTTCCTGTGCAAAATACACTTGTCGCTTCCAGGGCACATGCAAGGTTACAAAGCATTTTCCAAAAAATGACTGGAGACTCATTTCCTATTCCACTGTCCACTTCATCTCTGTCATCTTCCTTCTTCCTCTAAACTGGGTGTGCAGCGAAGTGTTGACACCTTTTGTAAGATTTGTTTGGGCTGCAAGTGGAGGAAACCCGATTCAAGCTGAATTAAGGAAAAAGAGAGAAGGGGGAAGAAGGTATGGAAAGGAGGGAAGGGAAGTAAAGAAGGAAGAGAGAGAGAAAAACCTACCACTCAACTAACCAGGAAGCTCACGGGGTGATGACATTGTGGAAAAGCTGGACCCAGGGCCTCAAGCAACGTCATCATTTTCAGTCCTCCCCAATCTCTCCCTCTCTTCCCCTCTCCCTCTTTCGCTCTCTCTTTCTCCACCTCCCCATGCTCTGCTATCCTCAGCCTTAGCTTTATTGTCAAACTTCCATGTTTCCAAGTGGCAAAACCTGACGGTCCTCCAAATGTATATTCTTCTGGCTTAGCACGCTGGCAGAGTGCTTCCTTCACAATCATGCCATCAAAATTCCCGTACTGCCTTGCACACTTGACTCACAGATCTTTAAAAGAATCACTGTGGCCAGATGATGCAGTATTTGCTTTGGCACAATGTAGTTTACACCTGTAGACCCAGACTAACAAAGATAAGTTAAGGATAGTCCTTCATGGAAAATCTGACTGATATTACCAAAAAAGCAAGAGAGGCTAGGAGGACCAGCAGCGACAACGAATCTACTCTTCTGCCCCTGGTACGTCCCATCCGTAAAGGGAGAAACACTGAGGGCACAAATAACTGAGGCCACAGGGGTAGATTGCTCATTTTTTCTTTTTACTAAAAACAATACTACAAAAGAAACTGTAAAAGTATGTACCACCTTAGTTAAGCTAATCTTTTAAGACTCAGTACTTGATCTCAACTGAATATGCTTATCACTAAAAATATTCATTCACCTTTCTAGTTATTGCTAAGAAAATCGGTTGCTTAATATTTTAAATGTCTTTCAAAAAGCACTGAGACATAAACACATGTCTAGAATTCTGGGTTCCCAAGACAATTTTACTGTTATAGAAATAGAAATATAAAAAGAAAAACGGAGGAGAAAAGTTGCTCTATGTAATACTTAACAATAATTTTGATTTTCCACCTGTTTATATTTTTGATTCGTTATATCGACCTTTTAAATGGTTTCGATCCTAGTGTTCATAGAATTTAGCATCAGTTTATTTCACTTAATGTACAAATCAAGGATTTTTTTTCTTCTTGCTACAGTTTGTGATTTTTATTTTTAATAAACATTTGACCTTTCTTTGGGTAGAAAATTTGTTCAAGCATTTTTCTACTACCAATTTTTTAAATTGTCATTAATTTATTTCTTACACAAGTGAGATTGTGGTGGACAAATTGCAAGTATATGAATAAACAGACGATAGATGATTGTTAGAGAGAGATGTCCTTTCCTTTTATATTCTTAGGATAAGTGCCCAGAATTAGGATTTTTTAGGAAAAAGACAGTATCATATTTACTGTTTTATTTCTTCTAAAATTCCATCAAAATACTGTACCCTTGGTACTCCAAGTCCCAGTTCTCAGCCAGGGTCTCCAGGTGTGAGTGTGGTAACTCCATGCAAGACGACCACGTAGGGTCATGTGCTGTGACACGTCAATTTCGAACACAAAGCCCTCTTCACTGATCCATGCAGCTTTTCTCAAAAGTCAAAACCCAATGGACAGAGGGAGGGGAAAACAAACAAACAAGCAAGCGAACAAACCCAATGGACATGATAAAAGCATAGCAGTGAGCCTGAGGAGGAGAGGTCTCAAGGAAGACCCTTGACTCAGGTGTGAGTCTTCCCTTTGCCTCGGCTTACCGTGGAGCCTCACAGACTTTCACCCAAGAAGGCTCTAGAGCTCTTCCTTCTCTGCTCTCTGTATCCACTATCACCCCACCATTCAGCCTTGCACCCTGCTCCACAGTGACCGGAAGGCCTCACAGCTGGCCTCCCTGTGCCCAGCCTCCCCCTGCCGGGGCCCTCACAGGTGGGAAAGCTGAGGCTAGAGCCACCATCAGCCCACGCCCATCTTTATACGTTGAACGGTGTAGCCCTGGACAAGTTACTGGATTTTGAGTATGAAAGATAATGGACAGGACCTGGAGGAATGGCTCAGTGGTTAAAGTGCTTGCCTAGCAAGTGCTAAGTCAAACACTAAATACCTGAGTTCAATTCCACAGTACCACATAAGCTGTGCATGGTGTTGCATGCCTGTAATCCCAGAACTTGGGAAGCTGAGACAGGAGGATTGCTGTGGGTTCAAGGCCAGCCTGGACTTCATAATGAGTTCAGGGCCACCCTGGGCTGCAGAGTGAGACCCTATCTCAAAAAAAAAAAAAAAAAAAAGATAGTGAACATTGAATCCTGGTATAAAATAAACATCCTACAAGTGGTCATTAACTCCTTCGTAACTTCAGCCTGGGGTTTGACAGCATCACTGATGAGGCGCCAGGTAGTAAATACCTGAGGCTGTGCAGCAACAGATTCTCTGTCCTGTTCTTTTCTAATCTTTTAAAACACGAAAAACATCATATGTAGCCAGCTGCAAAGGTGGGTGCCTGTCATTGCAGCTACTGGGGTGTCTATGGCAGGAGTTCTGCAAGCTCAAGGCCAGCCTGGGAGACTTAGGGACACCCTGTCTCAAAATTTTTGAAAGGATGCATCTCAGTAGTCAAGCACTTGCCTAGTGGGCAAGAGATCCGGGATTCAATCCTCAGTACATCATTAAATGAAACTGTGTAATTAAATTAAATTTAAAAACTTTTTAAATAGCTCACAGGTTTTACAAATACAGGCTGCTATAGTTTACGAACTATATATTTTTTTAAATCTTCCGTTTCTTATTCCTTCCAGACTAAAAGTTCAGCAAGGATGGTAAATGCCGCACTTGGGTATTTTCTGTTCATCCCTGTTTCTCGTCTCTGAGGCCTGCATGTTTTCTAGCTACATAGCTCTCCGAACATGCCACATGCACTCACTGGAGGCCCTCGTTAGTGCCCTCCTTCCCCCACTAGGTTTCCTGAGCAAATCCTACAGGTGAGTGAGTGATACTGGGGATGGGAGGGGTGTGGAGACATTGATTGGTGGCAGTTTGACGAAAGACAGAAATGTACCATTTACTCCCAAATTCATTGCACGGTCACTCTCTTGGTGAAGCTCAGCCAAGGCTGCCAGTTTAGGTTATCAGAGTCATGCAGTAATTTATGGGATGAATAAATCAACATTCGCCTCTAGCCAGAACGGCAATGGCTTGTGTTGTTATGGCAGGCAGATAACAACCAGGAAAAGCCAAATTGGGCACATGCAGACAGAGGAAGAGAGAGACTGAATTTAAAGAACTGGCTCACATGATTGTTGAAGGTTGGAGAGTCCAAAATATGGTAGCAATTCATAGAAGACTAACATTCTAACTCCAACTCCAAAGATCGCTGCTGATGAAATTCTTTCTTGCTCTAGAAAAGTCAATTTTCATTCTACTAAGGTCTTCAATGGATTGGGTGAGACCCACCGACCTTATGGAAGGTAAGCCCCTTTATGCAAAGTGTACTCATCTGAAACATCTTAACATTCAAAGTTTCAGACAGGCAGGAGAGATAGGTGTTGAGAACTGTGGCATAACAGTCAACAGTAATGTATAATGTAACTCAGTGGAGACAAGAGAGCCATGTTAAAAAATCTCACCATGAAAAGCATAAAGTAAGCAAGACGATGAACATGTTAGGTAGCTGAATTAAATCATCCCATGTTCTTTACCTATAAATTACTTAACGTTAAGGAATATCTTCATTAGTCATCCAGAATAACATCTGACCAAATGTCTGGGCACTGTGTGTGACCCAGGTGAACTGACAACTGAACTGCTGGGCGGGAGATGTAAGTCAGCGGTAAAGCTATGCCTAGGGGAATGCAACTCAGGGCCTTGTGCTCGCTAAGCAAGCGCTCTCACCACTGTGCCATTCCTCTGATCCTGTAGTTTAACTTTGGCCTGATGTGGAACTTGTTGGGCCAGAATGAAGGCATGCACATTTCTAGTTCCTCTTGGAGGCACAGGGGAGATCTGCTTCCTTGCCTTTTCCAACTTCTATCAGTAACTCAAAATTCCTTCACTTACAATTTGCCCTACCTTCAAAACTCACCATAACTCTTCTCTTGCCTTTCCTATCCTCATATCTCTCTTAGCACACCTGGGGAAAAATTTCTCTGTTTTATTAAGATGCCTTGGACTAGACTGGGTCCATCGTGACAGTTGAGCACACTCTCACAGTCACAAGGTCCTTAACCTTAATCCCATTTGTGAAATCCCTTTACCTTGTTGTAAGAAACATAATCACATTTCAAAGATATGGTTTTCTTCCACCACTAGAGATTGAAACTAGAGGTGCCCTACTATTGAGTTCCATCCCTAGTCCTTTTTTTACTTTTATTAGTTTTTTTTATTTTTCCAAAACAAAGGTTCATTGAGTTCATTCTGGCTTTGAAGTTGTGGTCTTCCTGCCTCAGCCTCCTGAGTATCTGAGTTCACAAATGTTCACCAGCTGACACTGGATGCCTTTGATGCTATTATTCCACCTACCATATTGAGCTACACAACATCTATTACTAAGATTAGTTTTGATTTGCAAACCTTTTTAATGTGGCTGCTAACAATTTTAGATGATATATATAAATGCCATTTATGACTCATCTATTTCTGTAGAACAGCTTTGGATTCAGAATTGAGAAGCAAAAGGATTAAGGTGTTTGTCAAAAAATTATAAGTTGAATCAATGACGATGCTGGGAACTTTGAAAAGCCCAGAGCCCAGGCCTCCCTCCTTCCGCACACGCACCCTGGGTCATCTCATTCTGGCTAGTGACTTTAATGCTATTTATGTGCCGATAGAACCTCTTTTTTCACCTAGCCTAGATCTCGACCTGGAACTCTAGTCTCATAGCCCTACTGCCAACTCGGCGTTTCCACTTGGACGTCAAATAGGCAGTGCACGTAGCATTTGGAGCGGCCCTTGCAGCGGCCCTTGCCTTCCCCAGCAGTGCTGCCACCCTCCATCCCAGCTGACTGCTCAGACTTTCCCCATCTCGGGAAAGTCAAAAACTCAGAAGCAACTAGGACTACTAAATTGCTTTCAGCAAGTTCTCTCAACTCTACCTGCGCAATACAATCAGCATCTGGTTATTCCCAAGCCCCACCCTCTCAGCTGGTTCAGGCCACCACTGCCTTCCACCACCGTGATTAATATGACAGCCTCTTTCCTATCTGATCTTCTCTGTGCTTTCCACCTTCTTTCCCTTATTCCCAGGTCAAGTTCCTTCATTTGCTTCCAATGGAGTAGCCCCTACTATCATGTTATAACATATAGACCATGCCATTTGCCATCTTAAGTTTTTATAAGGATTTTTTTTTTCATCTTATTCAGAATAAAAGCTAAATTCCTTCCAAGTTTTCCTGGCCTTACATGGTCTGACATTCAGCTCTGGCTTTGACCTTATTATCTATGACCCTCTCCTTGGCTCAATCCACTTTAACCACGCTTGTCCCCTGTATTCCTTGGACATACCAAGGATGTTCCCACCTCAGGACTTTTGTACCTGCTGTTCCTTCTACTTCTACTGTCATTCTCTAAAAGACTCCATATCTTGTTCCTTTACTTTATTTGTATCCTTGATTAAAAATCAACGTGTCATCATTCCCATTCTGTCACTGTCTGTCCTGCTTGCTTGTTCTCCATAAAGCACTACCAGCACGTGTGTTTCCTTGTTTATCGCCCAGTTTCCCATGACGTGTGTCCCTGGAGAATGACGTTTCATCTGCATGCTCACTGCTTGACCCCCTGCACCTAGAAGGCTGCCTGGCACATACCAGACACGCAATAAATTCTGACCAATAACGTTGTAAACTACTCGACTCAGAAACATTTACTTGCTTAATGTTGAATAATTTAAAAGATGCTAGATGAACAGTCATTCCGTATTTTTTCCACAACTATATTATTTAGTTTGGGCAGATTTCAAAAGTATCTCTCCAGATTATGAGTTATGTTAGCCAGTTTCCAAGCAAGACCCTTCCCCTTCAAAGCGCTAGTGGCTGCAACTCCTAGTTCCAAATCTGTGTTTCTTATACCGAGAAGAGTTTAAATCTAGTCTTCAAAACTGACAGAAGAAAAAAAACACAGATAATTGCTGTCACGATAAATGCAAAAGCAGCAAAAATTATCAATTTTTTCAGTTCATTTAACCCCTAATCAGCTGTCAAGCAAAACACCCTTCCCAACTGACAGCCTCAGTTAGCAAGGCTCAGAGCCTGCTTTTCTCAGGCTTCTGCCCTGCAGCAAGTATGTTTCTAAAACGAAACTGTTTATCACTTACGCAGAATCAGAACGTTCGGAGTATTGTGTTTTCTTATCACTGTACAACTCTATTTCCTTCTCCGCTTACTCTGTTTGTCTTACTTTCAAACTGCATTTTTCCCACCCACCCAGATGTCACACGCTTAGGAAAGACGATGGTCCTTTGCTTTTTCTTTTCTCTTACAATCCCGTTGCACTTCACATTATTTTCCACGTGCAGAATTACTGTGTTTCAGAGAAACTTCCAAACCTCCAATCGCGTCTATGACATGGTGGACAAGAAAGAGAGACGAGGGGGAGAGGATGATGGATCTTCAATGAAACTCTGCATGTCTCTGGTCCCCATGAGAATTAAAAACCCACTTCTCTAGAATCTCGTCTATTTAGTAACAACCTCATTCTATTTAAACAAAAACCTGAAATCCTAAGCTGCCAGGGAACTGGGCAGGAGGCTCACATTTAGTTTGTGCTGTGGTTAAGAGATCTAAAACGTCCTCCAAAAGTCTCACATGTTTAGAGGTAGGGCTTTCCAGCAGTGATTGGAATAAGAGACCTGATTTCCTCAAGGGAGTAATGGAGACCACAATTTGACAGTATTTTTGAGAGGTGATGGAAATTAGGAAATGGGTCTGACTGAAGGAGGTGCACCCTGGGGCGTGACTGCGGCTGGGTTGCCTCCCTGGCCCGTTCTGCTCCGGCTCCTCCCTTCTCACTTCCTGGCTGCCTGAGGTGAGCAGCCTTCCTCGGTCATAACCTCTGTCCCTCGAGGTTCTTCGCTGCCACAGGCACACTGCACTGACACCAGCCATCACGAACGGAAACACCTGCAGCTGTGAGACAAGATAAATCTTTCCCTCTTTAAGGTGTTTACTGTCAGGTATGTTGCTTGAGCCATGAGTAGCTGAAACGGTTTCTAAAGGCCTGCTTTCTATTGCTTTGTCTGTTCTCTGTGAAGCATATTCAGGTGTTTTCAATCCATACGCAGTGACATAGTCCTACCTTTAATTTTGGGGGGAAAATTGGAATGATGGGGACCTTGTGTTTTTATTTAGGTTTTAGTATATTACCATGTTTCGGAATTTTAGAATAACAAGGTAGAAAAAAACATAACTATTGAAAAGTAAAATTCTCCTTTTGAGAATCACAAAGCATATTTTCACCATATGCATGGTGCTTGCTGTTTAACTATGCTTAACCCAGATTTTCAAACTAATTTCACTCAAAATATTTAAATATACTTATTTAGGGGCTGGAGGAATAGCTCAGCAGTTAAAGTGCTTGCCTAGCAAATGCTAAGTATCTGAGTTTGATTCCCCAGCACCACCTAAGCTGGGCATAGTGGTGCGTGCCTGTAACCCCAGCACTCAGGAAGCTGAGGCAGGAGGATTGCTGTGAGGACAGTCTGGGCTACATAGTGAGCTCAGAGCCAACCTGGACTACACAGTGAGACCTTGTGCCAAAAAAGTACTTATTTATATTTTACAGAACCCACTTTGGAAAGTCTTGTTTTAAAATAATGCAGTATTTTTGTGTAATTTTGTTTTTCTAATATCATTTACTTGGACATACAGATCTTAGATGCACCTATTTTTAAATAATTTATTTAAAAATCAGACATTGGATATTTTTTTAAACTCATCTTTCCCTTCTCCCTTTACAAAACAAGGCATTCTTTTTTTTTTTCCCCAAAATAGGAATATGCTAAGTCAGCTGAAAGGAATTACCTACCTTAGGTTCCCTTATGGACATGTGATCAAGTTTAGCAAATGAGATCGAAGCAGGAAAAGGAAATCTAGGTTACAGCATCTAGAAAAGGCATTGTAGAGCCATCTTCTCTACCCTCTCCTTACCCAGATACCCACAATGCCTGGAGGGCAGCCGGCATCTTGCAGCCACGGATTGAAGGCTCTACCCAGGAGGGAAGAATGGGGAGGAGGAGGTGGATGGACTGGGCTGTCCGGTCTCAGTGGCAGGACTGGACTGCCAGGAGCTCCAGAATTTTGTTTGTTTTAAGAGGGGGTGGGGGTGGGGGAGTAAGCCTCTTTCTGATCTAAGCCACTGTCGGCCAAGTTTTCTTTTAACTTGAAAACAATACATTCCTTACCAAGAGTTACACTTATGATCACATTTCACATCATTTTTATCTTACAACAGGATGATAATTTTAGATTTATTATTCTTCTACTTTTACTGTACATCACCTCCAGCCTCTTCTTGAAAGATGCAGGTATAAGGCATGTGATCCAACAAAAATGTATGTATTTACAATCATTATAAACTTTACACTGAAAACGTAGAACAGTAGTTTAAAAAGTAAAACCATCTGTAATGATTTGTCTAAATCTAAAGGCTGATTGTAGAATTTCATTTTTAGCAGTAACTTTCTATAAATTATGTTTGTAATATATTTCTTTTTATGTGTGTGGGTAGAGCTCAGGGTTAACCCATTTTTATTTTTGATTTTTAGATAGGGCTTGCTAAGTTGCCAAGGACAGGCTTGAACTGGTGATCCTCCTGCCTCAGCCTCCCACAGTGTTGGGATTACACCACTAGGCCCAGCTGTTATATATATCTATATATAATCAAAGTAAAAAAAAAACTATTTGTGGTGAGAATTTTATTTTGCCCTTTGTTAATCTACAACCGAACTTAAATATCATAATCTAGGGATGGGATGCCATCATCCAGAAAAATACAACTTCTACTCTGTTCTCTTTCCATAGAGAAAAATCTGACTCATGTCAGTTGCCTGCAGACCTGGACCTATGGATGCCGAGACTGGAGAGCCCTAAAATAAGCAGTAAAATGGAGGAGATGGAAATTGCTGAGTATTATCATCATCCTGATGGCAGTGTTACCTCTTTCTCTTCTTAGACACAGATTCACTGACGGAGCATAGCTATAACTGAATCTCTGTAAGACCAGGCAAGAATGGAGGGCAATAACTCAAGTCACTGCTGAGGTTCTATTGAAGACGAGCTGCTTTTCCATTGTGACAAACTGCCCTGCAATTTTCAGAGGTAACTATAGAGACTTGAAATTTTTAGCTGTGGGAAAGTGATGAGACAAAATTCAGGCTCACTTAGACGTTTCACCTGATTGAAAAAGGACCAAAGAAATCAAGGCTTATTCTTGAAATTTCCAGGCGTATTAGCTCTTCATAATTACAAATGGAATATCATGGAACGCTGAGCCTGTCGCTTAAAAGGCTTTTTAAAAAACACATAAAGAGATAAGTATTGGAAAGAGGCAATAATTAATCTGTGGCAAATCACTTGAGATAAATAACAAAGGTGCCTCCCAGCTCTGCATATAAAAAGAATCTTCTCTAGGTAAGTAATTAATAGGCCTAAAAGAGATCTTGAGCAACTGAAAAATTTAACAAACTTTACTGCCTGTTAACTGCTAGCATATAAAGGCATGCTGAAGATACAAAAAAAAAGTATATGGTAAAAGTATGTATCTTATAGAGTTTACAACAGAATTGGAGGTATATGACAAATGAAGGATAAGAAATAATAATACATAGTCTAAGCGTGTAACACCCAATAAACACAGCCCAAAGCTACCCAGGAATACAAGAAGAAAGCCAGCGCAGAGGTCAGGAACTCAGTACACAAGCGGAGTGAGCATGACTCCTCACTTCCGCTCCACCTCACCGTCGAGACCTGAAGTTATTTTGTTGTATCACTTGTCTGTATCCCAGTTTCCTCACCTGCGGAATGAATTTAATAATCATATCTGAAGCATGAAATTGTTAATAGGATCAATATGATATGAACGTAAAATACAGCCATGAATGCGACATCGACGTGATAACAAATGTAAAAGATAATGGAGTATCCCAAGAGCCAGTACACAATCACTATTACCCATGAAAAACAATTCTTTGTGCAATAGGTAACAGGTTGTACCACTCCACTAAGTCTTCCAGAGACGCCGTGAGGGATGTGACATGAACAGAGGTCAGGAGCGGGAAGAACTGAAAGCAGGGACCGACACAAGTAGATACGGGAAAAGTGTACAGGGGTGGGTATATTTGAATGCCCATCAGAAGTAGTTCTCAAGTTACATAACGTGAATATTGCAATAAATAAGGAAGCACAGGACATGAGACTCAAATGCACACATTAGGAAACAATCAGTAAATAAACACGCGGGAAAATATTCAGTCTTACTATACGTCAAAAATGCAAATTTAAACACAGTAATAGGAAGATTGGCCCAAAGACAGTGAATTAAGTACACAAATCTAGTCATTCTCTTACTTCCAAATGCCAAAAATGACTGAATAACACAAAGGAAATAAAAGAAAGTGCCATCAGCATATTATACATGTTGTGAAATTCTTGAATTATAAAAATTGTACTGCAGTTACTGAAATACAAAATTGAAAAAGGATGTGCAGGAAAGCTCACTGCAGTGATGTTGGCCATTCTAGAGATTATCCAAGGTCACAAGTATGTAAACACGGAGGATGCAGGATGGTTAACTGGGGGAATTACTGAATATCTGCGGTATCAGACACAAATCTCACTGGTTCAGCACAACAGATGTCCACAGTCCCACTTGCACCACATGCAATCAGAAGCAGGATGCACGTGGGAGTCAGGAGAGGGTCACGGCCACTGCTGCAGTCCTTCGGGCCAAGGGTGGCTCTGCCACCTTCAAACTATGACTCTAGTGTTTCCCTAGGATAGGTAAAGAAGTTAGGTGCAGCAACAGCCTAAAACCAGCACCAGTGGGCGCTGTCCTGAGTAACGCCCCTTCAGTTTCCTGCTGGCTTTGAGCATCTTCCTTGCAGTTGTCTAAATGTGGCACCCGGCACTGCCTAGAGACAGTGGTGTCACCCAAGCAAGATACTTCACGCCTAGACCTGGAACATAGGTCATGGACACTAGGAACACCCCCACAAACACACACACACACTCATACATGCACATGCACTGAAGCTTGCTAAGTTCCTTCTGATGCTTGGGAACAGCTGGGATGAAGCGTCACCCCAGCGTGGCACTTGAGGCAGCACTGGTCCTAGGTGGGTTTGGTCTGATATCGCCCTTTCAGCACATTCTGTGACACCCCTCTTCATGTTTCTTCCTTCTCTAATGTACCTTACCTTTCTTTTCTCTCATTATCAATAGGTTTCATCAATTTTAATTTTAAGGCTGAGTATTTTTTTTTTTTTTTTGGCATGTTTATAAGTTACTTGGAGTCTGTTGGGTGCATTCAAGGTTTACTTCTCAGGTTTTTTAGAGTATATCTAGAGTAATTATTAGTCAAAGGCTGATTGGATTCTAGTACTAACGCAGTAATATTTAAAGCTTTCCTCCAAATGTGTTCTATCTGATGAGGCATCTCTACCATGTCTGGCAGCAACACGAACTATCTCCAGCCCTGTTTGAGCTCCAGTCATTGTCCTTCCTATTATCATTTCATGTGTCTTATGGTTCTTTCTCTGCTCTCAGAAAAACACATGGACAAATCAATACTCAGCCAAAACCTCAGGAGGACTTCTTAGTAGTATATTCTCTCTGTCTCTCTCCCCCTTTCCTTCATTCTCTGCAACTCCATCCTTTGTGACACTCTGACCCACAAATTATTGCCACTTCAATCTCCCCAAACACCAACCTCTGCCTTTTCACTTTAACCAAGAATGCCAAATACAAGTAACTTTTCACATATGAGAACACGGTCAATCCAATAAAGACCATAGAGACCCAAGTGCAGAAAACCGAGGAGAAAAAATAATCAGTGAAAAAAGAGAGACTAGGTAAAAAGAGAAAACATCAAGAAGTATGCTGTTATTCAGAAAAACCACTGCATTCATATAACAAAAATAGAATGCTGTTTGTAGAGATTTACAGAAAACAAAAAAGCTCTCAAATATGATTGCAAAATCAAAAATCAAAAGAAGTTGAAGATGTTTTTCATAAGTTGAGCATACACACACAAAAAGAGGTGAGAAATAAGCAAAAAAAAAAAAAAATAAGGAAATGTGGAAGCCAATCCAAAAAACCCAATGCTGAAGGAGTAAAAGTTTCAGAAATAAAGAAAGCAATGCAGAAAAGTCACCAATAAGACAATTTAAAACATAATCTCCCAAATCAAGAAGCCAGGCTGAAAGGACCCAGAGAGTACAGCAGATGAGTAGAAAGCCGGAGTCACGCCCGTTACAGTGAAATTTCAAAACATTAGAAACAAAGAGAACCTGTCCACGTTTCCAGAGACAGAAGTAGAGGAGAAGGAAATGGAGAAAGCGGTGTTCCTACAAAGAATCAGAAAAGAAAATGGCTTTGGATACATCACCAGCTATCCCAGAAGCTGGATAAGACTGGAGAAAGGGCTTCATGGGATAGGCAACCTGGAATTCTACGGTCAAATGACCAATAAGTCTGAAGGTGACACATAGGCATTTTCAGATATTCAGTCTTGGGGAAAAAATTATCTCCTACTAACCTATTATTAAATAAAACTGCTAAGCATGTTCCAACAAAAAGAGAGAAATATAGGATTAGGCAAACAGGTAACTGAGCACAAAGGGAATCAAGTGGAGCTACCAGGAGGCCAGTGAGAGAAAGTCCGAAGACAACAGTTGTACAAGTACCCAGAACAGTTGTACTCAGGGGCCCTCCACAGGCAGCACCATCGTAGCCAGATCCTGTTGCCTTGTCACCGCCATTTCAACCCGAAGACTGAGTAAACAACAGAGCCGGCAGCAGATTATGTTAGGCATGTTATTGGAACCATCTGTGATGCTTCTGTTCACTCCCCAGGTGACTCTTGGATCAGCTGAGAGCACTCATTGCTCTAAGGTGAAATGTTTTGCTTTGACTTACGGCTCAAAGTCTGAGGTTGGCCATAGCGAGCTCATACACAGAAAATGCAAGGCAGCTTTTCTCCCTATTCTTTCCGGACATTCAATACGTGACCCCGCTACATTCCTGCCAGACACCCCGACTGTGCTTAATCTTGTTTCTCAGTGCTTGCTTATCCCTAACGGTGAGGATTCCTGTGCTGTAACTCCCGTGCTAAACTCGGTTGTTCCCACACATGAAGGTTGGCGGTCTGTGTGACCTTGGCGGTCTGTGTGACCTTGGCTTAGCTGCTCCCTTGTTTCTTCTGGGCCACGGTATCCTGATTTCTCAGGCCCTCACATAACAACTTTGCTGGACCCAGCAGCCAGCCAACTGATGACGACAATGTTCATTCCCAGCAGGGACCTGTCTCCCTTAACCCATCGCCCCGCTGCCTGCTTCCCCAACCTATCAGGCTTCTCTGCTGTGTCCCCTTCTGCCAGATCTTTGGCCCACACACCAGCTAAACAGCCCAATCCATGACCCTCACGCTGGCTAATCTAACCACACTACATAAAAGGTCTGTTTACCCCAAATCCATCCCTTTTCCCCCTCCTATTTTCCTATGCTCTCTGCCCCTTACCTTACCCACTTTGCCCAGTACCCCTTTATCCCTTACGCCCAGCCTTATTCCCAGTGTCATGAGAAAACTTACACCTAGACCTGCTACCCAGGCTTAAGGGCATGGGCATAATAAACTTTCATTCCAAACTCTCTTGCTGCTGGTCACATTTTTGGTCCTGCCAGAATACTTCTTTGACCTAACAGTAACCATACCTCTAACTCCCACAAAATGAATCTTACCGATTT
The DNA here is from genome assembly GCA_004027205.1 of Ctenodactylus gundi. Classification (NCBI taxonomy): domain Eukaryota; kingdom Metazoa; phylum Chordata; class Mammalia; order Rodentia; family Ctenodactylidae; genus Ctenodactylus; species Ctenodactylus gundi. The sequence goes on from PVKB01000203.1 coordinate 102,246, forward strand.
TCTGGGAATCTGAGAAAAGCTATGACGCAGTACAAATTAACTTTTTCTGGAAGTTTTTGGCTAACAGTGGTCAAGTTGATGTCTCCTTACTCAGCTAGGCTTGTGCTCATTATTCAGCTTTTAAAAATCAAACAATATTTTGTTGAAGGATGCACACATAAGTGGTACAGCTTTATAAAGATGCCAGAAAAACACACGGCTTGAAGGGGGAAAAAAAAGATGCAATGAGAAAGGGCCACAGGTGTTTCTAAAGTGTCGGTGATATTTTGATCAGATTGGCGTATGCACAACTTCTTTTCTGTTCTTCAACATGTACATATACACACCGTATAAACTCAGTGACTTAGCAAGATGTTGTATCAAAATCAACCCCCCCCCCCAAAAAAAAAATATATGGGCTCAGTGTGAAGGTCTTATGTTCAATCCCCAGTACTGTGAAAGAAAAGGAGAAAAGAAAGAAGAAAAAAAAGACAAAGCCCCAGGTATTGATGACTGAATCATGTCCTTCAGTCCCATCCCTAAGTCTCCAACACTCAGCCGTGTCACACGGTTCTCACACACGGCTGTGCATAGTCACAGGCCTGCAGTGCAGGAACTGCAAGAGGTCTGACCCAGTTTGGGGTTAGAAATCTATAAGGGTCTCAAGGGACCAGCCTAAGGTGAACCTGGTTGCATGAAGGACTGGAGCGGTCTGTGTCTATTTCAAAGTTCTAAGACCCAGATTCAACAAGCCCTGAATCTCAAGAGTGAGTCTAAAGTTGACACAACTTTTTTGGTTTGAAATGGTAGCGAGTTCTTGATCAGCTACGTACAAGAGCATCCATGTATTCTTATACTACATTTAATGATGTAGGATTTGTGTCTCACCCCTTCTCTGTAAATCAATGTCCAGAGTTACTTTTAATGTGGGCCATGCTGGAAGAAAATAATTATTATAAAAATGTTTTAATAAAAATTAAAATTATTCATCTTTTCCGTGCAAAACAAAAAAACATTTTTCACCTCTCCCCCTACATTCATCTAAAGGAGTATCTGAATCAGTGGTCCTGGGGGATTCAACAATAACTTCCAGTTGTTGCAGAGCTGGAATTCCACTAGAACAAATTCTCTTCACACTGTCAGGCAAGGAACCAAGAACTGCTTGTTGCATAGTTTAGTTGTTTTAATAGGACATCATTAAAATTCCCTCTTCCAATCACTACTTGAGATGCAAAGCCAGGGAAATGGTCCACTAGGTGCAAATACAGACATTCTAATTAGCATCAATGTAACTAGGATTTCTGCCTGTCAATAAGCCAGATCGTATGCAATGCACAGACAGCAACACAGTGTTAAGTGTTCCAGGTTTGCCTTCGGAGCCGAATCCATATTCTGTCTCTAATTAGAGCCTCAAAGATTTCCTACATAAAATCTACATTTCTACCTCTCCACTTATCCATTATTGACTCTTCTTGGAAGCCTCTTCACCCACAGTCCCTCAGCAGTCACTCCTCTGTGTTTTTTAATTCCCTGGGACACAATCCATTTCTCCTCACCAGGAATTCTCTCTGACATTACCTGGAGAGCAGTTATTCTCAGAGAACAGCTTGCCCAGAGCCAGGCTTCATTTCTCTTTGCCTATGGGTCATTTATCACAGGAAGGTGGCCTGTGGAGGTAAATCTGGATTGAAAGCTTGCACAATCTTCTGTGTGCAATGTGATGCCAGCATTGAGAGAGAGAAAAAGGAAAAAATAACTATTCTTCACCCTGCATGAGAGTGAACTAGCAGAGAAATGGAAAAATCCACTGGCAGGGGATCACACATGCCCTATCACTTGTCTGGAAGAAAGAGTCCTCATGGAGAAGAATAACCATATGGTACTGCAATTTTCACATGCAAACTGAGGCCTCCTTCAGGGCAAAGGCTTTCTCTTTAAAGCAGACTTAACTGCTTTAGTACTCAGCATGGGGAAAGTCAGATTCCTAAACTTAGGCATATTTCCACACGTTCATTTCCTCACCTTTCCCTACCCTCTGTCCACACTCCTGGAGCTGACATTATACTAGAATACATTTAGAAATCACTCACACTCATTCATTTGACTGAGCTAACGTGTCCCTGCTTTGTGTGTAAGACACGATGGTCATTGCCATCCAGCACAGGAAAAGGAATTTCGGTTTTGAAAAGGAATTACAGACCACAAGCATACAAACAGTGATTATGAGTTTCAATTCTTAGGGTGAAGCCGCCCACAAACCTGGGATTAGGTAAAAACGCACAGGACAGCAAGTGAGTGTTAGCAAAATAGACAATGTAAAAGTACGTAAGACAAGAGCTGGAAAGTCAAAGAAGGAAGGGGAGTGTGGGAGAATCGGAGATACTGTGTGGAGTTAGCAGAAGAACAAACAAAGGCACAGATACCTTAAAGTCACAGAGGTGAGTATACTGGATAGATCAGCACTGGGCTCGCTACTCCCTCCTCTCCCTTCCTTCCTAGGCTTCTGCTTGTTTGCAAAGCCCAGATTTTATTGATCTGCTCACATTTGCTCTTTGGGATGCTGAGCTCAGAATAATCAGGCATAGATCATGATCAATCTAAGTAACTGCAACTGCACACCCTCTCATGAGTAGTAGCGATATACGTGGTGTTAGTCAGAGTCAGGAAAATAAATCTGCAGAGGGTTTCCGGAAGTGAAATACAAGATGACACAGACTCTTATTTCGATACTATCTGGATTAATTGATTTAGAACTGACCTATTTTGGGACATCATCTTGTATGAAAATACGTTTTCTTTACTGCTTAAATATTAGAATTGATTTTACAGAAGTGACAATGAATATAACCTAACAGGAGGGAACTCTTTTACGGAGCCGTAAAGGAGCAGTAAAAGGAGAAAATAAGAGACGAAATAGAAGTAAAGCAAATTCTAGTGTGTAATAGTGGGAGGCCAGTGGATAATATAAATATAATTGATTGGAAACCGAGGAGGAGTGGAGGTCCAGGCATAACATACAGGGAGTTGGAGGTCGTCTCCACAAGAGATGGGAGCTAAAAATGGGCCAAAGTTGAGGAAAAAGATGTTGCGTAAATGTTGCTTTTCATTATAAGTATTTATTTTGCATTATTTTGTTTCCAAACTATGTGCATGTGTTATTTTGATAAATGTTTTAAACTTTACATTAAAAGGGAAAGAATTCAAAACTAGAAATTAATTTTTTTCTGTGAGAAAATGGGCCTTTTTTCTCTGAAACAAATCAGTGAGTTAACAGAAGTGTGTTTCACCCAGGAAGAGTTCCAAGGGCTTTCACTTGGGCTCTTTCTGTAGTGCTCTCTTCACACAGATGTGGATTAGGGTTTTGGCAGTGAAAGTGGTTAAAACAGTGAGAGATAAGAGAACTTGGAGAACAAAAAAAGAGAACCACCCCCCAACCCCCAGCTGGGGTCTGCAGTTTTTCTTTAAACCATACAAATAACAGAGACTCTCTGGTTCCATTTTGTTAAAATAGTTAGTAGTTGTATAAATTGCATGACAAGATACGTATGTGCACAAAATGCTCAACTCCATTGTAAACCTTAAATTTTGCACTTATAAATATCAATAAAATGGGAAAAAATTGCATTACTGATCATGTTAAATGTCTGCCAATAAAATACGAAATCAATTTTCTCCAAGCTAATTTTACTCTTAAAAGTACAAGAGAAATTTGCTTTGGTTATCCTGACAGTCTTCTCAGGATGTGAACCAAGATTATACTTCAAACTGAATCTCCCCCACCACTTTGAATTGTAGACAAAAAGGTAATAATAACCAAAAAAAAAAAAAAAAAAAAAAGGTACTAATGACCTGGTTTTAACCTCCAGCACTGCTTTTGGCTTCATTCCAAACTTAATATATATTTTTTTATTTGTGGTGATGTTACAAGGGATTGAGCCCAGGTCCTCCCCACTGAGCTACATTCCAGCTCGTTTTGATTTCTGATTTTGAGATACCGTCTCAATAAGTTACTAAATTGCCTGGGCTAGGCTTGAACCTCTTGTGATCTTCCTGTCTCAGTCTCTTTTTTTTTTTTTTTTTGTACTGAGGATTGAACTGAACCAAGGGCCTCCCTTATACTGAGTGTACACTGTACACCGGAGTTATACTCCAACCCTCAGTTACTTTTATAAATGAAAATAGTAAATAGTAAAAATTATAAAATGGGGATCTTTAAAAGATAACCAAAGGAAACAGAGCTTTCCTGGGCCTCAAAAAAATCTCTCCTGACATTGGTATGCTCACCCCTAAAAGAAAACTGCTACCCATGTACCATCTGGTCTGAAACCAGGTTTAGGAAGAGGACAAACCTATAATATTCTTAGTGCTCAAAGTTGTGCTCTTTCCGCTTCTCTTCTACTTTCCATCTACTTTTTTCCTCAGTAAAATCATCTTTCTCTGTCTAAACTTGACACCTCTCAGAGGGACTTTATGTTGACAAGGACCTCACAACTACTAAAAACTCGGGTCCTATTCATGTAGCCCAATTTCCTCCACGTGTGCTGCCATATTTTGGACATAAAAAACAACAGCTACAGCAAAAAATAGAAACTTGTGGACTCAGTCATTCAACTCTCGCACCTTTTCTGGCTCTCCTTACACATGGTTTGTCATACCTGCTCTTAAATTTGTAATGTTTGTCAGCAATTCTGCGGGAGGGACAGTGGTCAACGACATCTAGAGGAAAATGCTGATTGTAACCAAGGGGGAGGGGGACTCAGTATGGTCTGAAAATTACAAAGCATAGTAAAAAAGAAATAGGAAAATATAATAGACACCAGAGAAGAGGTAGCTGTGTCTCCTGGGGTAGCTCTTGAGACATGACTGAATTTATACTGATGCTACAGTCTCATACGGCTTCAGTGAGCGGCAGTGCTTCTCAGCCCATCTTCGGCTGTCCCAATGATAATACTCCCCAGGGATCCAGCACTTCATAATGATGATTCATTATTTATTCCAGCCCCAGGACGTTTCAAACGAGTGTTTCAAACCACTGCTGGTTATTATATTGGATTTAACTCTATTGTGCATTAATCCACACCACAGGAACCACCAAAATGAAGCAGTCTCCAGAGTGCTTCGAAAGCTTCATTTTTATTTCATAAATCCTAAAACTGGAACAGAAAATCTTTGGTACAACAGTAAATCAAAATTAGTATATTGGTTGAATTGATTAGTTAATATTTTAATGAACTAGCAGAATATAACCTAAAGACAAACTTCAACAAAGTTGAATAATTTTCTCAGGAGCACTGCAAATCCTCTCCAAGTCTGGTCTGACACAACCAGGACAGGAGCCGAACCCAGCACTGCCAGGCATGCAAAGGTGTTTGGGAAACAGCTGAGGAAATGATTGGCCATCTGGGTTAAAAATGTATACTGCTTTTTTTAAAAAAAAAATCTACTTTTACTCTTTATTCCTGGTGTTGTGGTTTGGATCTGGAGTGTCTTCCAAAGGCCTCATGTACCTATGGATACTGTGTACGGGTGGAGGTGAAACCAAACTGCAAGATGCAGATGCTTGGGGCTTGACCTGGAGGGGTGTTTTCTGGTTCCATTGTTCCTCCCAGACTTGCCTCTGTTTTGCCATGCTGTGAGAATTTCTGTCTCCAAAGCCCAGGTCCAGCTCTGACTCTGGCTCCCAACTCATGTCAGCTGCACACCTGTGAACACGAAGTGAGACCTCCTGGAACTATGAGCTAAAATAAATCTTTCTTCCATAAGTTGTGGATATTGGATAGTCTATCCATGCAATGAAAAAGTAACTAAAACACCTGGGTACCTGCTACCTGAGTCACAGCACCTATACATTCTGAAAGAAAGAAAGAAAGAAAGAAAGAAAGAAAGAAAGAAAGAAAGAGAAAGAAAGACAGAGAAAAGAGAGAAGCATAGGCCATTGGAAAGAAACTCAATAAGCTGCTTCCAAGGCATTTCCAGAAAATCAAAGTCTTCAGAAAAGAAAACATAAAACCACACAAAGATTCCTCAAGTGTAGACACAGTTACTTTAACAGGCTCTTTAAATCCTGGAAGAAAATCTCATTTGAACTTGACTGCAAGTTTCCATAGTTGCATTTACTTGACCCTGTAAGAAAGAGTTTAAACACACTGACACAGTCAACCACGTATCTCTCTCTCTCTCTCTCTCTCTTTTTTCTTAGGAGTGAAAAAGCTTTTTGTTTATTTGAAATGCCCACACAATTCAGGCTCAGGAGCATAAACAGCAATTGGGAAGTTGTACAGTATAGACCAAACACGACACAGGAGATGAGGTTGTTGCAAGCAGCGAGTGATCGTTTTACAACCCCAGGAAACAGATGGTAAAAACATAAACAAAAACAAACAAAATGCAACGAAAGAGTACTTGTAAATGTAGGCAACTATTTTCAAACACAAACTAGTATTACTAGGTTTCTAGGCAGGGCTAGTAGATATATGGGAATGTATTTACTTAAAAAAATCAACTTAGTCTGTAGCCAAATTTTTTTTCTTTATATATATTTGTATTAGAAAATTGATCACATTATACAATAAAGTTAAACTACGAGCTTATATAACTATGAATATTCCCTGGTTTGATAATTTTCTGAGCTAGTATTATTTACTTATGGAATTTCAAAAAGGCTCATATTCTAAATCTCTTTTCTAAGAGGCCCTGACTACATCAATAGCGGCTAAGCCACAAGCTTCTTAACAGAGGGAAGGCCTGGGAGGGTAGATGCAGGTTTGGGCAAGGTGAAAGGTATTCCTGTCTACTAGCTTTTTATCTGCATACTACTGCCATAATGATCTTTCTAGGTCAAGTTACCTGACCCAAGGGCTTCCACCGACCTTAAGATTACTTACTCATTTAGCACACCTGTCTCCTCTCAGGTCCGACCATAAAACTCCCTCCTGAATCCAATCCAACTAAACTTACTGCTATTATTCAACTACAAAAGGAGTTAATAACAATTACTAGGAAGTCACGAAGACTACACAAATCATGTGTCTATAGAAGCTAAGAGAGTGCTTAAAAACAGCAGATGCTCATTGAATGAATGAAAAAGCAAAGAAATGAATAAGACCTTTTAATAAAACTGTCCAATTATTATCCCAATTTTGCTAGGGTATATTCACAGGAGTAAAAAACTTAATACATACGTATCAATGTTCACAGACATAAAGATCACCTATCGATCTGAAAGTCCAACAAAGTCAGACATTGCAGACACTGTTGCTCTCTTCAGTGGGAATTGTTGAGCCCAAGAAAATGATGGATTTCCTTGTGTTTACTTCCTTATCCTCAAGGCTAATTTTTATCATTCACTTAACATTCCAAAAGCCCCTGGAGCCAACTAAGTAAACGATTTGATTGAAAACAAAATTGTTATCTGCCCGTCTATTGACCAGGGAATTAATTATAATCTTAACTCACTTCCTTAGTACCATTTTAGCCTGAAAAAAAAAAGACCTGACTAAAGAAATCATTTATTATTAGTATTAGTGCAGCACACAAACCAGAAATTACAGGCCTTTTAGTACTAGAAAGAAAACTAAAAGTGTCTCCAGTAGATACCAGTTACTAAAAACATTAATGCAGCTTTCCAACTACATCAGTGAATTAGTTTAGTACAGAATGATTGATTTCTTTACAGGAATATGAAAGAAACTCTACAGAGAATCATTTCCTTGTAAAATCTTCCTTTCCCCCCAGTAGCATCAGAAGCCTTTGTCCATAGTGTCATCATTTACTCATCTGTCACATAAAAAGCTCAGTAGTCATCTTTAATTCTCTCTTGTGCATCTCATATCAAGTCCATTTATAAGTTCTTAACAGCCCTGGCTATGGTAACTCTCTACTGACCATTTCTCATTCTCAGTGTTACTATTCTAATGGAAGTCAACTAACAACTCTCTCTGCTATCGCGCCTGTCCCTATTTGTTGACCTTCTTCACAGCAAATGACTTAATTTTCCTAATTACATTAAGCCTTATATCTTCACTGCATGAAAAACTCAACGACTTCTTGACTTATTTAGTCTCGGTGGCCCAGCCTCTGCCTTCCTCTCCAGTCTCGTCTCCCTTTTCCAGCACACCTCAATCTGCTCGTTTCTTTCAAATATGTTGAACTCAGTCTCTGTTCAATCAAAATTGTCTAATGACTGCTTTTCCTCAATATTCAGTACTTAATTACTTCTCATGCCAAATTTTAACACTTCACCTTATTTTTCTTTTCACAGCTACCCTTTTATTTTCTGCCTCTTTCCACTAAAGCAAATACTCCTACGGGCAAAGATTCATCTAATTGATCCTATGTCCTACTGTCGTTGAAAAAAATAGTTCTTGCAACAAAGTATGTATTGGTGTACATTAGTAAATTGTTGAGTGCTCACCCAAAAGAACCTTGCTTTCCAAATACTAAATGTGAGTGTTCTGTGTGTTAGCACACCTGGAGTGCAATGTTTGGAAAAACAAACAACTTATCTCTTTGAAAGGAATATTTCAGACACTGTGTGATAAGATTTGTATCCCAAAGTAAAGAAATGACCTGTCATGCGCAGACAGTATAGATCATTCATCTTTCATTACCACTAGATTAAGATCTAAAAGTCTAATTTCATCATTCTGAGGTCTTCAGACTAAACCTGATGAGTTATTTCCTTTCTTTAGACAGCTGATAAACAGAAACTTCTGGTCAATTTTCACTATCATTTACTCAATATTTCATCATCGGAAACCTGTCTGTTCCATCTTGGTGCAGTTACAGCTCCACTCTGTGGAAAAATAAGGAAGACAAGCAACAGAACGATGCAGGGGGTTTCCAATGTGCCTGCTGAGAAAATGTGGGAACATAGAACATATTCATAAGAGACTAGGAAACACATGCACACAATTCAGAACGATGAACACTGGATTCTTAGTTTATAGTGGATATGATAATCTCTATAAATTAAATATGAATCAATGGGCTGTAGGTTTTGATGATTTCCTTTGCTCTCTTTTTCATCTTCCCGCCTTTTATTTCCATAGAAGCCTTGAAACTGCTTAGTGATTTTCTCTCTCAGGTATTTCACAGCCATTAGCAGACTTTGTTACACACATAAAAACCTCAAATACAAAACACAAAGTTCTTTCTGGTCAGACCCAGAAATGAGATGATTAAAAACAACTGATTTTCTATATGATCAATAGATATAAAGACATTCTGTCACAGACATTAGTAGAGGCAGATCCATCTTTCTGAAAAGGATTCTTTTTCAGTAACTAGCGTCACCTGACCCTTTCCTAAGGCAAACGATGCTTCGTGAAGTTACCAATATTTCAAACATGGAATCAAAATCTAATCAATGGCCAAATGGCTCACCTCTCAGGGAATCAACTACAGAAATGAGTTCACAATCTGTCCCAAAAAAGTTATCAAATATTTTCACAATTCTTAGTATTTAATATAGTGCAATTATAGGTCTCCAAGTCACCAAAACAGTCTGGTTTTGAGTAACACAGGAACATTTAATACATCTAAGACCTTAAAACCATGTCACACTTGCTTTCAACATACAATTAATGAAAATAAGATTATTCTTTCATCCTCTAGCTTCTATCATTTGAATTTGAGCTTCACTACATACTGGGTTCTTCACTTGGAGTAGCAGATTAGAAGGCTCCAATTCCTAGTGAAATTAGAAACCAGGCAAAGTTTATCTTGTTGACCTGAGATAAACTCATTATCTCCACTTCACTTCATGTTTCTGGTGCCCCTTAACCCTTAGTTTCTCTCTCTATCAAACAGCCTGAAAGTAAGATATCTGAATTCCTTAGTACTAAATAAATGGCTGATAAAAGCTTCAATGATGACCTTTCTCAAGGAGATAAGGGAACAAATTGGAAATCAGAGCTTTTGAAACACAGTATGTTTTCAAGAATAAAAGAACAGTTCTACAAACCATGGCTTTTTTCCCCCCTGAACCTGTGAAACACAGCACAGCAACTGCCGGCTTTGCCTACACTGTGGTTATCAATTCACTTAAAAACTTCAAAAATAGACTCTTCCCTTAAGTAGTTCATAGTTCACAGATGCATAAACAATTACTTTTCCATTTGTGAAATAATTACAAGGATAGTTAAAGGACAGAATTAGTACAAAAAGGAAAAAATTGTCACAGAAGGCAGCAAATGAGCTTGGTTTTCAATAATAAATAAGAATTTGTCAGCAATGCAAGGCTCCAGGTACAGAATTGAGGATACAGAAAATACCCCAGACATCCTCAGCCATTAATCTTTGACAAAGGGGCAAAAACAATCCTAGAGAAAGGACAGTCTCTTTAACAAATGGTACTGAGAAAAATGATTATCCACATACAGAAACATGATTCTAGACCCGCATCTTTCATTCTGTGCTAAAATTAAATCAAAACAGCTACAAGAACTAGACTTTAAAATAAAAACACTGAACATTCTGTAAGATAAAATAGGCAAAACCCTAGAAGACATATGGACAAGAAAGGACTTCGTGAACAGAACTGTAGTTGCACAAGAAGTAACACCAAAGAACCAATAAATGAGACTACATCAAACTAAAAAACTTGTGCACAGCAAAGCAAACAATCAAAAGAGTGAAGGAACAACCCACACTATGGGAAAAAAACTTTCACCAACTACTCAGAAAGAGTACTTATATTTAGAATACATAAAGAACTAAAAAGAAGCACTCCAAAATAAGAGTCAATTAAAAAAAAAAAGGGCAATTGAAATGAGTGAACCCTTCTGAAAAGAAGTACAGACAGCCAGTAAGTGCATTAGGAAATGTTCAACATCTTTGGCTATGAGAGACATGCAAATCAAACTAACACTAAGATTCCATCTTACCCCAGTGAGAATGGCTCACTGTCAAGAACTCAAAACCGAACAAATGTTGGTGAGAATGTGGAAAATAAGGGGCACTTCCTCACTCTTGGTGGGACTGTAAACTAGTATGACCACTTTGCAAATCAGTACGGAGATTCCTTGACAACGGAACACTAGCAATCCCATTTAGCCCAGCCACATTTCTCCTAGGCATTCTTCTTAAGGAACTAAAGACATCATATTACTTGGGCATATGCATACCCATGAATATAGCAACTCATAATAGCTAAGTCCTGGAAACAGCCTATATGCCCATCAAAAGAAGAGGTCAAGTCCGGTATTCATATATGCAATGGAGTATTATGCTGCTATCAAGAAATATAAACATGAATCATTTGTAAGAAAATGGACACACCTTCAGGCCACATAATACTTTGTGAATTAAGCCAGTCACTCAACGTTAAGTATCACATGTACTCATTTACATGTGAAACCCAAAATACAAATGATGAACACAGTAAAATAAAAGCAGCTAAAAGATAGGGAGATAAAGGAGACTTAAGAATGAGGGAAAAGGGGAAAGTGAAAGGAAGATCAAAAGTCAAAAGATCAAAAATGATTTATGCTGGGCCCGGTGGCACAGGCCTATAATCCCAGCACTTTAGGAGGCTGAGGCTGGAGAATCACAAGTCCCAGACCAGCCTGAGCAACTTAGCAACTTAGTGAGATTCTATCTCAAACAAACAATAATAGTAATTTTAAAAAAGGAGGCTGGGCAGCTTAGAGTGTAGCTCATAGTGGAGGTCCTGCGTTCAAACCTCACTACCAAAAAAAGTGATATGTATATACTTCAATTTTCTAGAAGCTATATGTAATCATAGTAAATAAATTACAAACACATACAAATACAAATTATAAAAATTAAAAAAAAGAATTTGTCAGCAGACATGGTCAAAGGCCATTTGAATTCAGCAAAAGAATCAAAATGAGGAAAGTAAAAATAAGGTGGAGTAAAAACAGAGTTAGTAGTATGAATTCCCTCCAGAAGATTTTATCCTAGGTGTTGTGAACTGTGCTTACAACTATCAGTACTCAGTTTAGAATACAGACATGCATTGAGAATATCATTAACGTATATTCACTGGTACATTCAACTTCAAAGTAATTTACACTACAATGGGATTAGGCAGAAAGATAGCCAAATAATATCCAGTCACCGGAAATTCAGGGAATTCGAGTCTGGACGGTGTTGCCTTTCCAGCTGCCAACAGCTGTCTGTGCCTGCAGGTGCTTCCGGCAAGGAGGGCCTGGCTAGCACTGCCAGTGCGGGCACTTCTCCCTCCCTGAGTGGTGGGATCAGCTGGCCTGCTTGAGAGTTCCAGCTTCCTAGGAAGGATTAACTCTTCTTGTCAGCCGTCTAGATAACTACTTTGGACAATTAAGAATTAGGTAAATATTTCCCTAAGGCTGAAAATTTCTAGCATTTTGGTAAATGTTCCCCAACGCTTCTAAAGCTGGGCCAATTAACATTTGCTTTTTTACCTTTTATAGTATGAGCAAGATGTGGACTTTCTCTTTCCTTCCTTTGTTTCTTTCTCTTTCTTTCTTAGTTTCTTTCTTTCTTTCTTTCTTTCTTTCTTTCTTTCTTTCTTTCTTCCTTTCTTTCTTTCTTAGGAAGAAAATGTAGATAAGCCATGTTAAGAGGAACTTTCCTTCTGAGGAAAGCATCTAGGTCAAAACCCACATAGATTTCCACCTACAAAATGATTCATTTCCATAAAATGAATGTATTTAAAAGGGTTACAAATAGTCTCAGTAAACATGGAGAGGGTGGTGCTGGTTGTTAGCTTGTGGTGTGGTGGTAGTGGTACTGGGACTCCAACCCAGGGCCTTCACACTGAGCTACAGTCCTGATCCATATTTTAGTTTTGGTTTTGAGAACACAATTCACTATTTTGCTAAGTTGCACAGGCCAGGCTCAAATTTGTGGTCCTCCTTCCTCAGCTTTCTAAAGTGCTGGAATTACAGGCCTGCACCATCAGGCTTGGCTAACAAGTAACGTTTTTTTTTTTTTTTTTTTTTTTTTTTTTCACATGTTAAAAATACAAATAGGACATCCTATATTCAGAATCACTGATGAAATAGACTCAAAAAAAGACCTCAGAGACCACTAATCTAATTTCTTATTTTATGTTTAGGGAATTCATTTTCATTCTCCTCACCCAGAAATAGGATTCATTCAAGACTTGTGCAGGTCCCAAAGTCTCCCAAAGTGTAATTCCAAGATCATTGGCAACAGTGACACCTTCTAAAAATGATTTTTTGGGGGCATGATACTGTGGATCAAACACATGGGAACTCTTCCACTGAGCTGTTTCTAGCCTTCTATTTTTCTGAGATAGGGTTTCACTAAGTTGTTGAAGAAGGACTTAACTTTGCAATTTTCCTGCCTGAGTCTCCTAAAGTTAAACACAAAAGATCTTACATCCCATTCTAGAGATATAACATCAGAAACTTCAGAGGTAGAGCTCAGCAATCTACAGTTCAAGAAGTTCTCCCATTCATTCCAATTCATCTACAAAATCAAGAATCACTTCCCTACATCCTGGTAGGTAGGAGGATGTGTTAGTCAGAGCTACTTATTTTAACTGGGTTAAACAACAAAGAGAATCTGTTGGCTTCTTCAAATTACGAGTTCAAAAAGTAATACATCTTCCAAAAATAATTTGTGAAAAATACATTTTTTCGCTACCTTCGCTCTCAAGTGCATCCTCCTCTGTTATGGATGAACAGACCTTGCTACTACTTTGCTGGTTTCTCACTACTTTCCACGGGCACCTCGGCTAGGGTCTTTGTAGTCTTGGCCCAAGCCTTGACCACATCACATCCATTTCTCCACTGTCACTGAAGCATTAAGTTCCCCTTGACTACATCACTTTCCAGACTGTTGGCCAATGGAAAAACGTGCCCAAACTCTAAAAGAAAGCTCAAGTTTTACTACTTTCATGAAAAGTCCTTTCTTCTACAGGGTGAAGTCAAGATGGTGGCAAAGTAGTATCTCCCCTTTAGCGGCTCCACACAGACTCAGAAGTCTGAGATACAGAAAACATCTGAACAGGTTATCTTAGGAAAGAACCCTGGGAATTAAAAGGACGTCAGAGGAAAGTTAGGAAGTTTGGGGAAGCTGTGGAGACTGAAAAAACACAGAGAGGAATACACCAGCCAGAAACCGCCTTGGGTTGCAGCAACCAGGAGCCGCCCAAAGCGGCTGAGACAAGACAGGCCTCCAGTCCTGGGAGCATCAGAACTAAAAGGCTGCAGGCCTCTAGGAGAAACGTGTAGCTGTTCACACGCTGCAAGCTGCAAGCGCAATGTGGGACTTCTTCCCAGAAGGATCTGTTTAGGCAGTGCTTGAAAGGCAGTCCTCAGTAGTGCCATACTAGTGAGCCATTAAAAAGAGATTTGCTTGAATTGTTCTGGGAAACAGGTCATGGACAGGACGCAGAGACTCTCTTGGTTGTGACTGGGAGGGAGTTGCCCACAGAAGTAGCTGTAGAGAAGGGAGATCAGGCTTCAGTCTCCTGGAAAGTTTGAAGCTGGAAATGGAAAGCAGAAGACCCCCTCCACCTATGACCAAGAGAAGCCAGGTTATCCAGGGAGTGGTTTGACCAGAGGGCTAGGTATGGAAATACCTGGTTGGAAGCCGGGATTGCCAGGCCCCCATCCCTGCTTATACCCAGGGCAGAGGCCAGTGAGTTTTTGCCTCCTCCTCAGCCTCACTGGAGGGAAAGCCCTCAAGGAAGAAGCCCCGTGGACTAGCACACAGGAAGAGCAAGGGCTGGTTTCATCAAGAGACACAGAGCAACAACTGAGCAGGGATCCCCAGCAAGACACAGTTCAATCACTCCTCTCCTCTTCCCCGTATTTTATGGACGGTGGATGTTAAAACCGCAGGACCTGGAGGGAGACTATATAGCCAAATATCACAGAAAAAATGTGGGGACTTTGGACTCACCTCGATTATTCTCTGTCTGTATTTTGGACTTGTGTTTAGTTTTTCTAGTTTTTTTTCTTTTGAGTTGCTCTCTTTGCCTTTTTATAGACTTCTGTGTTATTCTTTATTTTTCACATCTTTCTCTAGCTCGTCTTTCTGTGTTACTTTTGTCTAACTATATTTACTTTCTGGTCTCTGTGTAGATTTTTGTCTCATTTTTCTCTCCTATCTACTCTTCAGTTTTTTCATCTTCAAATCTAACCCTTTTTCTCAGTCCTTTTTTTCCTTATCCCTATCATTATTAATATTGCTGTTAAACATTCATAATTTATGGCAATGAGATTTAACCTATTTGTAGTTAATAACTTTTAGTTATGCATAGTACATTAATGCAGACTGTTTTCTATCACTAACACTGGCATAGTATTGCCTTTAACAGATCTTTCCAGTAAATTACCACTGGGTTTGTCTAAATACTTCCATTAATAGTACAGATTTTATTCTAATAATTAAGTTTTTCTGGTTTTATCTAATTATTGCTGATCTTTGTTCAACTGTTAATAGTGGCATAGTGGTTGGAGCCTCTTAGGAGCTAATAGCTTTTAGCTATTTAGTTGAGCCTCGGCAATGAATATGCCTCCCTATTAATTTTTTATCATTTATCATTATTGAAAGTGATACAGTGTGACATTTAGTTGATCCTTTTGGTAAGTTAATAATTTATTCATTTAGGTGTCCACATTGACAGTGTAAACAGCATTTCTAATGCTAAGGGTAGAGTAGTGGTAGTATTTAAGTGGTTATTATGCCTTGTTAATAGCAGGTTTGTCTCAGATTACAATATCACTGCAGATTTCATCCATACTGTTAATGGTGGCATAGTGATGGACCCTGTACGCTTATAGCTGTCTTGTGTTGCTATAATCAATTTCCCCCTCCCTGAAATATATAAGCAATAGGGCAATCAGTCGTAAAAGGTCAGACACTAAGAAGGCACTCAAACTGGATAGGTAAGTACGCTGAACACAGACATAAATACCAAAAATAGAAACAAAATCAAGGAAACACCAAATAAAGACACAGGGACTGACTTTGTTCTTAACTGTATGCCAATAGCTGGCTTGTCTTTGGGTTGCCAACATGACTGTGTGTTGTGCCTCCCTCACTGACAAGTGTGGGGAGCCAAAAAGGTCAGTCACCAATAAAACACCAAAACTTGACAGTTAAGTAAGCTGAAAATAGGCATAAACATCAACATATAAATAAACTCAAGGAAACACAAAGGAGAAACATAATGTACCTGAAAAATTTTTCACAGTTGACTTTTTTTTTTTTTTTTACCCTAACTGATCTATAATCCTCAGGCATAGGCTCATGAGAAAAAAGAAGGCAGTAAGATACCTACAAAAATACTTAACTCCCCAGAAGCTGGTATCATGGGCCTTGAATCAATGGAGCTTAGAGGTAAGGAAGAAAAAAAATAAAATAAAATAAACCAAATAAATCAATCAGTTTAAATAAGGTGCACTTAAACAAATGCGAGAGATGTTTAGTGAGCTCGACAAGAAATTTACTAGACAAATGGCTGCAACTGCAACTGCTCAAAAGCTTAAAGAGAGGAAGACACAAACAAAGCTGACTGACGTAAACAAGCAGTATAAGACATGAAGGGATGGGGCTGGAGGGATGGCTCAGCAGTTAAAGCGCTGAGTTAGGTCTGTGGCTAAAAATAAAACTCATATTTGAAGAATTTACAGGTGTAGGGGACAGGCACCTTTACACAGGGATCAGAGTTGACGTTTTGGTAGACACGTCTTCTCTGATGAAAGAAGAGTTGAAGAAAGACAGAATTTCCCTCTGGGGTAATACATGTTTCAGAGTAGTAACTACCCTCCCCACTGCTCCTTACCATCTGGATGAAATTTGACATGGGGCCTCCATCTGAGAAGATTACGACTGAAATGTTGCCTCCACCACCACTAAATTCAGGACTGGTGACTGGCTCTGGTCTGAAAGTTGCCAAATCACTAAGAAATCTGTTTCTCAGTGGAGAGGACGAGGGCGAGAAGGGGATGAAGCTGAGGAGGGCCAGAAAGCAGACTGCATGGCTATTCTTTGGAGTAGCAAAAATACTTCCCCACGATAGACTCCAAAGAAGGTTGCTGGGCTAAACTACCAAGCTTTCCCATTGTGCAGCGGCCCAAGTTGTGACCAAAAACACTCCACCTGAGAGAGCCAGCTCCCAGAGCCTGTTGAGGGTGGCTTCCGGAACTCACCGAGGAAGCAGGACAGGCATCTCGGGAGAGACACTGCATTCAGAATCCTTTCACACAGAACCAACCAGAGAACCTTAGTGGTGGCCAGATAAGCTGCCACAGCCCACGGAGAAAGGGGGTGAGTTCCCGGTGGTAACCTCGTTAGCAGCACACAGGAAGGGGCGGCACCAACACTGACTTAGTGGGAGGGTGACCGGGAGATTGTGGAGATTGCGCTGGCCTGGCATGTGAGAGAAGAGGCCTCCGTCCTACTCTTCACACTTTGTTCTACTGTAGGTTGGTGGGGGAGATTTTTGAATAGAAAATTATTTTTATTTGGTGACACAGGCCTGTAATCCCAGCACTGTGGGAGGGTGAGGCAGGAGGATTATAAATTTGAGCTCAGCCTGGGAAGCCAGTGACTTAGCAAGAACCTGTTTCAAAATTAAAAGGGCATGTAGTTTGATGTAAAGGCCCTGGATTCAATTTCTGTACAGAAAAAGAAAGAATGAAAGAAAGAGGAATAAATTTTTAAACTTTTAAAATAGGCACTACTTAGTCTCAAGGGTTTTGTTTTGTTTTGTTTTGTTTTTTGAGACACAGTCTTGCTCTGTAGCCCAGGCTTGTCCTGATCTCACTATGGAGCCCAGGCTGGCCCTGGATTCACACCAATCCTCCTGCCTCAGCCTCCCAAGTGCTTTGATTACAGGTGTGCACCATCACAGCCGGCTTATGTGGTGCTGGGGAATCAAACTCATACTTAGCGTTTGACGTAGCGCTTATGTATTTTAATAAACTGCAAGCGACACAAACTGTGTAGATGTGCAGACCACCATTAAGGAGCTTATAACCCAGCAAACAAGACAGTTTTGACAGAACAGTTAGTAGCAATTATGGGAAAATAAAACCCTTTCATGTTTATGCCCTAACACATGGACAGATTCTCACTAAACTGGTTATACACATTATTACACTTCGTGATTGTGGGTTGAGAGGCTGTCTCTGCTAACACATTTATGTTTTCAAGGAGGTTTTTATGGAATACACTCTGGAGCAGACCAGCAGTGTGAAGTGGCTGTTGTCGAGAAGATAACAACAGCAACACTGCATCAAGAATCAGGCAGGCTTCGGGCAACAGACAAATAAATCATTTAAAACAGGCGTCTCACATAGCTGTCTAGACCAACCAAATTATTCTGCACGTGAGATTATTCTGATTGTCACAAAGATTGCTGGGTTAATGATGTGGGAGATAATTCTGTTTTTCTGAGACAGAGTCTTTCTGTGAATTTCAGCATGACCTTGAACACCGGATCTTCTTGCCTCAGCCACCAGAGTCCTGTGATTACAGGGATGTATCTGCATATGGCTATGATGTGGGTTATGATCTAATGGCTGTCCTCAGATTTGAATTACATGCAAATTCAATATAATCGAATAAAATACTTACTGTGGATAGAGAATTAAAAAGATTATGACAGTAGTTTGAAGTTAAACATTTCTCTTTTGTTTTTTCCTCGTAATTAAAAATGACTCCAGGAAAAGTTTCAGGATTTACCAAACCCAAGTACAATGCCTAACAATTCAACACTAAAAGATGGATCCTAAGTAGCTAATTATCCCACTTTATCAATTATCTTGATTATAACTAAAGTATTATAATAAACTTACAGCCAAATCAATTTCACACGTCCATAGTTCTCGATGTATTCATACATACACCTCTAGGAAAGGTGTTTCTGAGAAGCCCTGGTTTGCCGGTGAAGGCCTGGGACAGCAGACACTCAGGCTTAATGCCAGTTCTTTAGCCTTAGGTAACTGTGGTCAGAGGGGTTTTAGACGACACCCCCACCTCTGGGGATAAAACTTTCTCCCCAGCAGATCTAAAAAGTTGTGCCTGAAATTCTCAGCATTCCTATCATTCCCTAAGGCCAGAGGCGGCTCTCCAAACATTCCTGCTTACAAGCACCTGAGGAATGGGGCCAGGAGCTGCGCTGTAGGAAGCCAGCTAGAAGGGAGCTGCAAAGGGCAGCCCGCCCGAAAGGCCCGAAGCGAAGACAACATAAAGGGTAGAGACACAAGAAAAGGAGCTTTGGTCCAGATAAGCAGACACAAGTTTCTGTCTCACTTAGTGCTGAGGTGACTCACCTAGGAACAGAATGGGGAGGAAGAGGAGACTGAGGCAAAGTTGTGGAGGTCAGAAAGGAACCCAAGGCCACAGCACAAAACATGAATAAAGATTTTTAGGGAGAGCACTCGGGAAGTGAGGCAGGGTGGTGGGAGAGGGTGCCAGTTTCCTCTGAATCTCAAGTCTGTCCGGAAAGAGCAGCTACCAGGGCTTCAGAGTCACAGCGATAAGGTGCGCTAGCAAGAACTCTCTCTTTCTCTCCTGGCTTCCATCCTGCTCCCCCTCTTCGCTTTCTCCTCCCTTTACACAGTCTGGGAAATTTTTAGGGCACCCTGTAGAACCCTGGTGAATCTGCAGTTTCTTCCTTTGAAATCACAAAGCACTGGAGAGCAGAGTCATCACTGACACGGTCACCACGCGGGTGTCCAGCCCGGCCAGGCCACAGACCCTCAAACAGAACGTTTCAGAACTCTTTCTTCAATTCTCATGGTCAATAAACAG
Source organism: Ctenodactylus gundi (assembly GCA_004027205.1). Taxonomy (NCBI): domain Eukaryota; kingdom Metazoa; phylum Chordata; class Mammalia; order Rodentia; family Ctenodactylidae; genus Ctenodactylus; species Ctenodactylus gundi. Next base: position 121,968 of record PVKB01000203.1, read on the forward strand.
CACCAGGGCGGACAGATCCCGATGCACATCAGAGCGACACGCAGCCTGAGTTGCGCAAGTCCAAGTTCCTGGTACGACTGGAACAACTCTGCCTAATTCTGCAATGTAATTTAGAATCCACAGCATCAACTGTCAACTTGCACTTCTGCTTGAATTCTCTCACATGTTGTTTCTAAGAGCCAATGCACATTTCAAAGGAAAGTTCCTTTCAAGGAAATGAAGAGTTAAATAGTCCAGCACGGCCTATTTGTGCAAGTCTGTTTTGTTTCCACATTCATGTTTGGTTTGGTCAAAGGCAAGGTTGCCCAGCTAGATAAAAGCTGTCGGTAGATTAGTCATGTACACAAATATGGGCACCGAGAGCCCCACGTTTCTTTGGCTTTAAGCACTGGTGAACCTGTCCTTCACTGGTGTACCAACCAAAGCAAAATTACTAGAAGCCTTGGGTTGTCAGGACAGAAATACCTTTCCTGCCAAGTTCAATTTAGGGCTCTCAGGGATAGATTACATGGGGACAGGCGTACGTGACTTTGCCGAGATTAGCCTTTCAAGAAGCCATGAAAATCAACTCAAAGACTAAAAATAAAAAGCAAGGTAAAACTGTATACCAGGAAGAAAACACAAAGGGCGAAACAGGCTTTTTTCTGGACAGGGATTTTTCTGCTCCAACACGGGAGCTCACTTCTTCAAACAGGTATTTGCTGATATCAAGGTTAACCTTAGTGTGTCAGCAGAGGCAGATAAGGTGAGGGAAATATTTGTAGGCAGAGAGATTTCTGGAATTTTCCTACAGTGCTGAAACACCATCCAGAGTTCAAATGGGCCATATTTAGATAATGATAGCTACGTTATTTTTTTCTATCTCTTATATTTTCACTGCTGTATAATAATATTAGCACTCTTCACACAAGGTCAGTACTATTTACATAAGGCTTTCTCCCAAAGGTCACGCTTCTTTCCTCTCTCCCATCCAAGAGCCATGTGCATATACTGTATTTCTGATGGGAAAAATATAATACAGGAAACGTTTACTGAAATCAGTCGGGTGTGATTGTAACTCAGCAGATCACATCAATAGTGAGGAAGATGGAGCAGAAAACCACTCCCAAGTTTTAAAGATTACAACTCAACAGAGAATTCCCAGGGGTTGGGACATTTTCCCAGCCTAGAAGAGAGAAATGGTACAGAAAAATAAGGAAGGATGGCAGTGTGGTAGAGGGGGTGCACAGCCCGTGGAAGAAACTGCTATGGAAAGAACTCCTAATCTAGCAATACCTGCTTCTGCGGAATGTTGACAAAGGGTGGGGATGACTCAAAGAGTTTTCCAGTGGCCACTTCTGGTCTTCACGTACGTACTCACTGCCTCAGGAACATCACCAATAATCCATCTTGACCTTTACTTTTAAAGCACTAGGTTTCTAGAATCATGCCCCCCCAAATTGGGGAGCAAGTACCTCTTCTGTTCTGGATCACGTTTACAAATTTAAGATTTCGCAATCTGGGACAAATAAAAACAAAGAGCTAGGATAAAGGGTAAACACTAGGTGGGATCCCAGTCGTAACTTGGCTAAATAGAGCTGTTTCAGTACATGGCAACTTGGCTTCAATCTGCGTTATTCAGAATGTATAATTGATGCGGCCCATCTGCTTCCAGTAAAGGAACTTTTGTTTTGCTTTTTCTTCTCCACTTTCACTCAGAATGAATGGCTTTCTCATTAGGCAATGTTCACATGCCCTCAGAAAATGTGTTTGGAATAAAGACTCCCAGAATAATAGATTTAAATGCCAGCAGAGTTTTAAGCTAGTGAAATGAGAAGTCATGCCAATCCACAGGCAGGGAACTTCTCAGGTAAGAGTATCAAAGCCATGGAATCATCTACTTAGTAAGGTTATTAGAATCCTATAGCATGCTGGTGTACAAGGTTGTGGGTTGGAAGCCAGAACAACTTTTCCTATTCTAGCTCCTATATTTCCTGGATTTGTAGAAACAAAGCAACTAGGGAGTTCTAGATGTTCTCGCCTATGCTTCAGATATTTCCTGAGCACCTATTCAGTGTTTTGGGCAATGAAGCATAAACAATAATTAAGATTTAGCACAGTCCTTGCTCTTAAAAGCTCAGAGTCATGGAGAAAAAGAAACAGTAAAAAGGCGATTATACCTTCACACCTACTAAGAGAGTTATCATTGACAAAGAAATGATGAAGGAAGGAAGGAAGGAAGGAAGGGAAATGTTGGTGAGAACCATGAGAGAGTGCTGATGGGAGCGTTATACAGTGCAGCTGCTGTGCCAAACATTCTGGCAGTCCTCAAGGAGAGAGTTACCATATAGTCCAGCAATTTCACTCTCGGGTGTGCACCAGAGCACAGTGACAACCTGTAATGCTCTCAGAAGCATTATCCTTAATAGAAAAAAGTGGAAACCACCTAGCTGACCATCGACTGGTGCATGGATAAACAAAACATTTTCCATATACATAATATTTTTCAGCCACTGAAAGGAATGATTTGTTGGAATATGTCACAATGTGAATGCACACTGAAAACACTGTGCTTTTGAAAAGGTCCTATGTATTGCATGACTCAGTTCCTATATAATGCCCGGACTACGAAAACCCATGGAGACAGAAAGCAGGCTGGCACTTCTCAGGGAATTAGGAGAGGTAATGGTGAGAGGCTGTCACACGCTGTGTTGTTTCAGAAGATGAAAGTCTTCTGAGATCATCACTCTATGCTGGTGATAGTTGCACAACATTTTGAGTCTACTAAAAATTGTTACACTGGATACTTTCAAAGGGTGAATTTAGCAGGATCTGGTGGCATAGGCTTATAATTCTAGCACTCTGGAAGGCTGAGGCAGGAAGATCCTAAGTTCCAGCCCAGCTTGGGCAACTTAAGTGACTTGACAAGATCTTGTCTCAAAATGAAATAAAAATGAGCTGATGACATAGTTTATTCTGAAGGCCCTGGGCCTGTTCTCATTGTAATACCACACATACACACACACCAATTAGAAAATAAAAGGGTAAGTTTTATGGCATGTGACCTATATCTTAAAAAATACGGTAATAATAATAATACAGTGCGGTGGGTGTCGCACTGCGAGAGTGTTGGTCTGTGCATCTGGGGTGGCACTAGAGAACAAGTTCAAAGGAATTCTTGGCATAACTGACTTTTGAGCAAAAACCTGAAGAGATTAGATGGAGTAGAAAAGACAAAGGAGGATTAAGGGAGCTAAAGGAACAGAACACGGGCAGTGCTGAGGGGAGAGTGCACACAGTAAGGACTTCCATTGGGCCAAAGAGGTGCTTGAGGCAGTGAAACTAGGGATACAGGAGCTAACAAACTGTATTAAAAAGTTTGAATTTTACACACATAATAATAGAAAGCCTTTGAAAGAGTTAATGAATAGAAGTGAGAAGACTTGAGTTGCTCTTATTCTAAATGTAGTGTGGAAAATGGATTGGAGGTGAAGCAAAAATAGAGGCTGGGTAATTTTGTTAAGTATTACACTAATGCAAGTCAGAACTGACCAAATAGGGCAAACTGGAAAGCTTACTTCCAAGCTCCCAGTCATTGTCTGCCAAGCACAACAACCCTAGGCTCCATCAGGTTTGGAGAGAAGACAGCACTGGTGCTGGTGCTGCCAGCACACCTTGAGAGGCCCTACTTCTGATTTTTGGTCCAGATATCATATTCAGTCACATATAGATGCAAGTTCCTTCTTCAGACCATCTTAACCGTAAAGATTCTCACCGTGTGCCAAAGCAAGAGGGCCTACTATCAAGAGCACAGATTTGACAGCAGGTGTGTCACTGCGTCCCTAGAAGGAGGCCTGGGGAAGCAGAGGCAGGCGGACACCACGTTTGAGGCCAGCCTGGGCAACACAGTGAAAACTTGCCTCAAAAGAAAAGTAGGAACTTGAAAGTCAGAAACAACTGAGTTCAAATGTCTACCTGGTCACTTCTAAGCTCAATTAAGCTAACCAAAATTTCTGATCAGTTTCTCAAATGAGAAGAGGAAGACGATACCTATCTCAGTTCTGTGCTGTGCTGAGGATTATACAAAAAGCTTTGTGCAAGGCCTGCCATGCTGTGCTCAAAAATAAATATTAGTCTCCACAGCACTCAAGCCTTCTAGGTTTATAATTCTGTAGTTACAATCACAAACTTCAATGCAAGCAGGACAACAAAGGTGAGCAAAGAGGCCTTAGGCCTGCTATTCTCAGTATTTTAGTAAGCTGGGTATGACCATTTCAGTAACAGGTGTTACCCAGGTGACAAACACGTTATCTGCATTCACAGTTCTTAAATACCATTACAAAGTCAAATGTATATAAATTAGCTTCTTAAAAAAAAAAACCAAGAGCTTTTCAGACAACTCATCAAACCAAGCTTGTTAACTGTCAAGAAGAGAGGCCAAAGTTTCAGGTAAAATCTCTCCTTTCTAGAACTCAGCATAACTCTAAGTCAGCAGACCATACAAATAGCGTGAACACTGAACAAATGGAATGCCGTCTGGAATGATAATGTGGAGAGAGAAAAGCTGGCTATGGTAAACACAGCAGGCCATTTAATTTAAAGAAGCACATTTTAATTTTCAAGTCCGCCTAGCAGTTTCTAGGTATAACCTTGCTATTGAAGCTTTTAGGCAGATGAGGACATATTTAAAATGCAGGCATGAATACAAAGTAGCAAAATCTGGGTTTAAAACTGAAGGAGCACTGCTACTGGCACCAAAACCCACTGTCTTTGTGTTTTCCTTTACTAGTTTGTAGTCCTAGAAAATTCAGTAGTTTTAAAACTCATCTAGTAATCAACCCTCCAGATTTTTTTTTAAAGATTACTCTCTCTCTCTCTCTCTCTCTCTCTCTCTCTCTCTCTCTCACCCAATCATTCATTCACTCAGTATCTTCCAGGTGTTTGAAGTATGAATTCTCTCTCTCCCCTAAACAAGTAAAATTTGTTACCAAAGAAATAAACGTGTTTCTTGGCTAATCACTGTAATGGATTTCAGGAAGCACCAGGTGGCAGAAGCACACTACGAATGCTACTGGAAATAAATGTTGGGCAGCACCCTGACCATCATGGAAACTCCAGCAAAATTTATTTTTTTCTACAAAAATAAAATAGGCCTTCTCCATTATAATAACAACTGTACTGGGAAAGGTTTGGAAAATATGGCAAGAAAACTCAGGAAAGAAAATTGTATCACCCAGAGATATCAATTGCTGTTTAATTCTCCCTGCTATGACTGTCAGTTGTGAATACACCAGGTATGCAACTTTTACGTTGCCTCTTCTGGATACTGGGAAGCGTGTGAGCGCAGGATTGGGAGGAGGGAGGAAACGGAGGGGGAGGGAACAGACTGAAACTGGGTTAGGCTGTACATTTTTTTTTAATAAACCCTTTAAAAAAAGATCACTAATCAGAAAGTGGCTTATTTGACCTTGCCATTTTCCCGCAAGTAATGATTAACGTTACACATTATTAGTTACTAGTAAATTTCACTTCTAGGATTCAATTTAAAACAGCAAATACCAACTGCTGGAATCAGAACTGAACAAATACAAAGGCAACTCTTTTATTCGATAACAAGGAAATAATGGTATTCCTTTGAACAGAATTCTATGACCCTTGTAACCTCAATTAGTACAGAATATATTACTTTGAGCTGGTCAGTCGGAAGCTGGATCTTGAAAATATGTGTATTGATGTTTATGATATATGAATAAAATATTACAGAAAAAATAATTTCTAAAATGTGTTTTGTTGCAGTAATTTAAAGCCATACTTTTTTGAAGATCAACACTAACTAGGTTTGCTTCTGAAAAATTAACCAAAGCCATAATTAATTTGCTGCTTGGTGATCATTAAATTAAATGCTATAAAAAACTATGAAATTATTTAGTCATCTACCTTATAAAGGTGAAAAGCCATTATTATTCCTCTCTATTATGGACTTACCAAGTGCACTAACACTAGCAGAACCCTTGTATAAACTAGGTAAAAATTCTATTTCATATCTGCTTGTTTTGTTACCTTCTAAGTAAGTTTAATCCATAGGACAAAATACACTATGTAAAATGTGTGGACTCTTCCCTGTATAAATGAAAACTAAATTTATTTTGTTACATAAATAAAACAGTGACTTCCAGGAAGGGAAAATGTCAGGGACAAAGTATTGTTACATTTCAGACTCTCCTGAACAGTCAGTCCTGACTCCTCTGCAGGAACTTACTAGGCAATAACAGGAAATTTCCTTAAAGCAACAATGTCACTCATGACTCCCAAGTCAGAACTCTAAAACGAAGGGATCTCACCTCATAGCTTTACTTCTTCCTGGCTTCCTTCTTCTCCAACGGCTTTGAAGAAGTTTCCCATCTTATTCAAATATTTTCAGCCTGTGTAGAAAGGGAATTTCCTGAACTCTGCATACTCATGTTAGGTCTCACAATATAAACTGAAGCGGGAGGAGGGAAATCAGCTTTAAAAAAGCTTTTAGTACATTATATTGCTGTACTTTCTCCACACTTCTTCTTCTTTGCATTGCACAGGAAAAGTCGAGACCTTTTCCTAGTTAACAAGGTTTTCAGAAATTGAACTTTCCACTTTTAGAACCCTGTAAAAGATTTAAAAAACATGAATTATATTAAGTAACATGACTTGTCTGTGGAGCATCTGCATTTTAAAAGCCTGGAGATCTTGGCTTGGGAAAGCTAGAAAAATAAACACCAACTATCATGACTTGAGAAATTAATCTAAATTCCTTTGCTAAATCTTGTCCTCAAACTTCTAATAAAAATAATTTAAGCTTTGGCCCTCAAAACTGTTCCATACAAACAATATTTATCATTATACAAGAATAGCTATCCCTATTTTTTGTTTATTTGCCTTTCCTCTAGTTCCTTTCTTTCCCACATAGATTAAAACAAAGTAAGCTTAGCCAAACCTAATTTGATTCTAATCCAAGCCACATACCCTATGTATTCCATTCCAAATGAAGTTCAATTTACTGACTTCCTTGGGTCCCAACTGCATGACTACTGGAATCCATGAAAGTGTCACAGAACAAGATTGCAGGCCAAAAAAAAAAAAAAAAAAAAAAGAATGTGAAAAACACAGGCAAGCCTAGAAACAGCCACCCCAGGAGACACAACTTGGGGAAAAAGTTTGTTGTGCAATTCAAATGTAAAACATTAAGCCTTCCAATGGGAAAAGTAACCAATGGAGAGGTAGATAATCATATTCTTTCATTCAATCATTCATTCAAGAATCATGCACAGGGCTGGAGGAATGACACAGTAGTTAAGTACTTGGTGAGCAAATACAAGGTCCTGGCTTCGATTTTCCAGCATCATATATAGTTGGCGTTGTGGTGCACGCCTGTAATCCCATCCCTCAGGAGACTGAGGCAGGGGAACTGCCGTCCAAAACTAGCCTGGGCTCCATAGTGAGTCCAGGACCAGCCCAGGCTACAGAGTCTCAAAAAAAAAAAAAAAAAAAAAAAATCCTGCAGAACCAGACTCAAAAGAATATTTGCTTCCAGTGCTCAGTTCAGAGCACAGAAGCCAATATCCCTCATCCCTAGTAGTCTTGTTATACACTGCGAAACCCATGAACATAAATGTTTTGCTTATCTGTTTTTATTTATTTATTTTTTGGTAATTTAGGAGGTGGATTAAAAACTTCCATTTCTAGGTTGACAATGAAATGCTTTTGGACTGTTTTAATCCAAAGATTTCTAGACCTTCTTTTGAAGTAAAGAATGAACTTTAGAGAAGAATGACAATTTTATTTGCTAAGAATAAAAAAGCCAATAATTGCTACAGTTTTTTTTAACCAAGGATATTACTAATGTCATTAAGTTCATTACAGATTTTTGCAGTATATTTGATTATCAAAGTCCCTCTTAAAAATAAGAGATATGACCATTTTGCATATTAGGAAGGGGAAATGTCAGGTCTCATAATAAAGTGTGACTCTGAATCTTTATACAATCAGTGTTCTAGTTCATTTGCTCAAATTCTGTGCTTTGCTCTGGGGACCTGGACTACTCTAGACATCCACACACAGAATTCCTCCTATGAGTCAGATGATCTCTGCTTAGTACTCAATCACTGGTTTTGCTCTTAAAAACAGATAATCTGTTCCCTTCGGTTTAAAAACAAAGATTAAACATGTAGTACCATAACACCAAGATCCAAATATGTTAGACTTCCCTAAATAGGAAAACTCAGCGCTTAGTGCATGTCAGTAGGTAAACAGGAAATCAGAAAAACTCTTTTAATCCCCATTTTAGTATTTACAACCTCGAGTCTCTCAAATTCTGTGTCTGTTTTGCATACTACTTAGTGGATATAAAGATTGTCTTGTAAGTTTTATAGGCAGCACAAATCATGCATAAAGTATTTTAAATAGTAATTAGTGATACTGGTATGACTAGAAGAGGGAAAGGAAAGATCTCATTTTCCGTTTCATCTCAAGCAATGTCATAAAAGACAAGTCACTCTTTTTAGCTTTCTTGTTTAGTATCTAGAATACTGTGTACACATTCATTAAATTCCTTAAATTCCTTTAACTGAGCATGAATCCAAATTATGTAGGTATTTTGTGTGTTACACAATAGACTGATCAGTTCGCAAATTTCACAGTAAATTAGTAGCAGGGTCAAAGATCAAAATCTCTGCACTATCCTAACCATGGCAGTATCATGAGGCCATACTTCCACCAAGATAGAATTGACATCCTCTTTAAAATCCACCTCAGAACTCTCTGAGGGAAGCCCTATTTTCGCTAGCGGTTTCCTCCAGTTCCCATGATAAATCTTTGCCAGATCTGCTTCTTTTTCTTTCTCTACCCATGCTTAATAAGCAATGAAACATATATAAAAAGAGCCAGAGCACTTGGATAATTTATCCACAAGCCAGAAAGCCTTGACTCTCACTAAGTGGGGTTAGCCAGAGATTTCTTATCTACAGTTTAAAAAATGAATTTTCTTCAACCATACAGTAAGTCTCAGGAGTTAGCTGCAAGGTACAAGGTAAATTTGCAATGAAACTGTATTATTAAAAACTTTATAGCCAGAATTACAAAATAGAAATGAGAAAATGCATAAGATGACTTATAAAAAACTTGTGGGAATTCCATCAGGAGAACATATGAGAAGAAAAATCACAAAAATATTTTTTAAAAGATGTTATAGTCACCCTATGAAATCTATAAATTGACTGGTTACAGAAAATCTACTGTAAATATGTAATAACTGTTTTAGTTACTTTCTCATTGCTGGGACACAATACCCAACATTCACAACTTCAGTAAGAAAAGACTTATTTTAGCTCACAGTTTCAGAAGGTCTCAGTCTATTCACGGGTGGCTGGTAATGATGGAAGTCCATGACAGAAGCTAGCTGGAAAAAAGCTGTTCCTGGCATGGCAGACAGGAAGCCAAGTGAGCAAGGAAGGGCAGAGCTAGCATATATCCTTCCAGGTCACGTCCCAGTGATCCGTCCCTTCTGGGTCAAGCCCCAGTACTCCACCCCTTCTCATCCAGGCCCTGTCACTTAATAACACATGGTTCCATAGATATTCTACAATACCCACATACATGAGGCTTTCAGAGGACATTCCAGATCCAAACTCAACAGTAATAGTCCTTAGAGACTGGAAAGAAATATAAGGAAAGGGAAGGCAAGGCACATGAGGAACTGTATTCTCCACTTACCATGTAACAAATATCAGTCTTAAGTCTTTTTTAAGAGATTTGGTTTTTATATTTTCTTTTGGTAATAGAGATTGAACCCAGGGCTTTCCTAATGAGGTGTATACCCAGTCTAGTCCACTTCTAAAATTTTTGATTTTTGAGACAGTATCTCATAAAGTTGCTAATTTGCCCACGTTAGGCTCAAATTTGCAATTCTCATGTCTCAGCCTCCCATTCTTCTGAGATTGCAGACCTCTACCAGCTGACCACCGGAGCCTATTACCTTAAGACTCTTAAGAAGTCTTACTAATCATTTGAGGTGATAATCTCACCTTCCATTCTGCTAATTTACATTATGTCAATCATTTAACTATATTCTGACTTATTGTAGAGATAGGCTGACTCATTTTAGTATTACAATGGACAACTAGCATAGTTGGCCAAACAGCAATTCAATTAAGTAGTTTTCAAACTTAGGAAATATAAAAAACACAAGATTATCTTGTAAAAATGGCAAATCCCCACACCTTACACTCCAGAAAATGTGACTCAGGGTATCTTAGATCTAGTAGCTGAGATATTTAACAAATATTTATTCAGTACCTTATATGAAAGATATTAAACTCCACTTTATAATCCAGAAATGAAGAGCTTATGGATATACAAAGTAACTTGCTAAAAAACTGCAAAACTTAAATAAGAGTTGGGATAGGCAAGTATAGTATCCAATTTTCTCTTTCACGAATTCTTGCATTACATTTGTTGAGCAGATACATTAAGTAGTTCTTAGGGGCTTTTGAAAAAAAATGCATTCAGGCACCAAATGTCAATTATTTCTGTACCCTTAGCTGAGAATTCCACAATGCTTCCCTCTACCCAGGCAGTCCTACAGTAGATATCAGAATAGATGCAAGTCAAGGAAAGAGATGTCCTGATTTTACTTCTAGAGCACTTCTCCAAGGTACAGCTTTTTTCTTTGGACAGATTTTTTTTTTCAATGGGAAATAGTATTTTAAAAAGGTAATTTTCTAGTGGCCCTTTCTGTGCAGTGGTTTAGTAGGTCATATTTTAGCTGTTCAGACAGACCATTTTATCTCTTTGTAACTTACATTATCTTTGGTAACCCTTATCAAAGTAAACAGGAGTCCCGAATATCTTCAGCTTCTATTGACCACTTCAATTACTCTCTTCAAACTCAGCTCACTGGGGAGAAAAAGGTTCATATAGGGATTGAACTTTCTTATAGTACACTAATTTCATAAAACGTATTTAAGATGAGAGTACTGTTATTAGAACACATTCATGGAAGGTGTTTGAGGACTAAAATTTAAGGTAGTACCTAATATATATGAAGAGAAAAATAATACAAAGGAATCAGCCTGTGTATATAATTTCACGTTAGTACATATAATTGGACAATTATCAATATTCCATATTTGTTAGATTGCATTTTATAGACCATAAACATTACTTTCAAATCTGTGCAACTCAACAGGAAAATGTTTTGTTCTAAACTCAGGTGCCCATATGACACAAATCATTCTTAGTGTCAACACCTATGGTGCTCATGCTTAGTTTTACTGCCTTATAGTATGCCATATACACATAAATAAATACTGCTTATTATGCAGGAGCAGCTCAATATGAAATCTATTGCCTTTGCTATATTCCCTGGACTCCACCAGCAGGACACTAGCAATCAGATTTATTGGAAAAAAAAAAAAGAGACAAATTGGCTTGTCACCAACCTAACTGAATTCTAGCTAATTCACCTTGTTTACCAAGTTTTGGTCATCTTAGTTAATTATCCTGCTCTGGAAAGCATTTACTCAGAGATATTTCTTAGGAAAACAGACCCATTTTGAGTCTAGGGGTTCTGAGAAGAAGATAATTTTAACCAGAAAATACTTCTTCTCCAGTGAACTAACTCAAGAAGCTGTTTCTTTCTAAAAGATGTTTTCCTTTATCCAGAACTTTGCTCAATGTTTCTTGAGTAGCTATAATTTACCAGGGGCTAGAGATTACATCAATGTCAACACACACTGCATTCTTTCAAGGACAGAATTCTGATTTACTTCTGGTGGATTTTTAAGGACAGCGTCTTCCTAGAAAAACAGAAATGTAGACAAAATGGCAGTTTTATGACTAATTTAGAAGCTTCTGTATAACAATTTTCAAGAAATTTCAGGAAAGACAATCAATGTAATCTTCTAATCTTATTTTTTTTTGGTACAAAACTCACTATCTTTGGGCATGCATTGTGTCACCTAATTTACATTCATTATCATTTGTGTTTCACAAGGCACTACTTGGTCCTTGTAGGCAAGAACATTATAAAACACTTCTTCCAAAGTCTCAACTAGTAATAGCAGACTGGGATTTGAATTTAGGTCTACTTTGGAAGCTAGTGTTCAAGTAGTTGGAAGCTATCACATCATTAAGCAGTGGGTATATGGACAGCAATAAATGTAGCATTTAGCTTAGCTGTAAGACCATGGTTCATCAGATGTGGAATATATTTTTTATAAATATGTCAGAGTATGACTAATATCAAAACCCATCTCTCATTTCTCAATACTGGATTCTCTCAATTTTTTCATAATCCTGTCTTTTATGTGTCTGTTTTCTTTTTACTTATGCAAGCCTTTTTTTTTGAACAAAGTATAATTCATTAACTCTACCAACCCTAGGTACAGGGACTATCACATTTAAAGAAACATTATCCCCAGTTCTTCACATGAAATCATTATCCCCACTGTTCTTCACATGAAATTGGAATTATGTTCTAAAGAGGAAAGAATAAAAATCAAAGTTTATTTTTTGCTCAAATCATAATTTTTCTAACTTCCTTTATCTTACAGTATTTTAAAATTTCTAACTTTCTTTCCAAATACACTGAGCAGCAATTTAATCTCTTTTCAGAAACTGACAGATATCTGATTTACTTTATATCATAATGTGACTTCAAAATAAATAAAGGACCTCCTTCAGCATTACTTTTCCATTTGCAAAAAGATAATCGGTTCTTAAAATTTAGCCAACAAGATATTCTAATTCTAAGTGAGTCCACTGGACATCAGCTAACAAAACATTTTCAGTGTCCTGAGGAAGTAAAATCATCCTTTACAAAGTAAGTTGATACTAAGTTTTTAAAAATCAAGGCACAAAAAAGCCTTTTAAGTTTATAAGTGAACCAAGGGTAAATCCTCCCAACTAGATCTAAGTCCCCAAGTATATTCTTACCAAGCGAAATAAATCTTTTGAAAAGAATCACAAAAAAGATTTAAGTGTCCTGAATAACTACCAAAACAAAAAATAAAAGCATGATTTCAAGCATTGTGGGAGTGTCTCCCATATAACAAGACACCATGAGCTTACACAGTACAATCTACTTTGTTCCACTTCAATTGTGAATCTCAAAAGGACAGAAAACTACAAGACAAAACTTTTATTTACCTATGAATGGCTTTGGAAATTTTATAAGCTATAGGAACAGAGATACTTAGAAACCCATTACAAACTTAAGAACAGAAACCGCCCATGATTCAGATGCTCAGAATGTACTGGAAAATATGGAACCTTGATACCTACTGATGACTTAATACAGTGGCCATTAAAGGTGGGACTTCTGGACAAAAATAAAATTTATGTCCATAAATTAATGAAAACACTAATTTGTGCTCCAAATCACCAATTTCTTCCAATTTTTTCAAGATTAGGGTTTTTCTAAACATTAACCCATCAGCATGAATCTTAAAACACAAACTATGGCCCATTATAGGCACTGATGGCATTTCACTAAGTAAGTACAATTCTCAAAAGATATTTTGAGGAAAAAGCACTCACAACCTGTATCATACTCTTTCACAGGCCCACAAAAAATAAAATAAAAATAAAATAACATGGCCTTGGATTTTCTGTTATTGTTGCTGCTCACTGCTACAATCCTAGCACCTACGAAGAGCCTAGAAAACAAGCACTTGTTAAACAATTCAAGATGCAAAATGCAAGAATTCTAGGCCATATCTGGCTTCCACATTCTGAAATAAAACAGTATATCATTTCGGGGTGGAGATACTGGAGGTAGTAAAGATTTTTATCATAAGTATCAAATGGTCCCCTAGGTGATAGCTTCCAGCAACAAGATTTTATTTGAAGCATGAAGGGACTTTTGGGGGCTTAATCAGACAAAGGGCAACTTCAGTCTACTTTTGGCCATCGTCCAGTACCACTTGTTCAACAGGACTGTTGTCTTGGTTACCTTTTCTTTGCTGAGATGGAAAAACCAGCATCCACAACTTTAAAAAGATTTATGTTAGCTTTCAATTTCGGAAGGTTTCACAGTCCATTCATTGGCAAATGGCAATAATGGAAGTATATGGCAGAGGTGTTCCCTGAGGGAGAGCTGCTCACAGCATGGAAGACAGGAAGGGTGGAGCTTGCATATATACCTCTAGGTCGCATCCCAGTGGTCTACCTCTTCCAAGTCAAGCTCCAAATAGTTGGCCCTTTTGGGTCAAACCCCAGTGGTCTACCCTTCCCAGGTCAAAAGACTCAATGCTCTGCCCCTTCCAACCAGGCCCTAGCTTTCAGTGGCACCTAGTTTCATAGGTGTCCCACTGCGTCCAGATAAGTGAGGCTTTTGAGGGACACTGCTGATCCAACCATAGCAATTGCTTTAAAACCAGCTGTGAAAACTTAGCAATGAGGGACCTACTTCTGTGGAGATCCTCATTCAAATGTGCCTAGTCTTTATTAATACCCATACTGTGAAACTGGGGCAAGTTTTAATGGGAGGGAGCAAAATCTGGGTATTGCTTTTTGTTATGGATTTAAATTATACAGTTCTGATAATTTTCACCTGATTTTACCTCACTTGGTAAATTTCTATACATTTCTATATGGCGACAACCTGAAAAGTTTTGAACACAACCTGAAATGTTTTTAATTATTCAGAAAAAAGTGACTCTTCTAATCAATCTTCTGAGGTTCCTGACAAGCAAAAACAGCTTTATACTTCAAAGAAAAATAAGACGTATCTAAGATCTGTCTATCATTTGCATTGGTGCTGGGAACTGAACGTAGGTAGGGCCTTCTCACAGAAGCTACAACCCCAGCATACTCTTTTTATATTTTGGGATAAGGTTGCACTAAGTTACTAAATCACTAAGCCAAGGAGAGCTTGAACTTGTGATCCTCCTGCCCCAGCCACTCACAGTGGTGGGATCACGAACATGGGTCACTACACTAGTTTCTGTTATCTTCTTTAAATGGTTACCATAAAAGTACAGTTAGAAAATGGTTCAAAGTCCTTACAGATGTCACAATTAAAAACAAAATTAATGGTATCTGGTTTTTACATTGTCTGATGGTTTAGATGGTTATCAAGGCTTTTCTTCTCTACAAAAGAATGTAGTCCTTGATTCCACAACCTGGAAAAAAATGTACAAGACTGGAACATCTTATGCCTAAAGGAAAAAAAGAGGAAGCTATCAATAACCAAAAGGAAACAGAAGCCAATTTGAAGGGACTCCCACTGGCCAAAGATTAGACAATTTGAACATAAAAATAATGACTACAATGGATTAAAACACATTAAATACATAAAACAAAATCATGACTTACCTTCTGAAGTTGCCACGGGCCTGGCTCATGATTATAAAATTGATAAGTAAAGGAATATAAGATGACCATATCTTCTTGTATTCTAGGAAAACCAAAGTAGCTGCTGAAGCTCTTCTTTTAAAAATCTCAACCAGTAAGTGAACTGAACTAGAAAACTCACTTTACAATGCCTAATTCTACAGAACAGATGACTTACTTTCTTCCATTTAAAAAATGGTATAAAAATAGCTTAAAACCCCCTTAATTTATAGGTTAAAAAAGACAAACTAACCAAATATAATAGATAACACTCATTTAAATACTTATTAAAATAAACAAACACTAATGTCATAGAAAATAATGCTAGCCTTCCAGAAGGTTCAAAACTAGCTTGGACAACTTAGCAAGACTCTGTATAAAAATGGGCTGGGGATTCAGCACTGTGTGAAGACCCTGGGCTCGACCCCTAGCAAGAAAAAAAAGTGTGCACAGGAAAATTTGAACAGAAAGTGTTGCATGATGTGCCACTAGGGTATGCAATCTACTGACATCTGTACAGCCTGAAGTTACCATGGTTTCAGCTGAGGCTGTATTTCCGACTGGCTGTGTGCTCTGCCAATAAAAGGAATATGCCAAAATAACAGACTCTTTATTCACCTTGCTGAAATTGTTTGAAGAACTACTCTGTGGATTCATCCTCTGTCCACCTCTCCTTCACCAGAGTTAGCTCCAACCTGGTTTCTGACAACTCTCTCAACCATTCCTACCTCCCTCAAATTACTTCAAGTGTTTTTCCTACAATAAAAATTTTGCATGCCTGCTCTCAGACAATCTCCACTGATTAGATGATATTAAGGATTTAGCATTAATTCTGTTAGGTAACGATAATATTGAGGTTATTTTCATGTCCTCACTATTAAATATTTCTGCTATATTATATATAGGGGAAATGATAGGACTAGAATCAAATTTAAAATACTCTGCAAAAAAGAGACAAGACAGTAAATAAAATCATCAGGTTTGTGATAATTAGTTTCTTTATTTTCATATTTGAGATGTGCACAGGAAGATGTGAAAAGTACCTGACCAGCACTAAAAACTCGTCAGGGCATCATCACAAGCAAGGAAAGTCTGAGAAACTGTCACAGCCAAAAGCAGCCTAGGAGACGTAAGAACTGAGTGTAACTAACATACGATACAGGAGCCAGGGCCGGCTCCCACCACAGGAAAAGGGCAGTAGGGAAGAACAGAGAAAATCCAAATCGAGCATTCACTTTCATAAATACTAATACATCAGTCAGATGTGGTGGCATCTGCTTGTAATCCTAGCACTCGAGAGGTTAGGCAGAAGTTTGCCTCTAGCCTGGGCACCTTAGTAAGACTAGGCCCAACACGAACAATAAAAAGGACAGGGTGTAGGCCAAATCACTCCCCAGTGGCAAAGTAGTATTTTTTTATAAAAATGAAAGCAGGAGCTGGAGGAATGGAATAGCTGTTAAAGTGCTTGCCTTGCAAGCGTAAGGCCTTATGTTCAATTCCCTAAAGTGGGGGCAAGGTGGTGAATGCCTGTAATCCAAGCACTTTGGGAGGCTGAGGTAGGAAGACTGTCACGGACCCAAGGACAGCCTGGGTTCCACAGTGAGTTCAGGACCAGCCTAGGGCTATAGAGCAAGATCTTATATCAAAAATAAAATAAAATGACATAAAAGTAAAAATGAAAACAAGCACGCAAACACACAACAGTTGTCCATTAACTGTGAAAAAATGCACAATACTAACATAAGATGTTAACAGAAAATGGTACAGGAGTATACAAGAACTTCGAACTATTTTCACAATAATTCTGTAAATCTAAAACTCTCCTGTTTTTTTTTTTTTTGAAAGCTTAAAAGAAGCTTATTTGAAATGTCATATATAAGATATTAGTAATCCTAAAGCAATATAGTTTTTTTAATTTTAATCACTAACATGCAAATTGTGGACTTCTTCCCACTGATCAATTAACTAGAAAATACCACTGATTTTTCTGGGCTCAGAGTAATTTTGCAGATCCAGACTCTTTAGACTACTCCACAGTACTGAAACATGTAAAAACAAAAACGGTGACTGCTGAGACCTAATTTGCTCCAATAATTATTTAAAATTTGATAAAAATGCATTGTTGCTATTTTACTGTTATCAAAGACTTCCAGGCAGTAATAGAAATGAACCTCGCTACGGAGCAACAAAGATTTCATTCTATAGTCTCTTGGACTTAAAAAATCTATTTAAGTACCAAAGATGACACTTAACTAATGGGGTTATGTCATACAGCCAACTCCAGGCTGACGTTTTTACTGATGTTTTCTTTTTCAATGAAAGCATCAAAGAAAGGACCTGGCTTTTTTTCTAACCAGTGTGCATTATATTATCAAAACAATGATAGAATATTCCAAAAGATGATCTTTGTTTAGAAAATAGCAAAGGTAGCCAGGTGTGGATGAATACCTGTCATTCTAGCACTCTGGCAGGCTGAGGCAGGAGTATCCCTAGTTGAGGTCTAGTGTGGGCAACCTAGTGACTTAGTATGACGCTGCCTCAAAATAATAATAATAAAAAAAGAGCTGGCAATGGAGCTCTGTGCGAAAGTACTGGATTTAATCTCAGGATGAAAAATAAAATAAAACTGAAATGTAGCCAAGCATGGTGGCACACACATCTAATCCCTACACTTGAGAGACTGGGGTAGGCAGGTCACAATTTTAAGGTCATCCTAGCCTATATAGTAAGACCCTATCAAAAGCCTACCCCAGGCTGGGCTGGGCTGAAGGAAGAGTACTGTGGTTTGAAAACTCTGACCTGCCTCAAAATTACCTGAAATTTTTGTTAAAACACAAACTGCTGGGCCTCACACCCAGGTCCTGACCCATGTGTTCGGTGAGGCCAAAAACTTTTGTATCTTTAAGAGGTTACTAAGTAAAGCCATTATTAGTGGGGTGGAAAAAGGCTTTTAAGAATCACTGGCAAAATATTTAGAATAATTTTGTCACAAAAGCAAGCATGTTATAGCATAAAACATAAAGCTTTCCAGCTTTGGGGATGCTGGACAAATAGCCTTCTCCATTTTTACACAGCACAGGTTTCAACAAATACAGCAATATCCGAATCACCCAGCACACTGCCTGTTGTGGCACATATTGCTACTTACTTGGTAACTACAAAATGCTACCATGCTATGCTAAATTAAACATTGCTACTTGAGCGCTGAACCTAGGGCACATTTATCTTTAATAGTTATAACATACAAGAGGCACTTCCAGGCCTCCAATCACCATCAATCAGCAGTTCTAAAGTGTGTATTCACTCAACCAAGTACCCACTCATCACTGACTTTCGTAAGAGTGTGAGTGTGACTGGCAGCATTTTACCTCCCCCTAGTGATGCTGTTCATCACCCTAAGTGATGAAAATTTTAAATCTGCTACAGAAAGGTAATAAACTTTCAATTTTTCTCTATCAGATGAATAAGCATATTACCAAAAATGATTTGGTTCTTCACTGTGGATTTCTAATGTTTGACTGACAGCTTTGTTTACACTACCTCTCAATTCATAATTTGTAACCACATACCTATCTGTTCATAATTTGCTTCCATAAAGCTAAAATGTCCAGTAAGAGAATTATATATGGTAGACCACAGTAGCTCATATTTTAAAGAACAACTATTTCCTTGAACAGAAGTTTGTAGCACAACGTAAAGATTCTGAGTGTCATGTCCCACAGTATGCCTAACCAAGACAGCAATGGACTACACGTGGATGAAGACTACATACTCAAGGATTTAACACAGAAAAACATAAATAGACAAAACTCTTGTTTTTAACTGAATCACATCATTTTTTTCCAACGTTTTTAAGTACTTGACAAAAAGAGCTTTTCCATTTATTTGAAAGCATTATGATGGCCAATATCTTACTTTTTCATTGCCGTGACTTAATATCCAACATCCACAATTTAAAGGAAGAAAGATTTATTTTGGCTCACAGTTTCAGAAGGTCGGAGTCCATCATGGGCAGCTGGTAACAGTGAAAGCAGAGGAGCTCTTCACAGCACTATGGACAGAAGTCTAGTCCAAGAGACTGGGCACAACTAGCATATACCTTTCCAGGTCATCTCATGGTGACCTGCCCCTTCTGCGGTAAGCCCCGGGCATCTCCCCCTTCCAGCCAGGCCCCATGAGCAACAGTATATAAGCATCTTACCACAATCGACACATGAGACTTTTGAGGGACATCTCAAGTCCAAACCACAACAGCATTGCCCAGTGGCAAGGACTGTAATCCCGGCACTCTGGGTGAGGGAGGGGGATCACAACTTAGAAAGTTAGTGAAATCCTGTCTCAAAAAAAGAAAAATAGAACTGAACATGTATCTTAGTGCACAAACCCTGGATTTTATGATGGCAGGGGACGCAGCTCAGTGGCAGCGGCAAGGTACTTACCTAGCTAGCATATTGAAGACCCAGACTTAATTCCAGAAAAGCAAAATATACACACACATGATGATTTAGTCATAGAGGTTTTCTACAAATGAAAGTAAATTTATATATTTTTGTCTAGGATTAAAACAGTTCTGTTTCTAGCCTCTTTGCTAGACATTAAAATAAATTATAATGGGTATTATAGCTAGTCCTATCTCTACCTTTGACACCAAGATCCGACATTGTGTAATTTCTTCCAAGAGTTGATCAAAAAATAAAACGAAACCTCAGTCAGGCCAGGTGGTATAGGCCTGGAATCCCAGCACTCTGGGGGAGCTGGGACAAGAAGATTGCAAGCTTAGGCCCAGCTTGAGTAACTTACTTTAGCAAGGCCCTATCTCAAACATTTTAAAAAACAAAAACGAAAAGGAAATGTAGTTCAATGTGAAGGCCCTGCGTTCAATCCCCAGTCCAGCGATGCACACATAGATAGATAGACAGAGAGACAGATAAACGTAACCATTTACAAAGACAAAAGGGTACCTGGACCAGATGGTGTAAGCCTGTAATCGCAGGCAGGGTGGGGAAAGGAGTAAGGTAGGAAAATCACAAATTCAAGACCAGCAGTGGCAACTGAATGTAGCAAGAGCCTGTCTCAAATTCAAAAAATTCTAAAAATGGGTTTGGGGCATAACTCAGTGAGGAGACCCTGGGCTCAGTTCCCAGTGCGCAAGAAGGAAGTGCTGAGGATACAGCTCGGTGTGAAGGCTCTGGGTTCAATCCCACCACTGCAGAAAGAAAGGGGGCGGGGGGGAGGGGGCGTGGGAGGAAGGAAGAGACGGAGGGAGGGAGGAAGGACTGGGCAGTTTTCTGCTAAAATGTGTGCAAAAAAACCATAAAGCGAATGTGGAAGGAAGGAAACACAGAGATCTGAGCAAGTCTAAAAGGCTTTTGTTAATAGCAGTACTTGGTACTTGGTATTCAGCCCAGGGCCTTTACACTAACTCAGGCTCATTTCTGATTTTTGGTTTTCAGACAGGATCTCAGCTATACTTTAACTTGAGTTTCTCCGGCCTCCTGCCTCTGCCTCCAGCAGGCCCAGCTGGAGTTCTAATGTAAACGAAAATGAGACTCTGTAACTGCTTTTCCCAGTAGGTCTGCTTGTGGACAATATTCTTAAATAAGCACGGAAAACATTATCTAAACAGGTTGGTGGCATGCTCGATCTCTTGTTATATAATAACATTTCCAAGAACATCAGAGTTCTAGAAGTGAAATAAATGATTTGCTTGTGCAGTTGGATGAAAAATGGCATTAAAAGATTATGTAAAAGTGCTAACAAAAAAAGTTAGATTTTTACACTGCTAGAACCCTGACCTTGTTAAACTACAAAGAATTTGAAACTCCTTAGACATCATCAGACTTAGTTTCTAAGTTCCAAATCTGAATGATGAAATCGTGGTTTTTTTTTTTTTTTTTGGGGGGGGGTGTCTTTTTTCAGTTTTGGTCTCAAGATGGAACCCAGGGCCTAAAGCATGCCAAGCAAGGCCTCTTACCACTACCACTGAGCTACATCCTCAGCCCCATTTGTCACTCACACACACACACTTATTTCAGTCAGGTTTACCATACGTGCACTTCCTTATTTAAGAAGACCCACCATTAATGTACTCTTATCTCAACACTGTACGTTTCTTAAAATATTCCTTATAAAGTAATACACCGATTTGGTGAAGAGACAATGATGTTCATTTATGGATGAGTTGCCAACTTGAGCAATAGCTAATTCCTCTGTGTAGAACCTGGGAGTAGCAGATTCAGAACAGAATCCCAATCTCTCTCTCTCCCCTAATTACAAACCATTTGAAATACACATTTGTGGAATTGTGCTTGGGTGAACATTTTTGATTCTCAGTTACACTTTTCATCTTGTCTGTAACCTGTTACCAAACACAATGGCTGGCAATGTTAGTAACAAGACAGATCCTTGCTTCATGAGCTCCCATGTGCTTACTAAGAATCTCAACACTCTGATAAATGACCCTGAGATGCAGGCAATTGTCTCAGTATGGCAAACTTCGGATTGCTCTGCCCATACAGGCTTTGTTTTCATTCACTATGTAGTGAGAGAAACGCTCATGCTGCTGTAGCAGGACAGGACAGCAGAAATGACTGCTGGCCAGGTTCAAGATTGTATTTTTGTCCCAGAGACAAAAGCGAAGAGGAAAACGATGTGTCAAATGACCTGCAGCACATAAGTGCAGGTCACTACCAAACATCCTGCTGGCCCTCGCTCACCTCCTTTTTTGACTGGGACTATGACTTTCAACGTGACTATTATGACCGGATGTGTTCTTCCTCCTCCTCTACTGCTTGAGCTGTAGTACCCGGAAATGACAGCATGAGTCAGAAAATACCTCACAAAGGAGGAAAACTGGCTTCAACTCTAAGAGGGGACAGTGGGAATCTTAGAAGTCTAGAAAGTTGAAAGGAGGTGACCTTCAGGTCATTAAGGAGCTGACCCAGATAAAACAAAAGTGCATTCTTTACTGCAAAGCATATATATATTCATTATTGCGCCACACCTACATCCATTTTCACTTGTATCAATGCTCCTACCTTCATGAAGTCTTACCCTGTAATTTCTGCTTTTGATAACTCTTTATTTCCACAATAGGTTTTAGGTATGGTTTTTATCAACTGTCTCCAAAATAATCTCTTGTTATGTAGGACATACAGTTCTCTCCATGCATATATGACTTCAGTAGCTGCTTCCCTAACCACAAAGGCAGTTTCCTTTAGTTGTATCTCCTGAGACTGGCGTTGAGTTAGAGGTGTGTGTTTTCCTCCACATAAGAGTACTCTGTGGGGATGCTGAACACAAGTGTAACCATGTGCTTCTAAGACAGCTGGCATATAAAATGCATCTCCTGAAAAAATATTTTAATAGTTTTAATTGTTTTCTAAAGTTGTTAGCTAGGTTATTTTTGTGAGCAGACTGATATTTGGGGCTTTTACTTCCAAAATAAGCAAGTCTATCCAAAGTTTAGAGGAAAAAAATAAAATATCTCATCTTTCAAAAGTATTGCAAACTAATTGGCACAAAAGCCGATTATCACCATATTTAGAAGTAAACCTCACAGAGATTTCATTAATAGTACATGAAAAGAAAAACCAACCAGTGTTAAAAAAATGAAAACTTACTTTTTATTATTTTTTACATGCAAAGCATATTAAAAGTAAGACCGCACTGACTATCCTCCGATGAAAACCTATGAAACAAGGAATGATGAAAACTGTCCACATGATGTTGTGTTCAATGAACTATCCAGATGTACTTTTTACAAATAATTTGGGTTACCTGGATTGGTTTTTCAACAAAACAGTAAGTTTTAGATTTTATGTGGTCTTTGCTTATAGCAATAGCTATTTGCTTCTTAAATTCAGAAAAAAAATAACATGAAAATAAAACCCCCACATACTATAGCCAAATCTTATAAGACACAAGCTCACCAAAACATAACATATACCTAATTAGGTATCTAGAGGAAAAAACAAAACACAGGCACTTAATCGTGCCCATCAATTAATGACCAGTGATATGCTATTGAAACCAGAGCAACTGCCAATACTGAATTGTAGAACAGAGGATTAAAAATAAACCAGTAATTAATAATGTACACAGAAGTATTAACTTGAAACACATTTAAATATCATGAATGGCTTGGAGTACCTGATATACCCTGAATTCTTTGAACTTCATTACTTCTATAAATTCTTTAATAACGTCCTTTTCCCCTTGTATCTTTAAAAATATTTCCTAATATACATCAGTTCCTTCCTTCTACTGTTCAGTAAATGTTCCTGCAAAATACACAATACCTATTACCTATTAACTAGATGTAAAAGACAACAGCTAGATAATTAATACGAGTACTTTTGAGTGTAGACTGTGACTGCACTTTTTGCTGACAGACTGCCAAACGGAAGAGATGGTCCGCATCTATGTACTTAAAACTTCTACAGTAACGACAACAGAATACCCATGGCTAATAAATGTTTCTTGAAACAGGTATGAAAACTTAATGCACCCCTCACATACATACTTTCTCATACTTGTAATTATTTGGGGGGTGAGTGGGTTCAGAATGAGTCTGGAACTGCTATGAGATATTGCTAAACAAAATAAAAACCATGCGGGCTCAGACTTTCATGCATGTTTCAAGTCTTTAAACTGAGAACCAATCTACTTCTATGCATACAAGAGAAACTAAACAGCATGGGGAGCAGGTGCCTTTGTCCACATGCCTAAGGAGCACTTTTTTTGCTGTTAGTACAACGTTTCAGTTTAACTGAACAAAACACTATTTTGTAGATAACTAATTTAAAATTCTCATCACTCAAATGTCCTGTTTCCTACAGCACAATTGTAACGGAAAAGCTCTGTTACACATTAGTAGTTATACAGATGTAATACAAAATGTTTAACATTAATGTTTAACTTAGTGTTCTAAAGTTCTGACTTTTGAAAGCTGCCTTTTTCTCATTTAAGCTGTTCCTTTTAATGAAAACTTGGTAAGTTTGATTCTATATATGAAATGAAAGAACGAAAATATATGCTTGGATCTTGGAACAAATTAAACCATGTAAGAGTGCCAACACTGCATCAAACTGACTCAAAAATCATAAAACTATAAAAAATGACTATATTTTACATTATAAAGGTTCTTTAGGACACCAGATTATCCAATTCAAGATCTTGAGTGTTTTGTCTTATGGTGTTGAGTGTACAGGTGCTTCTATTACACTGACTTGTATTGTTTCAAAAAAAAAGTGACTCAAAATTTTAATTAGTAATTCTAATTAATGAAATCAAGATTAATCCAAAACACACAAACCACATAAAACTGAGGTAGATTTTTCCACTTTAAGAACATACTGCTTCTACCACAATTTAAAAATTTTAAACTTATGAAGAAAAATATAGACTACATTAGTTCATGTCCCTGCCCCTAATAATTTTATCTTAAACTACATAAACAAGTGTGAAAGTACTAACATACTATTACTTAGTAAATTCTTCAGGTCACTTAAAAATATACATCCCAAATTGTTTCCCTTCCTTTCCATTACACTGGTTTTTGTTTTTGTTTTTTGTTTTTTGTTTTTTAAAGATTTATTGTTTTTTGAGACAAGTCTCGCTCTGCAGCCCAGGCTGGTCCTGAACTCAGGATGGAGCCCAGGCTGGCTTGGACTCAGGGCAATCTTCCTGCCTCAGCCTCCAAAGTGCTGGGATTACAGGCATGTACCACCACATGCGGCTTATGTGGTGCTGGGGAATTGAACCCAGGTACTTAGCACTTGCTAGGCAAGCGTTTTAACCACTGAGCCATTCCTCCAGCCACCCCTTCCTTTCCATTACATAAAATTATCAGTAATTCTTTAAAAATGAAATAAAGATTACTGCAGTGATTTCTAAGTCAATTCACATCAGAATCAGGAGACAAGTCATGTTCATTTTAAATACAATACACTTGGATATCATAAATACATTACAATTGCAAATGTGCTTTATTATGATACAAATTCCCAGGAGATATACAAAGCAACAGTTCTTTACAGGATTAAATGTCACAAATATTTGTACTTTATTGGGAATAGCCAACTTTTCTAGGGTACTATATAGGCACTTAATTTTAAAAATTTCATCATTTTCAATAAATTTTAAAGAGAACTTATATCAAAACCCACTTTGCTTTATAATAGTCAATGTAAAAATCTATATTTGAAGTAAATACATTTTAAAGTGGTGGAAAGAAAGACTATGTGAAATGCTTTGTCTAAGTTATCAGGCTCCTGTATTTGCCAATGGTACTACTGTGTTTAAAAAAAACAAAATTATTACTGGAAATGTTCCCAAAAAATGAATGGAAAAATTATAAAAATGACTCAATCATTTTTTTTTTTTTACTGAAAAATACAGTATTGTATTTTAAGGTTGAGTATTGGCAGCATTTTCAAACATTTCAAGAGTACATGAGGAAGTAGTAGGGACATCTCTGCCACATGTGTGAAGGGTGACTGCAGATGAGTATCTCACAACCAAGACATGTGGGCAGCAGGCCGCTGTTATCATGCTGGGTAAGTGACAAGAACCAAGTCAAAAGTCAACAAGACAAAAATCTAGGGCAATAATTCCGCAACTACATCAAATCTGGTATCTAACACTGAACTTTTTGTGAGCAATAAATATGTATGTGAATATTTTAAAAAATTGGCCCAGAAATCGGATTATTAAACTAAAAAGAAAAAAATGGTATGACTAAATTGTCAATTCCAGGGTGGTACAGAAGTAAAGATACAACAGTAACTGATTTCAAAAGTGAATTAGAATCATCAGATGGTGATCTTTAAAATTCTGAAGTAGGGGTTGGATGAATGGCAAAGCATTTAAAGCACTTTCCTATCAAGCACAAGACCCTGGGTTCGACTCCCCAGCACGACATAAAGCTGGGCATGGTGGCGCATGCCTGTAATCCCAGAAATTTGAGGCTGAGGCAGGAAGATTGCTGTGAGTCCAAGGCCAGCCTGAGCTCCATAGTGAGTTCAGGACCAGCCTGGGCTACAGAGTGAGATCCTGTTTCAAAAAAAAAAAAAAAAAAAAAAAAAAAAAAAAAAAAAAAAAAAAAAAAAAAAAAAAACAAACCAAACCAAACCAAAACAAAAAAACACTGAAAAAAAACCCCCAAACAAACAAACAAATAAAAAACAAAACACAAGTCCATGTTCCCAACATAAACCTACTCAGGAGCTACAAGCAGGCATTCTTTTCAAGTTCCTCAAAAGACTATAATGATCATTCAATGCTGAAACTTCTGAAGTGGGGAGCAGGAAAAGCCAACTGAGGTGAACACTGAGATTTTTAGATTTCACCACTGATATTTAGCATTACTCTATATATTCCCCCACTTGTTTTACCTTTTCTATTTTCAGATTAGTGAATAAACATTTTAAAAATGAAGGTAAAAGAGTAGGTTACAAAGTGGGTTTTACAATGGTCAAGCCAATTCCTAACCTGACTATATAAAAGCATACCAGTACTGTTACATAAGATTCAGTACCGGACAAACGTTTCTGGATGTTAAGGAAAGAGACCAATTCTTAACATGAGAATGTAACATTGGATGACCCTACGTACTAAGGTTATTTAATACAAGAGAACTTGTTATAATTCTTCAAAAATAATTGTTTTTAAAGTTTCAGTGTTAGAAAAATCCCTTAAAACTGGGATAGGGGAGTATTTTCTCACATAAGAAAATCTGTCACAGTGTTCCTCCAACTTAAAAATTTTGCAATGTTATTTCAGTCCTACTTTTGCTTTTATGTTGCTTTACTATATATGTGTAAATGAGTTAAATATGGGGAAATATTTGGCTCCGATTTTAATGCACATGAATAATAAAAGGATATTTTCTTAAACACTGCAATTGTACCACTTTCAAGACCTTACAAATAAGCAACTTTGAAAATATCCCATATTCATTATTAAATCTTGAGGCAATAAAAAGGAAGTACCTACATAAGAAATTGTACATTAAAAATACACCTGTATGTTTTCCACAAGTTAAAGTAATTGAAATATTTTCAGCATTTAAGCATATAGTAAATTTTCATTTACTATATATAGCACAATTCAAGTATTCTCTAAAATTTAAACTTAGCCAGCTAGAACATGATATTAAGTAACTATCTATAATAGCTTTCGTTTAAAAGATCACTGTCATATAAAATAGTGTGATTACTACTGATTATTCTAAATCATTTAGAATACACGGAGAACATAAATGACAGTAAGTCTTCAACATACAAAATGTTGCACACATCAGTAATAAGATATCTGTAGGTAATTCCTCCAAAGTATTTGAATTCATGTAAACAAAGACTACGTATATTCTTTAGGGAGAAGACGTATTAACACAGATAAAATATATTCAAGCAGTTGTGACTTTAAACCATATATTATTTGAATACCACACAAAATTAAGAGGCATTAACTATCTTTTTAATAATTGAAAAGATGTTACTTATTTGTGAAACAAAAGATGGATATTTTCAAAGTGATAATGAAAAACAATTGAAAATACACCCCCATTCTTTTTCTAGAAATAAATATAGTTATTTTAATGTATTGCAACATAGGTAATATAGTCCTAGCATTAATCACAACATTCAATCAGTAGTTTAGAAAAATTTTTCCACATTGGCCCTTGAATCTTCTACCTCGTTAGCTGTCCAACAACTTTCAAAAGAGTTTTATTTTCCTGCTTTAGTTGTTCATTTTCATCTTCTATGTCATCGAGGTCCTTAAAGAGGAGGAGAAAGAAATAATATTTAAAAACATTTTCAAGTAGATAAAGACATTTAAAATGCAGATTCTTAATAGTTCATTTAATCAATCAATCAATTAAAATAAATTCTAATAAGGTTAGAGGGACTAGGTCCCACCTAAAGTTAGCACATTATTTGATTGTTCACTGTTACTGTAAGGTTTTTCAGACCTTTCAGCTTTCCAAGAGAAGCCAGAAGTCAGAATTTGAAATTGTGAATCTTCCAACTTTTAATCATCATGATTTTGTTTTGGAAAACAAATTCTTTTCCCCCTACCCCAACCAATAAATAAACAAAACATATACACAAGAGGTACAACTTTGAGTCAAAATGAACATCAGAAACTACAGACACAAGTTCTCTATGTACTTCTACTGCTGCTGTGCAGTACCTTTACAGGTACAGACGTAATGACAGACATGACAGTATGGAGACATACACAAAAGGGGTTCTAGGACATGCATAACTGATCTAATTCAAAGAATATAGTAAGCTTCTTCACGGGACTTTGTTTGAGGAAAAGGTTATAAAGCAAAAGAAAAATTCCAGCTTTAAAATACATGATCAAACTTTTCTTTCCCTGTATCAATTCTTGACCGAAATATGCAACCGTCTACTTAATACTGTAACAATTTACTATTAGTTACAAAAATATTACCTCAAAGCAGACTTTTTACTGTTGGAAAAGCAGTTATTTACAGATTTATCCTTGCAGTTTACAATATTTATCTTGAGAGACAATCAATTTGAGTAAAGAATGTACTAAAGGATAAAAGCATTCTGACAAAATTAGTACACCTCTTTTGGAAAAATAGAAAAAATGATTTAAAATTTTACAAAAATCAGAATTTGCCTTTATTCACAAACTAAATGAATGGTATTAGGAATAAATCTACTGAAACAATGGTAAAGATAAGGGATTCCTAAAACTAACACAACTAAAATATACCTAGTTTCAGAACAGTTATAAAATATATTCATGAATTATTATTAGACTATGAATTTGGTAAGAGACTGTATTTTTTTAGTGTTCACAGTCCCTAAAAATGTAAATACCTAATAGACATAAAATTTGCAGAATTTCAAAAACTGAATTCCAGCATAAACAGAGGGATGACTGTGTTGGAATCAGGACGAAAGGCTATCTAATATCTAAAGCCAAACACTGACTCAGGCTGTAACCTATATATGTCCTTCAGTGAGGAAAACCGTGAGTCACTGCCTTCAAGCAGTGTGTGTGTGTCTCTGTGTGAGTGGCACTGGTACTAGGGCTCGAACCCAGTGCCATCACAATGGGCCACATCCCCAGACCTTTTTATTTTTTATTTGAGACAACATCTTCCAAAGCTGCCAAGTTATTTATCCACATTGGAATTAAATTACGGGTACACAGGAATCTACCATTACATACAGGTTTTTGTCAAGTTTTATTTGTACTAGAACAAATCTTCATGTAAGAATGCCTCTTTATTTTTTCCTCCTTTCATGATTAAAGATTCAATTTGGGATCTACTCTTTTTCTCCCTGAAGTATATTTATTTCTTCTGTTTATCCTATGTAAAATTTTTTAAAGTACATTTATGGGATCTTTTCTCATCACTATTACCTAAATATGTTCTATTTTCTTTAAGCATCAAGTTTTTGGGGGCTGAAAACAAGCAAGCAAATTTTGGGGCTGAAAACAGAAGAGCAGGTACACAAAGAACAAAGCTTGGGACTTAACCCAAAAGCTGGAACTGTATTAAGTACAAAAAGAAAGGGGAAAAAAGGAGTTAGAAAATATGTAAAAAGACACTGGAGTTTAACGAAAATAAAGTTTAAAAGTGAATCAGGTGCGGTGGCATGTGCCTATATATCCCAGAATCTGGAAGGTTGGGGCAAATAAATTCCAAGTTTGAGCCCAACACGGGCAGCTTGGCAAGACCCTGTTCTAAAGTAAAAAGTATCAAATCTTCATTGATACAATTCTTTGTCAACGTCCTTTTAAGCCAACAGATTCTTAACAAATTCATTCATTAGCCCATCCCCCAATGAATAAAAGTGAGTTAATTTTTGACTGGGGGAAATTTGTTTATGGAATGGAAGTTCTCACTGCACATTACTACCTCATTAACAAAAGAACATACAGAACAATGTAAACAATTTTTTTCTTTTTATCTTCTTCCATACAATTGACTTCTCTAAAGGAGATCATGGAATTGAAATATGTTAGAATGCTTACCCTATTTAACAAATCAATTTCTTCTTTGAGTTTTCCGATCATTTCCTCTTTATCTTGCATCAGTCGTACAAGTCTAAGGTTTTCTTGTCTTTCTCTTACAACTTCCTGGTAGATACATGATTACAAAGCATTATCTGGGAAGTAACTGGTTGTTTATAATCTTATTAAATATCATACATCCACAGGTAACAGTGACAGATTGTAAACATTATTAAAGCGTCTGAAACAATTGGTCATAAAAGGTTCTTTTAAGTACATTTTGACATTGAAAAAATGACTGTTAGAATAATACTTTAAAACAGTAGATATTATATAATTTTTAAAACAACACAACTGGGGTAGGGCTCAGCTCAGCAATTAAAAGCGCTTGCCTGGCAAGTGCAAGGCCCTGGATTCCTTTTCCCAACAACCACATAAGCTGAGTACAGTGATGCATGCCTGTAATCCCAGCACTTAGAAAGTTGAGACAGAATTTCTGTGAGTTGGAGGCCAGCTTGGCCTACAGAGTGAGATCCCCATGTTCCCAAAATAAATAAAATTTAAAAACTATACTTGAAAAGGAAAAAGGGAATTTTAATTTTTTTCTTCCTCCTTTTAAAAGATGCACTGGACTATAGAACAAGACACTGTCTCAAAACAAACAAAAAATGCTGAGTTGGACTAGGCACAGTATTGCACAACGATAGTTCTAACTAATGAAAAAGCTTAACCAGGAATATCACTTGAGCCTTGGAGTTTGAGGCTAGTTTGGGTAACACAGCAAGATTCTATCTCAACAAAACAAAAGAAAACAAAACAAAAGCCATACAACTGACCTTAGATTTCCAATGAATTCCCTGAGACACTTGGTAAGGGAAAGAAGAAAACATACCACCAAAGAATTAGAGTGAAGGGAGTAAAAGAGCTGAAAATATGTTTCTAATTAAGCCCACATTTAAGCAAGTTTTTAGTAAATACTAAGATATTCAGTGACTTGCCTTATGTAGCTTGTCACTGCCATAAGTTACGTTCTACCTTATTTTTAATGAATAATATCGCTTGAGAATTCAGGAAACTTTTATTAAAACTGTGAAGTGTAATGGCTAAGGATGTGGCTTAGCAGTCTCAATGAAAACACTTTAAACAGAAAAGCAATAGTCTCTAATTTTATTTCTGGCTCTGCTAGTTAACGATTGATAAGAATAAAAACTAAAATCAATCAATTACTGACATGTAAGCTTAAAAAGCAATACAATAGCAGAGGCTCAATGATTCAGCACTTGCCAGGCACTTACAAGGTCCTGGGTTTGATGATCAGCACCACAACCACCCTCTTCTGTCCCTCTTCCTTCTCAAAAAAAGATGAAGAAAGAAAAAAAAGAGGAAGGAAGGAAGGAAAGAAGGGAGAACTACCACTCTTAAGAAAAGAATTTTGTTTAGAACTCAGTGTCTTGGGCTGGGTCAAATATCCTAGAGGTAGTAGGAAGACAGAGATGACAAGGCGTAGGCCAGATCTTGGCCTCTCTCCTACTAGCCCTCAAAGAAAGTAGCCAGCTATGCATACCAACCAGCTGCTGCCAGTTACCAGCAATTGAATTCTGACTCTTCTGCAACTACAGAAGCCTTTCTAAGAAACTCCTTTGAAAAAGGTAAGGTTGTGTGTTCTCTCATGTTTTTAATTTAAACCCGTTAAAGAATGATTTCAAACAAAAGTGAGGGTTATAGGTTAGATGTGATCAAAAAGTAACCATAATGTAAAAACTAAATTTAAATATCAATCTACTTAAAACATATTTATATCGTAGGGAATAATTTCAACTCAGTAAAATAAATCACATTTTTAACTAATTTAGTGCAATTATCAAGTTGAATGTCTATGGAATAAATCTGAGACTCCACAATTAGTAAATAACAGTATTCATTTAGTTGTTCTCAAAAAATACTTCTAAGCAAGTTCACCCTTACATAAAATTGTTTAAAATACCAAATATGAAGCTAAAGAAGAACTGGTGGCAAGTCCATTAATAATAAACTGTTCAGACAGTATAATAAACACACAGCAGCAAATATTACCAGTTCAGACTTTACCACATTAAAGAAAACGACTGTCTAATATATTAAATATAACACTTGGCAGAATAGAAATGTCCTCCAAATACTAGGAAACCTAATGATATGCTCCATTCCTTAAAAATAGCTCTGGGAAAAAAAAGTACTAAGTAAATTAGAGAATATCTTGTTACTGTGTATCTAAAAATGAAATGCATAAGATCATGACTAAAAAGCTCCATCTGACTATTTATAGAAACAATGGTTAAAACTAGTATTTTTTTGTTAGTGCTGTCTTCATTTTATGGCACTCTCTCCTACATATATTAATTTTTTCTCACATAGTTGCTATGATACTGAGAAAAGATGATGTTAATTTCATAAATGTTAAATAATTTATAACTCATACCTTCTCAAGATCTTCAATTCTCTTTTCCAGTGTGCTACTAGAGACCAGATTAGCTGCAACATTTGCATCTTTGTTATACCTACTGAACCCACTTCTGTCTGTTCGGAGATGTCTACTCGAGACATCATCTTCAGAAGGAGCAGATGTGCTACAAAATAGATACATATTTTAGAAAAAATCCCTACTACTCTACAGGAACACTTCCTATTGAACATACATAATTAACATTCATAGAGGACACATCATTGTAACATATGATACTTGCAACTGTAGAAATTTACCATTATTCTAACACCATGAAAATAACATAACAAGGATATTAATTCTTTCAACCTATGTCTATTGAGTTATGTTGGGTACTAGATAATGTTCTACATACTAAAGAATAACAGCAAACACAGACATGTACTCTGCCCTTTTTAACACTTTCAATTTAACAGGAAATACAGCCAACTGCAATGAAGTAGTAAGACCAACACAATCAGGTCAGTGTAGAGTACTGTAAGAACTATGACCGAGATCTAGACTGTCCACAATGAAGAACCACTTCGTTATTTTCTTTATAAAAATTCTAAGTTTTCATGCACCAATATTTTTCAAAAAAAGTTTTAGAAAACTAAAAGTAAAACAAATGTACAAACTTAAACCAAATGATTCATTACATTCAGAACAGTGAAATCATAAATAGGATAGAAACAAAAGAACTACATAAAGTTGTATGATTTTCATTGAAAATATTACAAAACCCTTCTCACTTACACATCATTTCATATTTCTAATTAAATTAATACTTGAATGAAAAGATACTCTCCAAGTTAAACACCAATTTATATTTTCTGAATACTATATATATTAATACTTAATATGTTTGATCTAATTAATGAGTTTGCTTCTTGCATGTTATCTACAACACACACACACAAAAAATAGCCCAGATGTTACAGGTTTACGAAATCACACATTAATTATTTTAGAAGTTCTGTTGAAACTGGAGCTTAGAAGCAGCTTAGCTGGGTAGTTCGGATTCTGGGTCTCATGAGTTTTTAGTCAGGATGCTGGTCAGTGCTACAGTCATCTGAGGGCTTGACAGGGCTAAAGATTCTCCATCTAAACTCTCTGGCAACAGGCCTCAATTTCTCCATCTGTGGGCTCTTTTGCTGGGCTACTGACCACATGGAAACTGGCTTCCAGAAAGAAAGTGACCGAGAAAATAAGAGTGAGGCTGCAGTGACCGTGATACCCAGACTCCCAAGTGAAATACTATCATAGCGCTGGCTGTACATCAACACTGGTGCAATGAGAAAGGGGATTATTCTTAAGATAGGAAATACTGTTGAAATACAACCCCCCCCCCCCCACACACACACACAAACACATCCAAAATCAATTCAAAATGGCCAGGTGTGGGACTCCAGTACTCAGGCACTTAGGGCCAGAGGGTGAAGGTTCATCTGCACCAAGCCTGGGCAATTGAGTGAGAAAGGTGCTGGGATGTAGCTCAGAGGTAGAGCACTTGGGTAGCACATGCAAACCTTATTCCATTCCCAGCACTACCAAAAACTCAATGTTGATCAGACAGAAAAAGAATACTAATTAACAAGAGAAGAAAGGAGGGGGCAGAGAGAGGTTACATAATAGGTATCGAAATACCTTTTATTTTAAAGAATTAGTTACAAAGTTCTCTATGACAGTAGGGTACTTATTATCTACAGTAATTTATGATATATTTTAAAGTAATTAGATAACAACTCTAAAGGTTCCTAAAATTCAGAAATAATAAACGTTTCATGTGGGACCCTGACTAGGCCTGGGATATGGGAAGGTAGAAGGTGGCTCAATCCCAGATAATCTCCTCTAGAGACTGGCAAAAGTGGAGCGACTCCCTCTTATCCCAGGCCCACAGCTCAGGTTTCACTCTACTCAAACTCCTAATTTTCCCAGCTCCAAGACCCTTACCAAAAAAGGTGATCAGGTTTGGAAAGACCCATCATGCAAATTAGGCAACTTTCAGACCCCAAAATTCCTCCAGTGAAAGACCCTTGCCCTATTATCCCGGCTGACCCTTCTCCCTTCAACTGGCTGCTGTTACAGATTCAGTCTCTCAGAAGTGATTCCATGACATTCACCATACTCAT
Organism: Ctenodactylus gundi; assembly: GCA_004027205.1. Lineage (NCBI taxonomy): Eukaryota > Metazoa > Chordata > Mammalia > Rodentia > Ctenodactylidae > Ctenodactylus > Ctenodactylus gundi. The sequence goes on from PVKB01000203.1 coordinate 156,912, forward strand.
GGCCGCTCCAGACGCTGCTCCCCAAGACTTTGCTGATTCCTGATTGCTGGTGGCCAAAGGCAGCCAGGGATCCCAGAAACCCTTACAGTTCAAAATGGAAATGTTAGCTGCCTGATTTGATCATTACAGACTGTATCCATGTACCAAACTATCAAATGTACCCTATAAATATTTACAATTATGTCAACTAAACATTTAAAATATAATAAACATAATTTTAAAAAGTTTAGCCCATTAACTATTTTTGAAACCCGTCACATTATGCTTATTAACACATAAATGGTACCACTATAGAAGTTTAAAGAAAATATTACTGAAAAACAGAATTAGTGCCTTGTTTATAGTACATTCTAGGTCTGAAAAGACTAAGACAATCACGAAAAATTGTCAAATTTAGATGTTTATCCTGAAAACTGCTTTACTGTGAAATTTAGCTGTTTATTCTGAAAACAGAAAATTTTAAATCAATTTTGTAGGCCAGATATACAGAACTGAGAACTCAGAATAAAAGATTACTTCAAAAGTACAACTCCAAAAACATTTAATAAGATCCATAAAAATCCTTCACCTGCCTTAGCTATAAAGTTATTAACTATAATGTATAAAGAGAGACAATAATAAACATTATCACCAAAGATAAAAACCACCATTTACTGGAAGAGTTTTCCCCTTCTGGGAATTTTCACATCTCCTGTGGAAATATGAGACAGTGCTGTGTTAAGGAAAACACTGTTTTTCTAAAACTATCATGACAACGAGACTGGCAGCATTAAAAGATTATAGCTAGAGGAATTTTCCAGTACTGTAGACATTTTAAAGCTTAGCAATTAGAGGAAATTAAAGATTCAGGGAGTAAAATTCTATTTTTAAAAATGGATATCAAAACTCAGAAGTATCTAGATATTTCATGAAAATGGTAAATGACAAATGAGTATATGACCTCAATACCTTTAACAGTTTTCACTCTCTTACAACACATTTCTCACGCCTCAAAAAAGCCTCTTGTTCTTTATAGGTTACTACCTTTTCTTCCTTTAAATATAAACACACAAAACACCAACAATTAAAAACCAAAACCAATTCTTAAGCTTTTATTATAACTGTGATGCATATTCACTCTGTGAAACAGGAAACATGAGTATTATCTATAAGCCAATCAACTCAAACATTATACCTATAAGGATTTTACAAATTACTGTAATTTTTTACCATTCTGGAGTACAGATACCTTCAAATTCTGATGAAACTATAGAACTTCTTCCAGAATAGTAAGCACAATATTCCTTTGCATGAAAATTTCAGCACATTATGACATCAACAAATCTCAGGTCAGGAATACTTTGTGTGTGTGTGTGTGTGTGTGTGTGTGTGTGTGTGTGTGTGGACAGACTTTGTTTTGTATAAAACGTTTTTGAAGTATGTGCTCTTCCGCCTCCCTATTTAACATGAATGATTTTCCTGTATTTTATTATACACAATAGTTACTTAAGAAATCTGTGCTTATGCACTGCATCAACTTCACGTTCCTTTCACCTCCCCCTTACTCTTCTCTTCCCTTAATCCCCATGCTGCGGTTAGGATCTGGAGTGTCCCCCAAAAGTCTCATAAATTTTAATATTATGGATTGTCTATGGAGCCAAGTAATGTTGGTGGATAGGGGTCTGGCCTGGAGGGGTAGATTGCAGTTGTTGGGATTAGGGGCGTGTGAGTTAAGACTAAAGGCATGTGACTTAAGACCAAAGGCTTGTGAGTTAAGACTAAGGGTGTGTAGTGGCCACACCTTCTATACCAGGATGCAGGAGAGACTAAGACTGGGACTTGGACTAGTCTCGATTAGTCTCACCTGTCTGCCTATGTGTGATGTCCAGGGAAGCTGCCTCCACCTCTCTGCCTCTGCCATGTACTTCAATTGCTGCTGGCCACTCCCGAATGGACTGTGACCATCTGAAACTGTAAGCTAAAATAAACCTTTCCTTTCCTAAATTTGTGCGTGTCAGGTACTGAGTCACAGCAACAAAAAAAGTAACTGAGACACCCCACCTCCCAAAATCTCATCTGTGTTCTTATTGTTTAAACTCTCAATTTCTCATATTAGAGTATTATATATTAACACATTAAGTATATTAACTATATTTAATGTTCTGATTCACTTCACCCCACCTCCCAAAATCTCATCTGTGTTCTTATTGTTTAAACTCTCAATTTCTCATATTAGAGTATTATATATTAACACATTAAGTATATTAACTATATTTAATGTTCTGATTCACTTCACTTCACTTCTCAGGTTGTATCCATTTTTCCTACAAATGACTCAAATTTATCTCTTTATGAAAGAGTACTATTCCATCTTGTAAACAAACCATACTTACTTTATCCAATGGTCAACTGACAGATACTTTGGCATCTTCCAAGATTTAGCTATTATTATAAACAGGGGTATGCATGTATCCCTGTTGTATGGTGAATTAACTCTTGGAAAGATACTCAAGAGACATCTCTGGGTCAAATGAGTATCTATTTTAATTTTCTGAATAAATTCCACACTGCTTTCCATAGTGGCTGTACCAGCTTACAGCCCCACCAACAATACAAAAGGGCTCCTTTTGCCCCACATCCTCATCAACATCTACTGTCTTCTGAGTTCTTAATAAAAGTCCCACTGAAGTAAGATAGATCTCAGTATTGTTATTTTCATTTCTCTAATGACGAAAGATGTTAAAACATTTTTACATGTATTTGCTGACTATTTGTCGTTCTTTTTAAAACTATCTATCTCAAATGCTCATTTTAAAATTAGTCTTTTATTCTGAGGAGTCTATTTTTTCAGTTCTTTGTATATTTTAATGTTATCAAGCTCCCTGTCAGAGGAATAGTTAGTAAAAATTTTTTTTCCCATTTCGTCAGTTCTCACTTTACTCTGTTGTTTCCTTTGCTGTAGAAGAGCTTATTATTTTGAACTATCCCGTGAACTCTTGGGGTTCTTTTGCTTCAGGTGTCCTGCTAAGTCTTTGCCTACATCTGTATCTTCAAGAGTATAACCTATTTCACCCAGGGGTTCAGTGTTTCTGTTTTAATATCCAGGTCTCTGATCTACTTTGATTTTAGTACACAATGAAGTGGGTCTAGATTCATTCTTTTGTGTATGGATAGTAAGTTCTTCCAGATCCATTTATTGAAGAGGTTATCCTTTCTCCAGTATGTTTCTGGCCCCTTTTTGAAGGTCAGGTGACTGAGGGCACCTGTTTGTCTCTGGATCCTCAGTTCTGTTCTACTGGTCGACCTATTTGTTCCCCAATAACATGGTTTTTATCACTACTGTTTGAAGATATACTTTGATGTTGATGTCTGGAATTCTGATATTTCCTGCTTTTGTCTTCCTGCTCAATTGTTTGGGCTATTCTGATTTTCTTTTTGTTCCATATGAATTTTAGGATTTTTTTTTCTAGTTTTGTGCAGCATGTTGGTATTCTGATAGGAATTTCATTGAATCTGTGTATCAATTTTGGTGCTATGACCATTTTGACAATACTAGATCTGCTTTTCCAAAAACAGGGTTTATCTTTCAATTTTCTAATGTCATACTCAATTTCCCTTTTCAGTGAAATATAGTTTTCCTTGTAGAGGTCCTTCACTTCCTTGATTAGGTTTATTTTTAGATATTTAATTGGGAGTAGATGTAGAGAATAGGATTGTTCTTTTTTTTCATCTCTTTCTCAGTGAGTTCAGTGTAAATGTTGCTACTGATAGTTTTTTTGTGTTAGTTTTGTATCCTACTCCTTGGCTGTCATTGTTAGTTGGGATCCTCCATTTAGAGAATCCCATCATCTACAAAAAAGGGCAAACGACTTCTTCCTTTCAGATGTGTATTCCTTTTCTTTCTCAACGACTTCTTCCTTTCAGATGTGTATTCCTTTTCTTTCTCTTGCCTAACTGCTCTGGCTAGAATTTTTGAGCACTACTTTGAATAAAAGTGGTGAGAATGGACATCCTTGACTTCTTCCTAAGGCAAAATGCTTTCAACTTTTCCCGTTTTAGTATAACAGCCATAAGTTTGGTGTAAATGGCCTCTCTCAACTTAAGAGGTCCTTCTATATTTATTTTCTCCAGTATTCTTTTTAAAATCATGAATGGATGCTGGAATTTGTCAAATGATTTTTCTGCATCTAATAAATATGATGTGATTTTTATCCCTGCTTTTACATGTTATATTACATTAATTATGCTGAGCCATCCTTGGAATCCTTGATATCTCTGGAATGAAGTCAACTTGTTCATGGTGTATAACCTTTTTAATTTTTAAATTTACATATCGCATCCCTTTCCCATTCCCACCCCTTCAACAACCCTTCCGTATTCCCTTTCAATCTCCACAAAGTTTATCTTCTTACTTTATTCTAACACTCTTTTATTTCTTTTATGGTTTGTTTTTCTCATATTAGAGAAACCATATGATATTTAGCCTTCTGTGTCTAATTCACTTCACTAAGAATAATGGTCTCAAGTTGTATCTATTTTTTCTACGAATGACTTAAAATTTTGTCTTTATGGAACAGTAGTACACATTCTTTAACCATCCGGTTGTTGGACATACTGGCTTCTTCTAAGATTTGGCTATTTAAATTGTGCTGCTATAACCTTGGATAGACATGTATCATTCTTGAATGATGACTTTAACTTTTGGGGATGGGTCAAATAGGGCATCTATTTTCAGTCTTTTGAGGAATCTCCACATTTCTTTTCATAGTGTTATGCTAGTTTACAGTCCCACCAACAATGAAAGGTTTTATTTTCCCCACCACCTCACCAGCATTTGTGTTTTGAGTTCTTAGTATTAGCTATTCTTTACTAGAGATAGATAAAAAAAATTCAGTATTGTATTGATTTGCATTTCTCTGATAGCTAAAGATTCTGAACTTTTTTGTGTATTTACTGGACATTTAGACTTCTGAGAACTACTTATTTATTTCAATTGCCCATATTTTACTGGAACTTCTAGAGGGTCTTATTTTTCTCAGTTCCTGGTATATTCTCAGTAATATTCTTCTGAGAAGCTGGCAATTTATTTTTTTCCCATTCCATTGGTTCCTTCTTCACTCTGTTGTTTACTTCGCTGTGCAGAAGCTACAGTTTTTTCAATGTTGTGTTGAATTCTGTTCACCAACTGGGCATCCTGCACCTGTATTCATTAAGGAAATTGGCTTCTAGTTTTCCTTCTGTGTTAAGTCTTTTTTTTTTATTTCATGGTGATGCAAGCTTCTAGAATAGAATTTTGCCATGTTCCCTCTTGTTCTATTTCATGGATGGGTTTGAGAAGTATTGGTGTTAGCTTTTCTCTGAAGTACTGGTAAAATTCTGCAGTGAATTCATTTGATCTGGAATTTTCTTTGTTGGTAGAGACTTTATTAGTGCCTCAACTTCAATACCTTCTATTGGTCTATTTAGGGCTTTTTTTCTTTTTCTTTTGAGACAGGGTCTCACTCTGTTGTATTTAGAACTTTTATGTCATTTTAGTTCAGTCTGGTAGCTTGGATGTGTCTGGGAGCCATTTCTTGCAAATTCTACAAATTGTTGGAAGTTTTCAAAACAGCTCCTCATAATTCTCTGGATTTCATCAGCGCCCATCATGATTTCACCTTTGTTAATTCTAATTGCACTGATAAAGGATTTTTCTTTCCTTCTTTAGGTTAGTTTGGCTAGAACATTTATCAATCACATTTATTCATCTTTTTTTGAGATAGGGTCTCACTCTATAGCCCAGGCTGGTCCTGAATTTACTACGGAGTCCAGGCTGGCTTTAGACTTGCAGCCATACTCCTGCCTCAGCCTCCCAAATGCTGGAATTAACAGGCATATGCTACCACGCCCAGCTTTTATGTGGTATTGGGAATTGAATTCACAGCCTTGCACTGAACTGCTGTGCCATTCCTCCAGCAATCTTTATTCTTTTGAAAAACCAACTTTCATTTATTGCTCTTTTATATCGTTTTCTTAGTTTCAATTTCATTAATTTCTTACCTAATCCTTACAGTTTCTTTCTACTATTTCTGGATTTTGATTGTTCTTGTTTCTCTAGGATCCTTGGGAACAACATTATATTGTGTATTTGGGACTGCACTGTTTTCTAATGTGTGCATTCACAGCTATAAATTTCCTTCTTAGTACTGCTTTCACTGTGTCCCACAGATTCTGGTATGATATACTTCCATTGTCATTTGATGCTAGCAAGTTTATGATTTCTTCCCTAGTTTCTCTGTGACTTGTTCTTTATTCCATAATATATTGGATTTTCATGGATTTGTATAATTTTGGTAGTCTCTTTTGCTATCAATTTCCACTTTTATTCCATAATGATCTAAAAGTGTACAAGGAATTACTTCAATTCCTCTATATTTATTTCAATATGCCTTACTGCCAATGATGTGATCTATTTTGGTAAAAAAAATCCCTTTTACTACTGAGTAAAAAAGTGTATTCTGTTGGATGGAACACTCTGTAAATACCAGTTAAGTCCAATTCTTCCCTAGTGTGATTTAACACTAACATTTCTTTATTTTTTGTCTAGCTGACCTATTTGTGATAGTAGAGTACTGAGGTCCCCTACTATAAATGTAGGGGCCTATACATCCTGTCATACCCAGCATTTTTTTAATAAAAAAACTAGGTACCCCAATTTTGGGGTGAATATATACTGATAATTGTGACTTACTCCTGTGAGATCATTCCCTTAAACCAGTATATAACATCCACCTTTGTCTCTTTTTGGTCAGTTTTGGCTTGAAATCTGCTGCACCTGAGAATAGTATAGCCACCCCTGCCTGTTTTTGGAACCAGCTGCATCAAGTATTAACTTCTATACTTAATTTTTATAGTCTCTGTGTTTATCAGAAGGAATGTTTTTATTATTATTATTTGATTCAATCTGCCAATCTATGTCTTTTGATAGAAGAGTTGAGATCATTAATGCTGAGCAATATTGTAGTGGCATATTTGCTATAATACACTGTCATTATCATGTTGCTTCAGTGTCACTTGTTCTTTATTATTATTATTGTTAGATCACTGTTCTTTGTTGTTTCCATTTATCTGGGTTCTTATGTGCTATTAGTCTCCCTATCTCTGTGATTCATTTAAGCATTTTCTGCAATGCTGGCCTGTTGGTCGTGAATTTCTTAAATTTTCTCTATCATGGAAATTTTTTATCTCTCCCTTAATTTTGAAAGGTTATTCTGCTAGGTATAGTAGTCTGGGTTGGCACTTTCTTCTAAAGCTTTAACTGTTCCATTCTATGACCTCCTGGTCTTTAAGATTATCTGTTGAGAAATTCAGTTATTCTGGTTTTGTCTTTGTAGATGTTTGTTTTCCTCTGGCGGGTTTTAGTATTTTGTTTGTATTGAATGTCTAAGATTTTGATTATGATGTGTTGTAAGTGGCTCTTTTCCAGTCAAGGTTCTTTGGTGTTTTATGTGTGCGGAGTAACTCAATCAATAATTTCTTTTTCTAGATTTGGGAAATTTTCTGCTCAATTTCATTGAATATGTTCTTCCTTTCTCTTGCCTGTGATGGAATACCCAACATTCACAATTTAAGGGAGGAAAGATTTATTCAGCTCACAGTTTTAGATGATCTCATAGGGCAGCTGGCAAGGGTGAAGGCACATAGTAGAGGCTGGACACAGCAGAGGCTGGAGAGCCACTTATGGCACTGAAGACAGAAACCAAGTGAAGCAGGAGCAATCCAGTTTCTCCCAGACTCAGGCAAAGTCCAGAGCTTCCTCAGGAAGAAGTTATAACAATATTTCTTCTTCATTTATTTATTTAGTTCCACAGCCAGTTAGGGTCCTACCCAGTGGGTGCCCCTCCCTTCTTCCTGGTCCACAAGTCAACAATAAACATCTGCCCTGGGTATCATCAGTCACCCAACCCCACCCCGACTCAAGAAGTTGACACAATCTTTCCAGAATGAACCCAAAGCATCTGCCACTTACAAACAGGACCTATCTCCCAATAACATACAGTTCCACTATTATACTGCTACATCCAAATACATGAGGCTTTTGAAGGACATTCCAGATCCAAACCATAGCATATATTATTTATATCTTTTGTGCTCCATTTTCTCTTGCACTATCATAATTCTAAAGTTGTTTCTCTTTGAGTCATCCATTAAGTGTTGTATTCTGTCTATTTCTCTTGTTATAGGTCATCAGTGAACAATGGCTCTGTCAATCTACTCTTCAGGTTGATATGCTGTCCTTACAATGCTCACACCAATTTCCAATGTTTTTAGCTGAGCTTTTATCATGGAATTCAGCTTTGAATCCTTTCAACTGTTCTACTACTCTACTTAAATGTTTCTTCATGTCTTGAATTGCCTTGCATATAGTATTTTTCTACACCATAATGTTAATGGCTGCTCTGTAACTAATTGTATCAATATATACTAGGTTATATCCTATATCATATTAAAAATCTGTGTTGATCCTATTAGAGATTACCATAGATGCCCATTTCTGATATATTAAGTATATCAATGTAACATGCTTTATAGAGTAATATATAAATAACTATTTTAAATATTAGTGAATTATATAGTAATTCATTAATGTATAAAAATTTCATATAATTGCATATAATCCACTATATCTAACAGTAAATGTAATTTATGATCTTTAATTGCTATTTCATTAAATATAACTTGTTGTTCAGGTATTATCAGTTAAGTTAGACAAAACAAACTCAGCAAAAATAATTCATAATATTAAGAATAGCTGAAATTATGCACAGTATCATCTTAACATGAGCATCTCAAAAAGTCAAGCACCTTGCACCTCAGAGTGAATTAAAAGGCCACACACAGAAAACGTTCAACAAAGTAATATAAAAAATGTGTATACTAAAAATATTTCACTAAAATCTATACATGAACTTTAGAGTAAAATCATGGGACTACTGATGTAGCTTTATGATAGAACACTTGCTTAGTATGTGTGAGGACCTGCATTCAATCACTAGTGTGACAAAAAAAGTAAAATTATGTCAAAGTCTATTAGTAGTTAAGAATAAAAATTACTTTTCAATGTCATATTATAGCTAGAAGATAGTAAAGAGAGTTTGATAAACTGTGAAAACCTAGGCCACATACATAGAACTTACATACTCTTTCTACAAAAGAAAAAAAAAATCAAAGTTTAACAGAAAACAATTTAGTTATTGTTATCTTCCAGTTTTTTGAAGTCTAGGCTAAAACATGCAGCTAAACTTCTACATTGGCCCCATTCTTACCCATACAGGCAAATTAATATTATCATGAAGTAAAGCAACATACACTTAAAAAACTGTCAGTTAGAATTTGCTAAAAAATGACTATGCCTCAATTTTCTCACTTCCACCATAAAATGAAGATAATAACATCATTTCACTTAAAGAACTGTTGGGAAATTCAATGAATTAATACATATGAAAAGTATGTGGTACATGGTAGGTATTATATAAATCCTAGCTAATATTTACAATACACAGAAGTTTACAAATTCACCAATTTAGACCTCAAAATTTATCAATAAGCCAATTTTTAAATTATCACTGACTTTCATATCCTTTTGCAAAATTAACCAAAAGAGCTATAGCTATTGTATGCCTGACAAAATCTGTGAATATAGGAATAAGACATCTTGAAAAGGAACAGATTTCTTTAAACAGGATCATATATACTCAAAAAGATGGGCTTTCTTCAACTACCAGGATATGACTTTCGTCTTCTTTAGGCTACCTTTCTTTCATTTTAAAGAATTACACTGATTCTGATGACTTGAGTCTTTAACAACAACGTAAGAAAGTTACTTGCAACTCTACAGTTGTCAAAACACATGTAATCAAATAAAATATTGGCGATAAGGTTCCATTTTTTGTTAACACCGCTGTGCTACAATTTAAATTTGCATAAAATTATTTTTCTAAATAAGTAAATTCACCTGAAAAACTTAAACGACTTAATCCAATTCCAATGAAATAATGTGAAAATCACGGAGAACTGAAGTTCTAAATTTCTCTGTATATAAGTTCAGAAACAGTTGTAGGGCCTGCTGGCACATACCTATAATCCTATCACTCTGGAAGGTGACGACAGGCAGATTTCAACTTGGAGAGCTTGAGCAATTTAAAGATCCCATCTCAAAAGAATCTAATAAATCCATAATAAAATAAAGGAAGGGATGGGAATGTAGCTCAGTATGAAGGCCCTGGTTTCACCCCCTCCAGAAAAAAAAAAAAAAGGAAAAGCACAGAAAAAGACTACTGTCCGGAGCTGAAGCTTCTGAACGTGAATGACCAAGGGGGCACTGTCCTCATTAGAGGATGAGGATGAGTCCACTGACGAGCTCAGAGCTAGCTGAATGTTCTATCAGTAGGTGGGGCCTGGCTAGAAGACAAGGGTCCCTGGGGACAGGAACTGGAAGGGCGTGCTCTGGTGTCATTTTCCTCTGCCACCCCCCCTCCTTCGTCTCCTTTCCCTCTTTCTGCTTCCAGACTGCCACTGAGTGGAGACAATTTATTCTGTCAGCAAGCCAACTGAACAAGCCAACTGAACACATGAAACAGAACCAAAATAAACTTTTTCCCTCTTTAAGCTGTAGGTGTCAGGTGTCTGGTCCCAGTGATAGAAAACTGACTACTAACAAATACATTATGCTGAAGATCTTCACCTGTGACACATAAACAGACCTATTAAAAATGGTTAGCACAATTTTACATATGCTAAATGATTTTGAAATATCTAAGTAAGGCTTTCAATCTAGAAAAAGAAGTGATGCTACTTTTGAAAATTGGCATCAATGTTTGTTACTATGAAGTATGAGGAGGATAATCTAAAACAGACAGTAACCTATAACACCACATAAGGAAGGCAGGCTGTGTGCCTCATACTGAGACAGCTCAGATATGTGTATAGTACATGTCTGAGTATGTTTTGTGCTTTCTTATATAATTTGGTTTAGTTGGGCGCATTATTCTGCATTTGCCTAATATTTTTGTGAACAAAACTGCACAAATAAATGTGAAATGTGAATTAGAGTCAAAATATTATCTAATATATCAACTGGGAACAAAAGTTTCAGGTCGAGCTGGGTAATTCAGTGAAATAATAAATAGGCAGACAGGTAGGTAGGTAGATGGATAGACATACAGATGGATGGATGTGGAGACACAATTCAATGGCAGAGTGTGCTTGTCTACTTGTCTAGCAGGCAAAGGCCCTAGGTTCAAACCTTAGCTATGAAAAACAACAACAACAACAACAACAACAACAACAACAACAACAACAAAAGGCAAAGAAGTTACAGTTTCCTAAAGTAGTGACAGAGAGGGTCTCATATATTTATGTTATACTTCCTTGAAACGGCTGAAATCACTCAGCTGATAGCAGCCATTGTTTATATTACTTATAATTAAATTGAATATGCTCATTTGTATTGAGTAAACTAGAATATACAATAGCAGATCCATTGTGCTAGTAGTTACACAATTTTTTGAAAAACTGAAAAATAAAAATTGTATTAGTAGTGGTAGACTTGGATGATATAATTATGGGTGAGTGTTCCTCATACTAATCTTCTCTATTTTTATTTTCCAATAGTATATATTGCCCGCTTTACTGACTGACTAACTGACTGATTTTTGAGGTTCTGGCAACTGAGCCTAGGACCTTCACACTGAGTGACATCCCAGTTTATTTTTTGTATTTTTATTTCGAGACGGGTCTCACCAAGTTGTTAAGCCACTCAATCTGGGCTTAAATTTGTGATCTTCCTGCCTAACCCCCAGAGTCTTGGAATCACAGCTGGCGGCACAGGGTCTAGCTTTTAAAATGCAGAAAATCATTACGCTGTAGGAAACTCCATTAAAATGATTTTCAGAAATTCCAAAAAAGAAAAAAGAAAAACATTCTGATAAAGTTGCATGAACTATGAAAACACTGTAACAACATAAAATGTATAGATTTATAACTCAATTTCTACACAAAGAGAATGGTAAAATACATAAAGTTCATTGCACTGAAGTCTTTTTCCTCATCTGGGAAAGAAGATGCTGCTTGACTACTGTATGATGGGGCTGCAATGGGGAAAAGTATGTAGAGCTACCTTACAAACCATTAAATCCATTCATGTTACTAGAAGTAAGGGTTAGAAGGGGCTGCCAAGAAGCACTCATTACTTTGCAGAAATATTACGAACACTAAATTAAACACATTTATGAAAATAAAAGGATTATAATATAAAATTTATTTGTCGCAACCTGCTTCCCAAGTATTTAATCAGTGTCAATCTTGATGTGTGACTTACATGTTTAAATCCAAATGGCAAATGCTAATGCTGCCCTTTCCAAGTTAAGAACTATATTACCTCTTCTTTCCTAATTTGAGCTATGTGTTATAGACTGAACCAATTAGATGTTCTGCTAACAAAATCACATACTTATAACATTAAAAATAAAAACCTCACAAAAGCATGACAGTGATCTATCTAGAATAAAATCTCAAAAACATATCATACTGATTGATCTTTCCTAATCTTAAACTATCAGAAATTTCATGACCTTGTCCAATAGTTCCCTAAATTATTCTAAAGGGAGAACAGTGAATACATGTGATGTTCTTGACAAACAAGAGTCCACTCCATCCTTAAAAATACAGCATAACTAGCTTGAGTTAAGGAAGTCAATAAAGAAAAAAAAAAATACATTCTTAACATTTGTGAAACAAAAATAAATATTTAATTAATAATTTAAAAGAACATACTCAAAACAAGTTTTCTAGGTACTTGAACTCTGCTGAACTTTTGGGAGTTATTTTTAGCTTTCTGTGTGCATTGCAATTTATTTTAAGATGTACTAAAAATGTTTTCTAATGTGATACCAAATTTTTATCATTTAAAAGCTCATTCTTTTATTTTTATTACCTCCATTTGTCAGCAGAAACCCTCAACAAATTTTCTAGTGATTCTACAATTCCTTTCCATTATCTAGTCATTGCTACAATTTGCTGATTAATGACAGTAATGAACTCCTGGTATAACATATTCTTACCAGACAAAGAACAAGTAATATCAGGTACGTACAGCTTTTAGGTTTCGCGTGTTTATTAATTTAAGCTTTTTAGACTATATTACAACAGAATTGTTGCAGTCTACGAAAAAAGACTAGAGACAATATATTTTAATTTAAACCCTTGAAAGCTGCCAAGTTAGAATCCACATGTTCTCGACATAAAAAAAAGTACAAGTACATGAACTTGTCACAATTAAAATAATAGCCTCAAAAGCTCAAAAATAAAACCATGTAACATGAGAAACAAGCTTCTTTCTGGCTTAACACAATTACAAGTAAACAGAACTTTTGATGGAGATTTTTAAAAGTATTCTTCTATTGATTCTAATTAAATGACATCAAATCTGAAAAGTATCATTCATCATTTCAAACTCTATTATTACTAAATATGTGCAAATGTTAAAACAAACCTTAAGTTACCACAGTTTATATTTATTTCCCAAATAAAGCCAAACACTTTTTATTTTTATTTTTTGGGCGGGGGTGGATATTTTTGTTTTGTTTTTGAGGGTGTGGTCTGGGAACAGATAAAATTGAAGTTTTTTTGGCAATGATTTCTGGCAAAAAAGCTCTTTTCAGTTTAAACTATTTGCCAAGCAAATATTTAAATGTTAAAAGATAAAAGGACAAATTTCAATATGCCTCTATCAAAATTACTTCGTAAAAATATCACTCGGAACGAACATACTGAGTAGATTTTGTGTGCCAGAAGTGATTTCAGATCTACTTATTTAACTCCTGGTTATCTTGGCCTCTTGTATCTTTCTATTGCTAACAGATACTATGGTCCATGGTAACAGGAAACTTAAAAAAAGATGAAGACGTGACCTAAAGGGGTTTGCTCCAAGAGGACATAACAAGAATAACAAGACAGTAGGAAGATGGCCATCTGTAAAACAGGAAGAGTGTCCTAGGGCCCTTGGTTCAATCACTGCAACTGTAAGGAAAAAAAAAAAAGAAAAAAAAAAGGTAAGAAAAAAAAAAGCTTATCATGTAATTATGCTTACCTTTTGAATCTGCCCGAAACTGTTCTAGATGGCTCCTGTAAAGTAAAAATAATGACAAATCAGCTTGGATATATATGTAAGTATAAAGTTTACAACTACTAATCATAAAAAACAACTGACGGATATCTAATTGTGGAAAAAAAACCAATTTAGAACAATTACTACTACTCATAAAAATTCAAATTCTGATCAAACACAACTATATTTGATTTTTCAGCCCACACCATTTTTTAAAAATTGATTTTCAATATGAAGTATTGTAAATGCTCAGAAAATGGACAAGGAGAGGCATTATTCCTTAGGTAGGTTAAATCCTTTTACAAGTAAATGGGCATTTTAAAAACACAAACATATATTACAGATATAGACTTGTCTGAGTGTGGCTGATTTTGCTTAAGATGATCATCTCCCATTTCCATATATTCTCCGCAAATGATACAATTTCACTCCTTTTATGGCTATATAATTCTCCGTTGTGTATATACAAGTTTTTTTCATTCATCTGTTGTTGATATCTAGGCTGATTCCCTATCTTGGCTATGTCAACCATGACACAATAGACACGGATATGCAAACGTCCCTATAGTAAGATGTCTTTAATTCCTGTGGGTATACACCAAGGAATGGTATAGCTGGTCACATAAAATAGAAGTTTTACCTTTAGTTTTTTGAGAAACCACGCTTTTTTCTTGCCTAATTGCTCTGGCTAGATTTTAAGTATTCTAGTAAGTAAAGGCGGTAAGAGGAGACATTCTTGTCTCACTTCCAACTTCAGAAGGACTTTCAGTTTTTCCCCATTCAGTGTAATGTTATTACATGGTATTTTGTATAGTGTTGATTTGGTATAGCTGAGCAAATTACAAATCTGACATTCCTGATCAAAGCACTCAAAGCTCACATCAAAGATATATAAACAATGAATATGCTAATTTACATTCTCACCAGCAGTGCAGAAAGATTCTTTGCCAGCATTCATTGTTCTGTTTATTTTGCTCCTGTATTCATAACGATAGCGACCCTGACTAGTATAAGATGGAATCGCAGCAGTTTTTATTTTTATTTACATATCTCATCTTATTTTTATTTCCCTTTTCCATTCCTAACCCCTCCACATCCCCTTTCCCTCTCCAGAAAGTCTATCTTCTTACTTTCTCACATCTTTTACTTATTTTTATGATGTGTTTTTCTCATGAGAGAAACCACATGATATTTAACCCCCAGTGTAGTTTTGATTTGCATTTCTCTAATGGCTGTAGATGTTGATCATCTTTTCATATACTTACAATTTGTATTTCTCTTGAGACATGTCTGTTCAATTCATTTGCCCATCTGCTTATTAGACTATTTATTTTTTGTTGTTGACATATTTTTCCTAGATCAGTGGTCTGCAATCTCTTTTGGAATCAGAGATCAGTTACATGCAAGATACATTTTTCCACAAAAGAAGGGAAGAGAGGGATGGTTTTAGGAAGATTTAGGTGCATTGTAGCAATGCATTTATTAAGTGCTCCTATGAGACTCTAATGCTGCCACTTCTCTGACAGGACATGAAACTTGGACAGAAATTCAAGCAATGGAGAGCAGCTGTAAATACAGATAAAACTTTGCTCACTTGCTCACTCAGCTCCAAGTGTACAGCCTAATTCCTAACAGGCCATGGACCAAAGATTGGAGACCCCTGTTCTAGATATTAATCCTCTGTCTGAAGAACAACTGGCAAGTAATTTCTCTCATTATGTAGGCTGTCTCTTTATTCTGTTGGTTATTTCCCTTGCTTTGTAGAAGCAAAAATTTATGTAGTCAATTTGTTATTTTTTGGCTATTGTTTCACGTGCTGCTGGAGTTGTTCTCAGGAATGCTGAAGTGCCAGTGGAAGTATACTCTCCAAATGCAGGCTCCCAGTGACACACCTCCAACTGAGACTACCTCCTAACAGCACAATCAGTGGTCAATCAGGATTAACCCACCAATGAGTATAATGCTCCCATGATCCAATCACTTCTCCAGAGGTCTCTAAATCCAGGCAAGTTGACATTTAAGATTAACTGGCACATCTTCCCTTTTTTCTTGCCTAATTGCTCTGACTAAGATTTTAAGTATTATATTGAGTAAAGGTGGTAAAAGGAGACATTCTTGTCTCATTTCCAACTTCAGAAGAAGGACTTTCAGTTTTTCCCCATTCAGTATAATGTTATTACATGGTATTGTGCATACTGCTGATTTGGTATAGCTGGTCAAATTACAAATCTGACATTCCTGATCAAAGCACTCAATGCTCACATCAAAGATATACAAAAAAATTATAATTTAAGCTATGCCTACTTCCTTACCACTAATACTTCCATAGTTAAGATTCTGAGGCAGACAGGTAACTGAAGTTTATTCTTTATTGGTAAAATTGAACATGACATTCTATCAGAGAATATATATTTGGTTGTTAAATTTTACTTTACAGGTATTCTAAAAATTCAAAATATAAATTTTTTTGTTTCTTTGCTTGAGACAGGGTCTTGCTCTGTAAACCAGGATGGTCCTGAATTCACTATGGAACGCAGGCTGACCTTGCACTCACGGCAATCCTCCCTCCCCAGGCACCTGAGTGCTGGGATTATAGGCATGTGCCACCATGCCCAGCTTATGCAGGGCTAGGGAATTGAACTCAGGTACTTAGTGCTTGATTTCCCTTGAGACATTCCTCCAGCACTCAATACAAGTTTTTGTAATAAAATATCCTTCAAGTTGAATAGATTCTATTATATTAGTTACTTGGTGGAAATTAGGCAGTATTGTTCTCACAATTATATGATATTGGCAAATAAATTAGTTATGGTTAAAAGAAAAAATAATCAACCCATACATTGTATCTCTCCCTCACATACACACACATTCTGTCTGTCCCTCTCTCTCATTCTCTCACTCTCACTCTCTCTCTCTCTCTCTCTCACAGACACACACATACTCTCTCTCTCTCTCTCTCTCTCTCTCTCTCTCTCTCTCTCTCTCTCTCTCTCTGAGTTATTTTCCAGTAATAGGAATGAACCAAAGGCCTTCAAGTGAAACTTTATTTGCAGGCCTCTCTTTGAGATGGAGTCTCACTTCACTTATTAAACTAGCCTGGGCTCCAACCCGTCTCCTGCCACAGCCTTCTAGATTGCTAGAAATACAGGTGTGTGTGACCACACCCAGCAGAGTCCCTTATAATTTTAAGGTAAAAACTGTGAGGCAGCCCTTCATATTAGAACAAACTTCTACACTTTGTTCCACCATCAATTTGTTCACTAGAAACCTCTTCATTTCTTTGGCTACAGAAACTTCTAAGAAAAGGAACTTAACTATGCAATTACTAGTAACATAGTAATAGCTACTACAACTTCTAAAGTAAACTATTTCATCCTTAACATGAGAATAAAAAGAGGGAGAAATACCACGATCACTGAAACCGCCTGTAAAAACTGCAACTGGTAAAATTGATGCCAGTCTTAAAACTTTCAAAGACTATGTAACTGAATATTCTGGAAACCTCAAAGTCTGTTACATAAATGATTTTAAATGATTTTCCTGAAATAATCTTCCTCACAATGTGATAGTTTCTATTACTGAAAAGGTGGAACAAAAGTATATAAAGCTGAGAAAATCTTGGCAAAGCACAAACTGTTTTATCAAAGTTTAAATAAAACACATTGCCCCATTCAAGATTAGAATGGCCCATAAGGAAATTCCATGAATATAAGTCTTCACAGGTGCAGTAATAGAAAAATACATGTGAAACAAGATCAAATAAATACAAGTCCAGTGAAATACAGCAAATTAACACTGAAGTTACCCAAAGAAGAATTCAAGGAGACAAATTTAGAAGGGGAGTCTCAAGAAGGGGCAGCCAAAACTCCCCAAGAAGACTGTGAAGAGCAACGATTCAGGAGGTGGCCCAAGTGGAGATAGGAGGATAAAGAATGTGCACCCTGAGATATGTACATAAAAGCCTGGGCAGGATGAAGTGAGTATCACACGGAGATATGAAAGCCTAATCGGATTAAGGAAGGGTTTCCATAAAGGAGCAATGCAAGCATCAGGTTTCAGAACATGAGCTGTGGCATAGGGTTAGAATTGGAGGTATCGGTATAAATTAACCTTTGTATCTTGATAGACATAGAAGAAAGAATAATAGGCAGAGACAAACAGGTATGTTTGTATATGTTTATGTGTGTCTTCATGCACACATCTATAAACAGATATAAATTCTGTTGGACTGTGCATAAAAGACTTAAAATACAATACTCCAATCACAATGAACTCAAAGTAAATGAGATCTAGAGCCCAAATTCTTCATTTCAATATATCACTTCCCAGTAAAAGAAATAGACTCCTTAGAGACACAGCTGTCCCAAATGTGGCAGTCAGGGTGAAGTGGCAACTTGATTATCTTTAGGATCCACCTGAGGATTAATGTGTCTATGTAGTTCATAGAGCTATGACCCTAGAGTCTATATCTGTTTTTTCACATCATTCTCTCTATCACTGTATCCTGCATGGCTTCTTGGCCTCAACTAACTAAGCATCTTTACTCCATAAAGCCCTTCCCATATACCTGCCCCAGAATCAGCCATCCATGGCCTAAAATTCCTGCAACTATGAGCCAACTCACCTACCTTCCTTTTTACTGTCAGTGTTGAGTAGTATTGTGTCCCAGGAAGCAGGAAAGCTCACACACAAAAGTGGCAGCGGAAAAGTGGGGTTGTTGCTATGACTGAAAGACTACGTGGTCTAGAAGCCTCTGAAATCAGTTTGCAAAAAGTTTGGTAAAGCTTGGAGATGCAAACTGAAAAAGCTTGGAGATGAAAACTAGAGAAGCTTGTGAATGTTGTAAGCAGAATCTGATAGGTGACTGTAGTCAGACTTTGCAACACCAAAATGCTGCTAAGAATGCAAACTGTAGAGGCCAAAACCAAGAGGTTTCAATTGGGGACTCCACTGGAAATTGTACTAGTGGCCATGCTGTTAAACTCACACAGAAATGTGTCCACATTTTGTCCACATTTTGCCCACATGCTAAGATTTTGCAGTACACTGAGAGTGAGGGTGGTAGACTACTCTATCTCGTGGATGAAATTTTAAAGCAGCCCAATAGTCAAGCCATAGCATGGTTTTTACAGGTTGTGTTCATCTAATTTACAGTGCGAACTGGGAACAAAAAGAAGAACTGAAAACTTAAAATTTTGGATGAAAAGAAATCACATACAGAGTTGGGGCCAAAGGAGATAGGGCTACCTAGAGATTAGTATAATTAAAAGGCAATCAAGCACTTGTACAAGGACAAGAAAGACTCCTTAAGAGTAAGAAATCAGCAAGATCCTAACATCACAGGCTCAATGGTGTAAAAATATAAATCTTTCATTTGAGAATAGAGTTTCTGAGTTGTCCACTCAAGAAGGATATCCTAACGAATGGATTCCCAGGAATTAATTTCACTGTGCTCAGCCATCCAGACACTCAAGAGAATTCTATAGCCACCGTTCAAGAAGACCTGACTTCTGCTTCCACTGACAGCAGACCTTAGAGCTATCTTTACTGTCACATTGAATGCAAAAGTTGTGGGGTCAGGGAGACTCCCAGCCAGATTTCAAAGTACAGCCTGGGAGGCTAGGCAAGGAGAAGGCAATGTGAGGTGTGTGAGGTTATGTGGCCCAGATGCTACATATGAAGCTACAGGACATATTGTTGGCACTACTGGATTTCGGTCTTGCTTTGATCCAATTCATTATTATCCGTTTCATTTCACATATGCCTCCCTTTAGGATGGGACTATCTACCTCGTGCAGATGCATTTTGGGATTATGTAATTTGTTTTCTATTTTTATAGAGGTTCACTGCCAAGAGTCTGCCTTGAGGCTCAAAACAGACTTGGATTTGAACTTATGCAACAATGCTGAAACTGTTATGACTTTGGGGAAGGAACTATTGTGTTTCTGGAGGAACTTTGGAGAGTTAAATTACAAACTTGCTATTATCTTTATATAGCAATTAAGTATTCTTTAAGGAAATATATTTGGTTAAGAAGCTGACAATGGTGGAAGTGGTGGTTAGGGTCAACTTGTTTGGCTTTGATATCTGCCCAAAAGACTGAAAGGGGCATGAAGACATGAAGTCTATGGGCTATATCTGATCCCTCACCCACTTCTTTTCTGTTGCTACTCTCTTGCTCTGCTTCTCAGCTACCAAGAAGCAAACACTTCCATCATGTTTTTGCCTTAGAACCACCAACCATAGGCTGAATTTCCTGAAACCAAGATCCTAATCAAATCTCTTCTAAGTTGTAGATATTGGATATTGCATTAGAGCAACAGGAAAGCTAATACATTAAAACTAAAAAAGTCAAACATCAGCTTTTTATCGGTCAGCTTTCTCTAAATAAAATACGCAACACTGGAACTTAAAGGTGTTGAGACTTAGTCTAGCTTAGAATTTGAGAGGTTTCCGTCTAACAAACCTATTCATAAATACACAAGGCAATACAAACCAATTTTCAAAAGATTCTTAAAATTTTAAAAATTTGTGGCTCAATAAATTTTTCTCTGGAAATGGAGTCAAAAATTCTAATTAAAACCCCAAAATTTAAATTCTGAACACTTCCATTACCAGGAAATCTTATTTAACTATTTAAAACATTTAGAAAAGAAAATGTTACGCCACTATAAATAACACAGAGACTCAATAACAAAAATCTGTACACACTAATGCCTACAGACTATTTTAAAAATATCAACAATATTGCAAACACACATTCTTCTTAACCCAATAATTTTAGTACTAGGATTTTATACTATGTTTACATAAGTAAAATAACATGTTTATTCCACTTATTCATCATTAGTCACTCAACATGTTTAAAGCTTTCATCATTGCATTAATAGTAAAAAGTTATAAACAACCTCAATCATCACCAAGAATTAAAAAAAAAAACAATTACAGTATGGTTAAAAAAAGTAATAGTCTACAGTTGCAAAAATGTAACAATTTTATTTACATGTTTTGTAGAACTCTGTCCATGATGCAAGGGAGAGAATAAGATGTAAAACAGCATGCTTAACATACTATTTTGTAAAAGCTGTTTTAAACATTTGACTTTGAAAGAAACATTTCATTCAACTTTTCTTTGTTGTGTAATTCTCATTAAAAAAATTGTCTAAAGCAGAACTGGACGGTTCACTCAACTTAAGATCTCACTTTTTAACAGAAGGTAACTATTTTTCTTGATTATTTTCACACTTAAAATTATTTAAATCTGTCAATGATTCAATTAGTAACTAGTCACTGACTAAGAACTAAAAGATTAAGAACTGCTTAAGTCAAAATCTATTTGGATATGAAGAAAATAAGTGCTTACACACAGTGAATATACTTTTTTTAAAAAGTTGATACTATCAAAACAAATCTGCAAAAATTATTAACTATAATATTTTATAATATCTACTAACTTCCTGGTACTTTTAAATACTTACCTGTGGCAGAAAAGAACTCCCTGGATCTAACAAGCTTATAGCTTCATTCTGCATCGTGTTCTGTTGTGTAATTGCATCTTCTCTTTTCCTTTCTTTTTGCCCTGCTTCATCATCGTCATATTCATCTAAGCACTGAAAGAAAGAATAGTTCACATTTTATTTCCACATACAATAAAATTATGTTTTGATGGCCTATAAAAAATACATTTGATAGTATTAATCTGTGTACTTACTACTTTACATAATAAAAATGATATTTTAAGCAATATATGCATTTAATTCTTGTAAGTTAAAAATCTCTGCTTTGAAACATGTGCCTCCACATTCAAACACTTTGCAATAGATCTTTTCTGTAAGCTATAATTGTAAGTGACACGTTTTCTTAAGGAGATGGTCCACTTATTCATTATTAGTAAGTAACTCAACAGTT
Organism: Ctenodactylus gundi; assembly: GCA_004027205.1. Taxonomy (NCBI): domain Eukaryota; kingdom Metazoa; phylum Chordata; class Mammalia; order Rodentia; family Ctenodactylidae; genus Ctenodactylus; species Ctenodactylus gundi. Next base: position 178,945 of record PVKB01000203.1, read on the forward strand.
AACTGTGTCTACCTTAATGCATTTTGCAGAGGATAACAAAAGACTATACATGAAGTTTATGGTCTAATAAGTAAAATATCAGCATAGAAACTTAGTAATAAAGGCCATTTCTAGTTTACTACTGCCTGTAAGACTATAAAGGAAGAATATTTTTTTTTACCTAGAAGAGTTAGAAAAGACTATAAAAATCTTGTCATAAGGATAAATATAATTTGGAACTACAGATATAAAAAGAAAAGAATTTCGTATGCTGACAATATATTTAAAAAGCTTACATGCTAACAAGAGAAGGATACTAAAAAGCTGAATCAACATCCGAATTATCTATCTCTAGACTTTCTACATGAAACACAAAACAGAAACAAATCTCTATTACACTCATTATGGGATGGTGTATTTGTTCCTTATAACCCATTTTGTAATAAACGTACTAACCTACCTTTTCTATGAGACCAGAAAAGAAAAAAGTCTATGTAGGCACTGTTTATAAAGAAACTAAGACACTAACCAAAGCATGCTATGGCAGGGAAACCGGCCAAGACTTGGAAATTCTGCTGGGGGTGGGGGGAGGGGCGGGGGCGGGAAGGCCACTACACAAACTAAGCAGGTCACAGGAATATCTAGAGGGAAAATACAGTGGAAGGAATGCTATTTTGAGAAGCAGTCATTCCAAGACAAGGTCGACAATGAGAGATACGAGAGAAAGCAGCTTTCTGAGAGGGCGTCTTATATTAGGATGATGCAGAGAAAAATCCTGGGAACAAAATGAAAAGCCAGACAAAAGGAATAGACAGACTAAGGCTCCAGGAAAAGTTCAGGGTGTTCTGAAATCCAGTGCTTATAGAAGTGTAACTTGGCCCTCCTTCATTAATATCAACCTATGAGAACTAGGACCTTGGAAAACAATACAAGGAAAGATAAGATACTGCTGGGTACCGTTAGTGCTGTGAGTTTAAACTGTTATTTTATTATTTATTTATTTATTTAGATACAGGGCCTTGCTCTGTAGCCCATGTTAGTCCGGAACTCACTATGGAGCCCATGCTATCCTTGGACTCAGCCTCCTTAGTGATGGGATTACAAGCATGCGCCACCACACCCAGTTTATATGGTGCTGGAGAACCGAATGAAAGCATAACTTCAGAAATTTAGATTTTTCTTTATATGGCATAGAAAGATTTTATAATGATGTAATTCCTTGAGATAATAGTATATGATAGTAGCTATTTTTGGAAAAAGACTTTGGGAATAGTAATTCAGAGGACACATCAACTCCAAAACAAGAACCTAAGTGGAAAAACTATTTAAACAATATCAATAGCAATTTGATCCTATAGAAAATAATACAGCCTATGCAAAAAGATAATCAATAAATCTAATACACTATAAGATGTTAATTACTCTCTATTAGAAAAAAAAAATCTCTCAGCCTGGCCCAGTGGTATAGTCTTGTAATTCCAGCACTCTGGGAAGTTGAGTTAAGATTCTAAGTTCAAACCCTGGCCCGGACAATTTAGCAAGACCTTGTCTCAAACAATAAAAAAAGATTTGGGATGCAGCTCTGTGTGAAGGCCCTGGGCTCAATCCCAGTGCCACTTAAAAAAAAAAAAAAGACATGCTTAATAACAAAGTATCAACAATATTTAAGAATAAAACCAGATATAAGACATTGATGGCCACAATCAACACTGTTCTGGAAGTGCTAGGCAGTTAAATTAAGTAAGAGAAACAGCCTTCAGCACTAAAATGCAAAATTACCATTACTTTAGATAATAAAAACTTCGGTTTTAAAAAAAGACCTTTAAATATTTTAGAGTTATGAGTTTCTTAAGATGGCTTTTTCAGTAAGTATGCAAAAAGAAAAAGCTTTCCGAAGTAACATCAGTATGTAACAGTGAGACACGAGCGCACCTTGTACAGTATAGTAAGAACTAAGAAGCAAGAGCCAAAGATCTGAAGGAAAAAATGAGTGCTCTAATCTCTACTATTCTACTTTGTAAAAGAAACAATTCCTCATTCTCCAGGATCTGTACTAAAAAAAACCTGTGACCACTGTGTCAGTAGTTCAAAATTAGAATTTTAAAACTGCAGAATAGTGTAGATAGAACGGTTATGTGGCTAGAAAGCAAATTCGGTAGCCATGAACTCCTAGAGCACTGGAGATGTTATTTTATCTTCGTTTTCATTCTTCTGAGACTTAGTCCTTCAACACTAATCTTTCCTCTAACTCACTCCAATGTAGACTCCCTTAACTAACAGATTTTTACAATGTATTTTTTTAAAAGTCAGTAAATGCTTGATATGTTAACAAGTAGGTATCAAAGTAAGACTAATAAGAGCAATAAACTTTGTTCTCCAAGTTAAAATTTTGAATGTACTTTCTCATTACAACACTGTTAACTGTTAACCTGAGAATTTATTCATTACATATAATATCTCTATGAAGACAGTACATATTTTACATTCCAGACAGCTTTCAGAATAGGAATTACCTGATAAATCGCAACGTCCCTCCAAAATTCCACTAGCAACCAATACAGTTCTTTTTGCCACAAATATCCTAAAAATTTCTAAACTGTTTTATATAACTAAATAAATATGTCTGCAGGAATAAAGTGGTGAAAATGCTGAAAAATAGAAAAATCCAATAGCTGTTACACTTAAAATGAAAGCAAATATCTCCACATTCTTTCAAATGCTTACATTATTATTAAGTAGATATAACATCTTCTGTCTGGAACTTTACTGCTGTAACATATGGAATCTTTGCATGCTTTTTCTTAAAGCATGACCAGTAAGCCTTACAGATATAGCATTTTGTATATGTGTAGTATATTTTCTGGACAGATTCTTAGGAATAGGACTGCTGGCTCAAAGGAATATGTCACTTTGGTAACCATCCCCAAATTCCATTCCATAAAAGTTATATCATTTTTCATTTGCTTCAGGATCATAACATCTTTTCTCTCAACATAATAGTTTTCATATTTGTGGATTTTTCACCAAAGTAACAGATGAGAAAGAGTATCTCCAATTTCATCACCTTTTCTTGTAATTAAGAGTCATTTCCATTTCAGTTAGGACCTACAACATTTTTCTAGCCCATTTTGCAACAGTTTCTAAGTTAGCTTTAGGGATAAATTACAGTAAATTGTGACAATATCAACAGCGGTCCAACATGTATAACTGCAGTTTAACATGTAATTGGAGGAGAGAGAGAAAAAACTGAAGCTAAAGGTGGCAAAGAAACTTCAAACCAAATGAAGCAAAAAAAAAAAAAATTGAAAATGAACACACACACACACATACATGTGTCAGAACTTCAACATACCATTTGCCTATTTTAAACACGATTTGTAGTAACATCTGTTACTGTTTCTAATACGTGAAAAAGAGTACATTTCATAGGACCTCTCATTTCTAAAAAGGGCAGAAAAGAATCACCATTCACAACTATTATTTATCTGAAACATACTCAAAAATGCAATTTTTAAAAATTTGATTTAAACCTAAATATTATTAAAATTAATTCTAGTATGATACTTAAGCTAAGCTTGTGATATTTTGATTAGCTTGACAGCTTAAATGTTATGGCACGGTATCTAGTTCTTTGAAGAATTCAGCTAAATATTGCTTCACATTCTTTTTTCATTTCACATTTGTTTTCCTGCCTAAGTGATGAGCGTTATGAATGAATGCAATAACTCAATCAGCTCCAAACTGGCAATGACAGTTCACAAAATTCTTTAAATGATTTTCCTTATTCTTATATCTAATTTTCAAAATTGCTAAAATATTTTTAAAATTAATCTCATTCCCTTTCATTCAAATGCTGCAATCTGTGTAACATATGTACAGCTAAATTTAACCAAGAATTCCTGTGAATTCCGGTGTTTTAGTTTTTCTATGAACTTTTGCAAAGTATAAACACTTCTCCACACAGCTGTATTATAGAAAACTATTTTTTCTTCATACAAATCAGAATGAGGAACAGAGCTACAACAAATCTGAAGTGAAACAAATTTCAAGTATCAAATTTAACTGTATTTATGTAAAATAAATCATAAATGTGCCCTAAACAACTGTCACATGTACTTAAAACACAACCTTAGCAATTACAGCTTCATGAGAGGGCGAAAATTCCGTATTTGGAATTACTTAATTATAAACCCTGAGTGTCAGTGTTTTCCGAAATTAAAGATACTATATCTATGGGAAGCATCAGGGACTAAGGGGAGATTCCACTGTTGCCCTTTGCAAGACCTTATCAACTTTTAAGTATGTGCTGCTTTCTCATCTGCCATCTTATCTATAGGGTCGCCCTGTTCTCCTCCATGATCTCTTACACAGCATACAGCGTTCACAATTACTCAACCTCTGCCTGACTTTTCATAATCTTCAATTCCCTACTCCTAACACGAAATTTATTTTGGAATGATTAAAGAAAAAATTCTTCCAACAAAATAAGACAAAATTAATAAGCATTCTGTGCAAAAGAACTGGGCAAAATAAATAAATAAACATTCTTGATTAGGTAGCTGTAAGAATATTTTATGTTACTATGATAAAAAACCCCGCTAGATACATAACCCTAAATTAGGAAGTTCTGAAATTATGTGGAATTAATCAGAATATATACATTTTCAAGACTAATTATTAAACATTCATTTTATAAATCTACAATGGATTTATCACACTGGACTCATCACACTGTTTACTTACACTTTATAATAACTTGGTTACATACTTAAAGAGTGTATTATGGCTGCATATAGACTGTCTCCTAAAAGTCTCATGTATTTGGATGTTGTGGAATGCCTACAGAACCACATGCTGTTCAGAGGTGGGCCTGATCAGGAGGGGTGGGTTGCAGGCATCTGGTAGATTTGGTGCATATAATAGATTTTGGGCATGTGCACACTGCTGGATATGTGACCTGGAAGGGGAAAATTACTGGGGCTTAACTCAGAAGGGGTGAATTACGGGGATAGGACCTGGACAACTACGCGCTAGCTCTGCCCTTCCTTACTCACGTGGCTTCCTGTCTGCCTTGCCATGAAAGCTCTCCAGCTGGGCCTCGGCCATATGCTTCCACCCTTGCAGCTTGCCCATAAATGGACTGAGACCCTCTGAAACTATGAGCTAAAATAAATTTTTAGTTGTGGATGTTGAGTATTTTGTTGCAGTAATTTAAAAAAAGTGACTAAGACAGAGTATTTGAATCTATGAATTTAAAATAACAGCATTTTAGATAAAAAGAATGTATATAAAGAATCTGATTCTTAAAAACAGAACAATTTCATTTTCCTCTGATTTTAAAGCACCTTCCCCATTGGTTTTTTTCCTCTCTCTCTCTTTTGAGACAGGGTCTCGTCGCTCTGTAGCCCAAGCTAGTCCTGAAGTCACTATAAAGTCCAGGCTAGGTTTGGACTTAAGCCAATGCCCCTGTCTCAGCCTCCACAGTGCTAGATTTACAGGTGTCCACTACCATACCTGACTTTATGTGGTCCGAGAGCATCAAACTTAGGTTCTTGCACCTGCTAGGCAAGTGCTTTAACCACTGTGCCATTCCTCCAGCACCACCTCCATTGTTAAAAGTTACAGGATACCCTCAGATAAAACTCAGTCCTTGTGAGTATGCATCCATACTAACTCCTGCTGGGATCTCATCAGATATTAGAAGTAAATAATATCCAGTTTTCTAAATAGCCATGTTAATGATTAGAAAGGTAGCACTCTTTGTCATGTTTCAACACATAATAAATTGTAATTACATACCTTTTTAAACAAAAATGATATTTCTATTTAAAAATTACATTACCAAAAAAAAACCCTTTCAAAAATGAAAAGGAAAAATTCTTAAACTGATTTTAATGAGCTATAAGCTATAGACCTTTCTACTTGAAACGCTTATTAAGTCAGGTAACTATGGGCATTGTATTTTGAGACAAACTTATTTCATTATTTGCATTCGCAACAAAAAACTTTCATAACTTTGCAGTAAATATTCTGAATAGAGCATAATTAAACAAACTGTGGAACATATAAACTAAAGGGTCTTTTCTGTACATGTTTGTGTACATATCTAATGTTTATGACTCTTTAAATATATTGCCCATTTTCATCAGAAAGATGTACAAAGTTGTCTTACCCTTATTTTGTTAACCTGCTCCAAACATTAAACAAGTACTTTCATGTGGCTCGAGTTACCAGGATTAAGGTTTCTCATTTTTATTGGCTTTATGTATTTCCTTAAGTATCTTCCTATCCTTCATTGATGTCTTGTCAATTTTTAAGGGTCACTGTTCTAGAAACTTTGTAATTATAGTAACTTTTGTCTATCAGGTATTGTGAGTATCTTTTTCTAATTGACCTTTTAATTTTAAATTTTCCTTTTAAGATTTTCCTTGGGGTTTTAGGCCAATACAAGATCTTTCCCACTTCAAGGTTTAACACACATGCATTTTTTAATTTTTACAATCTTATTTTTCAACTAATCATATTTAATTTGTTTTATAGTGAGGTTGGAATATATAATTTCCGCTTAGATAATAAATAATTGCTCTAGCTATGTACACAGAATCTAGAGGTGCAACATCAGCAGTGAGCCACATATATAATAGCTTCTACAGAATTACAACAACACACCCACCCTGAGTCATAACCAAAGGACTCTAACTCCATTTCCGCACCATCAATTCAAAATGCTATATTTATTATAAATTCTTACATGAGTATGCTCTTAGCTTTCTACTTGGTTACAGCAATTTATCTGTATTCATACTCAAAGAACATTTGATAAACATTATAGTCTCTAGCAATATCTACCAATTCTCTTATTATTGTTTAAAATTCTCTTTGGTTATTCCCTGCCAACATAGTCTCTCGGTAAAATTTTTGCTTTAATACTTTTCAATTACTGTGTAAATAATTTGGAGAAAACTAACAGTAACATTTGTTAATGGTATGACCTTGCAAAACAAGGACCACTGATCAGTGCCCACACCAAAGGGCTGTTGTTATGTAGCTCAGCAACCAGTAGAAATTAAGGAAATAAAAATACAAATGGATTATGAGTACACTTATAGCAGACATAGGTGGACTATGATTGGACTGGGGAGTGGGAAAAGCAGTAAGAACAATAGTAGTAACAAAGCAACTTATACTTTTAATTCATCTAGGTAAAATATTTAAGAGGAAGCGAATGAAAAATGTTGGCTATTGAACATCTGAGTATCTGTGTATATAAAATGAAACTAGAATCCGAGGTATATAAAAAGGTTAAAACTTTCACCATAAACTGCAAAGATTACTCCATATACAAGTTAAGTTACACTACAAGAAAAAAAAAGCAAAAAACAAAAAACAAAACAAACAAACAAAAAAAAAAAACAGAGAACTCTGCCTGGGTAGCTGCTTGTTTTTCTGAGAACTAGCGATGCTCTCCACCTGATACACATGGGTAGAAGTACAAATCTAGTTAGTGGACATGAGGTATCTTAGAAGAGAAATTGTAGGAAATTTGAAAATTAGTAAAAGAATTTCCAAACAAGTGCCACAACTCTAGCTCAGATTTCAGACACTAAGATTTCCATGAAACTATTCTACGATATTGCCATTACTCATTTAAAGTTTATTAACATTCAGTCAAATTCTACTATAAAAATTATGCATCAAAATTTTAAGCATACTATCTTTATCTGGAATGAGTGTAGAAAAAGGTCATCTCAATCTTTAACTGCTCAAAGAGGTTACTCAGAAGCAAGTCTTGACAAGCAGCATGTTAATTGTGCAAATTATTTCTCAATAGGACAGTTTATATCACTTTCCACCATTATCAGACCTTTTCCCACACTGGATTTTCTTTTCCTTCAAGTTACCAAAAATAATAAGGAAGATTCCAGGATTATACTATTTGTAGGTGAAAACTCTTTCCTCACTTTTTTGTTAGCTTTTTTTTCATCATCCACCATCCAGGTGTCCATCTAATCAGACATGTTTTAATGCTTTACAGTTGGGAATAGGCCTGGGGATTTAAAACATAAAAATTCCTCCACATGAGTCATACAAACAATACTAAGAAAATAAGTACTGGTTTAAGAAAAAGACTTTTTTTTTTTTGGAGACAGGGTCACGCTCTGTAGTTCAGGCTGGTCCTGAACTCACTATGGAGCCCAGGCTGGCCTTGGACTCATGACAATCCTCCTGCCTCAGGCTCCCGAGTGCTGGGATTACAGGTGTGCGTCACTACACCCAGCTTATGTGGCGCTGAGGAATTAAACTAGGGTACTTAGCACTTGACTTAAGCGCTTTAACCGCTGAGCCGCTCCTCCAGCCCCCAGAAGAAACTATCAAAACATACAAATATACAAATCATAGCTTATCTTAAATATATCAATGATATTCACACAAGCACATTTTTGAAGTTGAAAATATAAACAACAGATTATTCACCTCAGTGGTTCACAAACTGATTACACCTCCCACAGAAGCAGTGACATAAATAACCAAAGAAAACCAGTAACAACCTAAATATGTATACTTAGATGAATACTTAGTTTTCAACTACTAAGAGCAATATACACAGGATTTTTGTTTGTTTGTTTGTTTATCCAATAATGCAATCTCATCTCCCCACAGCTATTGTTCCATTTCCTAGCTGTTTGGGCAATTTACTTAACCACCTGATGCTTCACTTTTCCTCATTTGTAAAAAAGAAATACCAGCAATAGTATCTATACCCAATAAGCTTCTAGTGATTAAAGAAAATAACACATACAAAAAGCAAAGAATAAAAATTGGCAGATGGGACTCAGGGTTTGTGATTGTGGTTATCATCATTTATATCCAAGAACACTGGTGTACATGAAAGCATACAAATAAAAAATAGCATCTGCTAATTTTTACCCGGTATTATTCTAACACTTTATGTGGGTTATCTCATACTAGTGCCATTCCATTTTATAGATTTCTTTGGTCAATGCTGCTTCAACCGGAATCACCTACTTGTCTACATTAATTTAGTCACCAGCATCTGATTTCACACACAGTCGTCACTTTATAATTTATTTACTCCATGGAAGCTTGTTGGATTATTTTCAAATGTAAAAATAAGATTATAGTTTTTCTATTTATTAACATTTTTCTGAAGACAGGGTCTCACTATATTGCCCTGGATGACCCTGAACTCCTGAGCCAAGCAATCTGGCCTCACTTCCTGAGCAGCCGGGCTATCACTACTACCAGCTCTAGCTCTTGATTACATATGATATAGTAACACTCCCATCTTTCATGATTATGGTTCCTATTTACTTCATTATACTTTCAGTTTCTCAAAGGCGGGGATCTGATCAAGTATTATTATCTTAACTCTTCAGGCTTTTTAGTCAGTAAAAGTCAGTAAAACCTCCAAAAATATAAGAAATATGAATGGACTAGTTTTTTCGAATATCTTATATTATAAAGACATTAAACAATCATAATAAACTTAATCACTTCTTCCATTTTTTCCTGCTTTAAAATACAATTTAAAGACTTTTATGTACATAGAAATAGTGTTTACCTCCATTTTATCTACTCAATTTCATCAGAGTTGAATATAAAACAGAATTTTCAGGAAACGTCAGGCATATTATGATTTTTAAAATACCCTACAAATCCAACAACAAAAATCAAATTCTTCAGCTGAAGAAACAAAGCTTTTCTTATATTTTCCTGTAACTAATATAAATCATCACCTTCAAATCCTGCAATAATAAATCAGGTCAGAGGATCTGAAATTAAATAAGATCTAACAGGATTACACACAAGAGCTCTGAAACTTTCTATGTTGTGTTTTACTTTAGAGAATGGTAACTACCAAAACCTTCAGATTTCCCACAGTCAAATCATCTACTGAGATTTGGGAGGTAAACAGTAAGACTATAGAACCAAAGGCAATCTACCCCATGCTGACATTTTCCCAATCAAATGTCTCCCTGAAAATTCAAAAATATATGGATAAACACACTGACAGAATAATACGTATACACACTTGAACAAAAGGAATGATAATACTTAATACTTTGGAGCTTGACAATTATCCTGGATTGCTTAATGGCTTCTCTGTTCCCTAGAGCCAGAATTTTCAGGAGAGTATCACCATTTGGTGAATACTAACTACTAAAGTAAAATTACTGTAAAAGAGAAGTTACAGGAAAAGGATCCCTAGAGAACAAGTTGAAAGTTCTCATTAGATTCCCACATACACAGCACAGAATTGCCCAGATGCTACTTACGACCTATCTGTCTTAGTTATTTTTTCACTGCTCAGACAGAATACTCAATGTCTACAAATTAAGAGAGCAAAGATTTATTTTAGCTCAAAGTTTCAGGAGGTTCCACACAGTCCACTGATAGGTGACCAGCAACACTGGAAGCACACTGTGGAGGTGTAGTCAGAGAAAAGCTCCTCAGGGCATAGGTGACAGGCCAACTGAGGGAGGAAGGGACGAACTACCATTCCGGTGATCTTCCCCTTTTAGGTCAATTCCCAGTGTTCTGCCTCTTCCACCCAGGGCACACCTAACAGCGTGTGGTTACACAACTATCGGACTACACTGAAACGCAGGAGGCTTTTGGGGGACATTTCAGATCCAAACTTTATCACTTCCATTTTGGTTTAGTGTCTGTAGATTTCATGACAACTTTTCTATTCTCCTAGAAATAGACATTCATTGCAGGGAAATATGCCCCTACCAAGAGCCTTTATATTCTTACTTAAATCCCCTTCTCTCCTGGACTTCTAGGCACATCCTCTCTCTCCACCTATATATTCATTTGTAAGTAATTTACAAATATCATGTAAGTCATTCACACTAATATATACGTCTACTTTATTATAAGAAAGAACTATCATTTTTCCCCCACATTTTATTGATATGTATATGTGGAAAATTCAAGGTTTACAATGGAGTCGAGCATTTTGTGCACATACATATCTTGTCAGGGTGACAAAGGCTTTCCCACTCTCCTTTGTCCCTCCCTTCTCCCCCACTGTACTCCCCTCTTTCACTTTGTCTTTTGTCTTAAGTTCCACATGTGTTGTGATCTGGGTCTCTCATATTAGACAGACCATTCGATGTTTCACCTTCTGCTTCTGACTTACTTCACTAAGCATGATGTTCTCTAGTTTCTTCAATTTGCCTGCAAAAGCCTCCACGCTATTGAACTTTATTGATGCATAGTATTCCATTGTGTATAAATGCCACATTTTGTGTATCCACTGGTCTGTTGATGGGTATTTTGGTGCCTTCCATATTTTTGCTATTGTTAATTGTGCTGCTATGAACATGGGTATACAAATATCTCCGTTCTATGTTGTTTTGGTCTCTTTTGGATATATTCCCAGGAGGGGTGTCGCTGGATCAAAGGGGATATTTATTTCTAGTCTTTTAAGAGATCTCCACACTGTTTTCCAAAGTGGTTGCACAAAATTACATTCCCATCAGCAGTGCAGGAGGGTTCCTTTCTCCCCGCAGCCACGCCAGCACTGATTATTATTTGACTTGTTGATGTAGACAAGAAAATGAAATAAAAGGAATCTGCATCGGAAAGGAGGAGGTCAAACTCTCCTTATTTGCAGATGATATGATTATCTACATGGAAGAACCTAAAAACTCCACTACAAAACTCCTAGAAATAATAAAAAAAAAAATTTAGCCAAGTCACAGGCTACAAAATTAACACTAAAAATTCAATAGTTTTTCTCTACACTAACAATGAACTTATTGAGCAAGAACTCAGAAAACCAATTCCATTCTCAGTAGCTCAGCAAAAAATTAAATACCTAGGAGTATACCTAACCAAGGACGTGAAGGACCTATACAAAGAAAACTACATTACTTTGAAGAAAGAAATTATAGGAGACACTAGAAAATGGAAAGGTATCCCCTGCTCTTCGATAGGCAAAATACATACAGTCAAAATCACTATACTACCGAAACTGATATACAGATTCAATGCAATTCCTATCAAAATACCTGTAAGTTTCTTCAAAGAACTTGAAATAACAATTCTTAAATTCATATGGAACCAAGAGACCAAGAATAGCCAAAGCAATCCTGAGCAACAAGATCAAAGCAGGAGGCATTACAGTTCCAGACATCAGGCTATACTGTACAGCTATAGTTGTAAAAACAATTTGGTACTGGCACAAAAATAGACACATTGACCAGTGGAACAGAATTGAAGATGCAGAGACAAACCCAAATACCCGCAGTTACTTAATCTTTGACAAAGGGGCCAAACGCATACAAAGGAAAAAGGACACCCTGTTCAACAAATGGTGCTTGGAAAACTGGACATACACATGCAGAAGAATGAATCTAGCCACACATCTGTCACCATCCATCAAAATCAAATCGAAGTGGATCAAAGACCTAAACATTAAAAATGAAACACTAAACCTTCTAGAAAACAAAGTAGGCAAATTTCTAAAAGACATAGGGGTAGGCAAAGACTTTCTTGACAAGTCACCAAGACCAAAAGAAATTATCCCCATTATTAACAAATGGGATCTTGTCAAACTAAAAAGTTTCCGCACAACAAAGGAAACTATCAACATTGTAAAAAGAGATCCAACAGACTGGGAAAAAATATTTACCACCAACATCTCAGATACGAAGCTTATAACTAGAATATACAGGGAGCTAAAGAAAAGTAAGCCGACCAAAATACAGGATCCTACTGAGAAGTGTGCAAATGAAATGAAGAGACAGTTCACTCATGAAGAAATGCAAAAGGCCAACAAGTACATGAAAAGATGTTCAACATCTCTAGCCCTAAGAGAAATGCAAATCATTACCTCTACTTTTAAGAACTGTTCCTCTCACAAGAAATTAAAGTGTATGCCTATATAAAATCAAAACTGGCCTTACATGCCAACTAGCATTTAGCACAGGCACATACTAGAAGTACTTAGGACTTTTTTTATTGGAGACAGGGTGTTGTTCTGAAGTCCAGGTTAGTCTTAAACTCAATATGTAGCCCAGGCTACCCTCGAACACACAGTAATCATCCAGTCTCAGTCTCCCAAATGCTAAGATTACAGGCATTCACCATCATGATTACCCTATGTGGTACTAGAGAATCAAACTCAGAGCCTCACGCTTGCTAGGTAAGCACTGTGACTATTGTGCTATTTCTCCAGCCCCAGTACATAGGACATATTAAATAAATGAAATATTAAGTGAAATTATCTACTTTAGTCTAGACTGTCCTCCTTTCATGAATGGAAGGACTTCTTGTTTTCTTTCTGTAACACATCGTTAGTCTTATATCCTCCACTTCTCTCATCCCTCTGGCCCAAGACTCAAAAACTCAGTTTTACGTGTTATTAGTTCTTCCTCTACTCTGTCCTACAGCCACACTGTGGCCCAAGCAGACAAGCCAACCTTTATGAAAACCTCTCCAATACTCAACCAAATCTCAACCTCTCCAATACTCTGAATAGAAATAGCTACCACACATACAGAAGAGTAAGAAGAAAAATAAAGAAGACTGATTAGGTAAGAGCATAGTAACGCAGAATAAAAAAACACTAGTCCTGTAACAGTTTGATGAATAAGACTCTTAGATGATAACTTGTGACTAGGAATGAGATTTGAGAATCCGAGATTGGGGGAATTACTAAACTATATGTCCTGTTACAATGGCAGTGGCTAGATTCTAAAGAAAGTGAAAAAGCTGATATATTAAAACCTGAAATACAAAAAATAGAAAGTCCATAATAAAAATTGAACAAAAAATTTAACATAGTTATATTACATAGCTACTATTAAGTATCACATAGTAACTATTCATTATACTTCAATTTTCATTAGATTATTTGTTGATCAAGATAAATAACCTTAGATAAAACACTATTCACATTAATTTAAATACAGAAACAACAACAATGGAAGCTAATGATTATATATAATTTGCAGGAAGTACTGTAGACATTTCCCAGATTTTTTTGGTTTGAGGGAGACTGTTTGGTGCTACAGATTGAACTTAAGGTCTCCTACAAGTCAAGCACATGCTCTAATACTCAGATTCATCCACAGCTCTAAGAGTATTTGAAGCCAACTAATTGCACTGTCTCAACAAGAAATTTTTCTAAAAATTTAGCTCCCAAAGAAAAAGCTTCTAAAAACATAGAATTTACACTTAACACCCACTATACACCCTAGATATTAAAATTCCTTTATCCACTTATATTTGCGGCTCAATCCTACAGAGGGAAAAATGGATCAGAGTAAACCACAGAAAAGCCTTACACTGCTATTTGTTATTTTTGGCATATCAAGGTATATCAGAATCTCATATAGCAAAAATAAAGGAACATCTGAATGTTTGTTTTAATCATACAAAAAATGTTTTCATGGCAATGGACTAAATAACTTGTACATGAACACCACAGTCATTTTGGATCTGTGTTTACCTATAAATTTAGGCAATTTAAGATGAAACAAATGGCTAAGACAGTAACTTTTTTATTGATTCAGATGTGCTAAATCAAACATTAACATACAACAGTTATTCAGAAGGGAAAACATTCCACTGACACGAATGTGATTATTATGTGGTTTCCCTTCTTTGTAACTGAAAGCTAAGATTCCAAAGTCCCATGTCACTGGGTTTTAGTCTGTTTTAAAAGAATCCCAGGTTCTTGATCTGATATGCCCAAAGGACAAAACACAACTTTTTATATAGAAATAGAAAATGTCTACAGAATAAGCTAATTTTGTCATTTACTAAAAAATACTCTACACAGCATTCTTTTCAAAGATTTTTAAAGAATGGTAATAATATGCCTTTCTCATTACATATTTCAGATCAAATTATATGCCTAACAATTACAACTATGATGTGTCCATTTACATATCTTCCATGTACAGAACACATCTACTGTTGACCAAATCACTTAGGTGGAAGATTTAAACAGGACATTAGGAAATAAGAATTCCATTTCTTCATACCTCTATTGTTTTCCCATTGCCTTTAATCAAATAACTAATATTTAAATACTGTTTTCCTTTAGAAAGTTTTTTTAAAAGATCTCACTATATCAATGACTCCTTTTCTAAAATCTGCAAGTAAAAATAAAGATTTGAGCTTTTATTTTCCTTGCAACAATATTTTCACCTTAAAAATTAAAAGGTAAAGATAGGACAACTTGATTTGAGAGCTAACGGTTTCTAAGCAGTGAATAAAGATGCAATAAAATCATAGGCTCCTCAAAAGTTTTACTATTCTTATTGTTATTTTTGCTATTTTCTCCATTTTATTGACATGTATATATGCCATGAAGTTTACAATGAACTTTAATATTTTGTGCACACATATACTGTGTCAAAATTACAAATCCTTCCTCTCTCCCTTTTCGACCCTTCCAAACTCTCTTCTCCCCGTTAGTTCCCATTATGTCCCCTCCAATTAATTCTATGATTAATGACTATAATCCGGACTTCTCATATTAGAGAAATCATTCGATATTTAGCCTTCTGCATCTGACTCTTTTCACTGAGCATGATGGTCTCATGTTGCATCCATTTACCTGCAAAACCCTCCAACCTGTATGTTTTCATAGAATAGTATTCCATTGTGTACATTTACCACAACTTATGTATGCATTTGTCTCTTGATGGGTATGTTGGTGTCTTCCATATTTTAGCTACTGTTAGTTGTGCTGCTATGAATATGGACATAAATGTACCTCAGTTATACGATCCTTTTAACTTTTTGAAAAATTCCCAAAATAAGTATCACTGGATTGAAGGAGATATTTATTTTCAGCCTTTTGAGGAACTTCCATACTCATTTTTGCTATTATTATTTTCTGGTCACAGGGTCTTATTGTGTAGCTGAGGCTAGCCTCAAACTGATGATCCCTCTTCATCAGCCTCCAAACTCTACAGTTTAAATGTTTGAGTGAGACAGTAATTTTAGCTATCTGTGGAATAATGCTTAAACCACTAGCTAAAAGTAGTGTACAGCTTCAAAGTTAGAAAGTACTGCATCTCTTTTCTTGCTATATCTTTCTTTGTAAGACTGAGTATAATTTAAATAAGCCAACCATCCCCTTAAATCAATGTGGAATAGTAAATAAGTGTAGAGATTCCAAGTTGTTTCCACTTAACAAATTGAGGGGCTCCAGAGATGCATATTATCACACAGAAAGAAATCTGAGCCACTTGAGAACATAATAAAAATATTTTTCAAAAAAATTAAAGATCTGACTTATTACCTATTCAAAGCTATTAAGACGTAAAATACTTAAGTTGTTTGGACTTTACTAAATAAATGGAACTAAAGTCACTTATCACCAACTGATCTTTTCAGTTAAGGTTGGACTACGTAAATTGTAATTGTGAAACTAGCTGATAAATTACTGTCACTCAGACAGCTGTCATAAGCACGCCATGGCTGTCACTATGACATTATACAGCAATATACTCATATGTCTGCAGTATTGTTGGTACAAACTTTACATTGTCACTAGCATAAGAGTAATACATTCAATTATGTATAGTACATAGTACTCAATAATCTTGCTGGCACACATATTTTCAATGCTATATTTTATTTTATCATTATTTTAGAGTTGTACTCCTTGTACTTATTTTTTAAAGTTTAAAGCAGTGTGCCTCAATAAACTAGCAGCACCCAGTTTCATTTCAAATTAGTATACTGAGTCACTTGAATGCATTAAGAAGTTGTCAAGTGGTCAATCTACACAATCTAAGTCTACACAAGTATAGTCTATGATGTTCACAAAATGACAGTATTGCCTAATAATGAACTTCAAAAAATGTATCCCCATCATTAGGTGACATAAACTGTACGTGGTATTTCTTTCGATCTAAAGACAGAGTGAAAAAACTGCTCGCCACAGGAGAGTGTGGTGAACTGTGAAAATCTGAAGACCCTTTGGATATGCTACTGGGGAACTAAACCCAATGAAAAATTAACCTTTAGCCTTTAGCTTACATCACAATCAAAAAGCCATTAGAGCTGTGGGAAAGCCATTGTAGCCTACATACAAATGTCTGAGGTCTTATCTTTTCAAAGAGCCTCTCCACGACCTATCACCATGCCTGAACTAAGTTTATACCTCTGGCCTAAAGAAGCCATATACTCTTCAGCTCATTCCAGAAGAAATGAATACTACTGTTTGCACAGTAGTTTTCTTTTTTCAATACTTCGAAAAAAACCTGGTATACTTATAATCCAAAACTCTTCAGCAAACTAACAAAATTCTTGGTAACAACATATCTTCAATCAGTGGTAACATTACTAATATTCTATGAATTTACCAAAATACATCCAAAGCTATCAGTTTCTAACCACAGTGTTTCTTTCTGAAACTTGAAGATTCACTGACCCAGTACATTATAATCTGGTTAAAGAACTCACAAATGCAGCAACTTTCAGTAGACAGAGTTTGGGATCTCAATTAAGAGAGCCAAGAGTGGTGACTCCTATGTATAATCCCAGCACGGGAGGCTGAAGCAGGAAGACGTCAAGTTTGAGTTCAGCCTGGGCAATTTACGGACTCAGCAAGAACTTTTCACAAAATAAAAAAAAATAATAATTTATTTTAAGGTAAGAAACAAGCCAAATTCTGCCACTATGTAACCTTAGGCAACTCCTTCAACCTCCTGACCTCCAGTCTCAACATACAAAAGGTTATTTTTATATAACTAAGGGTTTGGTGGCATTCAAATGAAATTATGCTTTTTAAAGTTAATTCATAAAATATTAAAATGTTACTTGTTACACAAACTAACAGATTCATCATTCTTTCAAATATTCATATATCAAGTCCCTGTATTAGCCAATGGAGATAGAAACACTCTTCTCCTGGAATAAAAAGTTAGTACAGAAAGTAAGATATTTAATCTCAGATCTCTCTGCTAAATGAAAATTTAAAAAATTAAAAAGCATTAGCATGTGACAAAAAACTGCAGGCAACAGAACGACAGCTAAATTTTAGAATATAAAAAGCAGCTGGAAAATTGCTGATTTAGCAGGAGCAGAAAATGCTAAATTTACACGCCAACAAAAAAAAAGGGGGAGCAAGAAATGTATTTCAAAAATTTAGAGAAAAGTATTAGAAACTCAAGTATTGTAAGTCTTTACCAACAAAGGGGAAAGACAGGCAAAAACTGGAAAAATGGTGAAAAACCTATATAAGAAGTTAGGATTGCCTAACATTATCAGCCCAGCAACTATCTTGTCTATATAGAAGTAATATATTCTCTTCAGATACTGAATCAAAGAGATGACTAATTCTGTGACATCTGTAATAAATAGTTAAAAGGTAGAAGTGAATAATAAACGATACAAGCAAGGAGTACAAATTTACATACAAAAGAAGGGTATTTTTATCTTCCTCCATGTGTGTATGAAAACAAGACAATAGTCTTCAGATACTTTGTATGTAATAAATATTTCTAAAGCCTCCAATCCACCAACAAGTCTTATTTCACCAGAAAAGAAAGATTTGTTATGTTCAGTTTTACATTGAAAGGAAGAAAAAAGTAATTATTTTTGAAGTCTAAATGATTATCCTGTCAGGTATGCCTTACATAGTAATGAAATAATTCAATGTATTTTAGGTAGTACACAAAACGGTTATATAGTTATTTTCATATATATATTAGAAAAATTCAGACAATATACTGAACCTGTAGACTCACAGATATTATTGCTTAGACAAGACTGTTTTAAAAGAATAGTAAGTAAATATAAACACAGCCATAAAATGACAGTAGTATATAAATGCCTAAAGTATGACTCACATTATCTCACAGACACTAAATTGAGCAATAAAGTTAAGGGCAATTAAAGTAAAATTCCTACAAACTTCTAGGATCCCTTTAAATGTGATTCTAAAAACTTCAGTTGGTACACATTTTAGGAAGTATGAGATAACAAAGCTTGCCAAGATATTTTTTTTCAGAACATTTTCTCAAAATAGAAGCTATCATTAAGTAAAATTAATTCTTTGAGCTATGGCAACTGAAAATTCTAAAAACAAAAACTGAGTGTAACACTAAGTAAATAAGAAAGCAGAGAGGGAAAACAAAAATGAAACAAACTAAGAGTTATACTGACAGAAACTATCATCAAGTTTGTACTATGTGCTAGGCACTGAGTTAAACAATTAAAACAGGAAGTTTTTATGCAATCTGTTTTACACATTAAAAATCTTTAAGTATCAGAAGTTTTAATTTACATGTGGTCCAACGTGTGGGGAAGGGAAAGCTAAAAGTAAAAAACACATGACATGAGGAAATGATCTCTTTGCTGTTTCAAAGAACTGAGGATCAAACCCAGGGCCCTCACACTGAGTGACATCTCAGCCCTTTTTATTTTTATTTTTGAGAGAAAAATCTCATTAAATCACTCAGGCTAGACTCATACTTACATTCTTCCTTCCTCAGCAACCCAAAGTGCTGAAATTACAGGTGTGTGCTACCAAGGCCTACCTAGGAAAAAGACCTTTTATAACCAACTATCGCAATTAAATTCCCAATATACTTTTCTGACTTTCCTAACCTGAAAATCCCTATAAAATCCATAAGTAAATAAAATTAATAAAGATGGTTAGAAAAACAAATGGCCCATATATACTGCAATTGGCACTCCAAGGAGGTATTAAGCTCAGAAGAAAAAAAAAAACATGAATTTGACAAGACAGATTCATCATATTCATCTTATTTTAGCAGAAATTATAATACTGGTTCAGTCAATGAAGTGTCATACAATGGATGCCCAAAATGTCTTAAATGGCCACAGTTCCACTTTTCCATTACAATCAGAAGTTATAGAGAAGCCACACACAAACACACACACACACAGTGTGCACAGAGGCACAAAACACCTTTGGCTTTACACTTCAAAGATACATATCTTTACAAAGTCAAAAGACATTTACCAATGAAAGTCCCTAACTTTCCAGAAGTCATCCTACACTTAGCTTACCAAAAAAAAAGTAGTAATTATGTAAAACTAAATGGAGACTGTTATTCATGCTTTTAAAATGTGCTTTTAATTTCTCTGACAACTAAAGACTATTATAATGTCACTTGGAAAACAGAAGGCTGAGTGAGCATTTGAGGGTAAAAAGGAATGTTTTCACAGGCACAGTTGGTAAATACCACTGGCTCTAGCCGAACATTCTTTCTTATCTGGAAGTTAATCACAATCTTAAAAAAATTCTCCTCGTTATATGGGATAACAAGAGTTACACTATCTTCATTATTACTTCACATAAAACTCAAAACATTAACTGATACTTTAAATATTACCTACATCCATTGCTTTTTACTGTGTTTCCAACTGGGCCCCTACCAAAAGGTCAGATTTAGCCGAACTAGTCAACAGGCTCAGATGTTAGCTCTTTCATTTGAGTACTACAAAAGACATTTTTATACTGCATGCTTTCATTTCGATTATGCAAACATTCAATTTGCAAGTCACAGGTGCTCTAAAGTAACAAAAACAACTTGTGGGGCCCAATACGAATCTTTAATGGCAAAGCAACTTGTTCTTATATTCCAGGCAGCACAGTTCAAATAAGACTTGTATGATGGGAAGAGATAATTCTACAGTTTTACGTAAATGTATCCTATTGTATTAAGTCTGCAATTATTAAACCTACTTAGGTTTTAGAAAAATGACATTAATCACTAGTTACTGGGGAAATGTAAGAGGATAATCACATGAAATAAATTTAAGTTTTAAGTAAAGCAAAATGTTACATTTCTAAATTTTAAAATGTTTTCTTTCTTCACATTTAAACATCAAGAGGTAATTTAAGAAAAAACACAAATACCCAATAAATGTAAGTGTGTACAATCTCAGACAAATTACTGCAAAAAAGAGCAAAACTGGTTAAAGAAATTATGGCAATTAACTTGCACTTTAAACTTTCTCTTAAAGGTCTGAATCCTGGGTCCCAAATCTTAGTAATGCACATCTCAACCCTCAGCTTCAAATCTCTTGCAAATAGAGATGTATCATTAAGCATTTTAGTCCAGAGGAGGCCATAGACTCAATAAGCTATTCTCATATTCAAGATGGACCAACATCACGTATAAAGACAGATAGGTTGGAGGCTTTTGTTTGTAAATGGAGGCATCTTGAGACGATCATGCTTAGTGAAGTCAGTCAGAAGCAGAAGGTGAAATATCAAATGGTTTCTCTGTGATATGAAACCCAGATCACAAAATATTTCATAGAACCTAATGTGAGAAATAATGGAAACTGGAGGGGGGAAGAGTGAAAAAGGGAAGGATCTGTAACTCAGCCATGATATGTATGTGCAAAAACTACTCAAGATCATTGTAAACCTTATGTACTGCACTTATACATATCAATTAAATGGGGAAAAAAGAGACAGGCCAAAAACACAAAAACTCAAGCAATGAGGAAAATCAAGGAAGAAAGGAGTAACAGTGCTCAAATTCCTTGGTCTCTTTCCTGTTTTTTTTTTTTTTTTTCTTTGTCTTTTTCAAGACAGGGTCTCACTCTGTAGTCCAGGCTTATTCTGAACCCCGAACTCACTATGTAGCCCAGGCTGACATTGAACTCAAGGCAATTCTCTTGTCTCAGCTTCCCGATTACAGGGAATTACAGGTATACCTTAGGTGGTGCTAGGAAATCGAATCCACAGGTTTACACATGCAAGGCAAACACTTTAATCATTGAGCTATACCCCCAGGCCGTCCTCGTGTATTTTCTAATTATTTGGAAGGCACCAGATAGTGCTTGACAACATTTATTTCTTTTGTAGTACCAGGGGGTTAGCCCAGGCCTCCACACTGGCTATAACTTCAACCTTATTTTTAGCTAAGCCACTAAATTACCCAGGCTGGGCTCAAACTTGCTATTCTCTCAGACAACCTTCAAGAGTGTGGGCATTACAAGGCCTGCATCACCCATACAGCTTTGACACCTTTAGTAAAATACAATCTCTATTTAAAATTGGTGCTATAAAAGAGAAAGAAAAAAAAAAAAGAAGGAACTCAGATTCAACAACCTGCTGACAAATGGATAAGATATTACATCCAGTAAAATATTATTCAGGCCTACTATGAAAATTCTGACACATGCTACTACATGGATGAACTTTTGAACAAGACACTATGCTAAATGAAATAAACCTGTCCTAAATAAGCCATCTATTGCATGGCTCCTCACTTGTGGAGTATGTAGGGTAATCAAAGTCACAGAGACAAACAGAACAGTGTGTGTTGGGGGAGGGGAATAGGGAGTTAAGTGTTTAATGAATGTGAAGTTTCAGTCTGAGAAGATTCTGGAGAGGCTGTGCAACAATATAAATGTACAAATCGCCATTTTTATACTACATTTTACCACAGTGATTTAAAAAAAAAAAAGGAAAAGAAAAAACAAACCTGAAAGACTTTCTACCATTAGTAGAATTTAAATATGTGACCTAAGTAATACAAAGATACTCACTGACTATTTACACATTGTAGTATAGACTACAACCTGATGATGATGAGGATCTGACTTGATTAAAGAAAGGACTCCAATACTATAAAGCTTTTGTTTAAAAAAGCTTCAGATCTGTGATTCTAAAGGAAATGTGTCTTCTCAAAAGGTCTTTGGAAAAAGTTCAATCACAAAATAAGATAAAAACATAGCATACCATGCATTTACTTCAGTTTCCAACCTTTATACTCACTTGTGCCTGAAATGTATTAACAAAGAATGCATATTCTACAGAAAATCTTTTCATCAATCACCATGTGAAAACCTCTGGCAGGGATACTCTGCATTCCTGAAAGGATTTAAATTAGTTTGTGAGGAACTGAAACCTGGCTTATAAGTGAAGAATTGGATTTAGGATCTGAGAGAGACTTTTGTTTCTGAACAACTTAAACCCTTCTGTCATGAGTTTTCATATTTATGTTCTCCACTATCAGTAAAGGAACAATATATTACAAAACTTATAATTATCTATTTGCAATTTTCTATGCTTATTGTGTTGGCTGCATCTGCTTACCAAAATACAGTACGTAAATTCATGTTTCTACTTTTAGTAAAGGAGAAAAAAAGAGGAGAAAAAGGAAGAAGAGTCGTAAGAAAAAGAGGAAGGAGGAGGCAACCAAATGAAAAAAAAAAATACCAAATGCTGGAAAACATTTCATTTAAGAACTCTTACTTGATCTTTTTCTATTGGAAAACATGATAGGATTTTTTTCTTATTTGATGCAATGTCAATTTTTATTTGAATATTTTCACCTTTTTACTTTGGCAGTGCGAGAGATTAAACCCAGGTCTTTGAACATGCTAGTAAGTGCTCTACCACTGAGCACACTTTCAGTCTTCCAGTACCTTTAAAAAAATTCACTCCCGTGAGGATAGGGGGCACAGTTCAGGGGTTAAAGCACTTAACTAGCACAGACAAGGCCCTGTAACTGAATCTTCAATATGACATAAAGACTAGCTGGCCATGGTGGGGCTTGCCTATAGTCCCAGCACTCAAGGGATGCTGAGGCAGGTGGAATGTCATGAGTTTGAGGCCAGCCTAGGCAACATAGTTAAGTTCACGACCAGCCAGATTACTGAGTAGATCTATCTCAAGAGTAAAAATGAAAATAAAAATAAAAATTCACTTTGTCATTCTGTTTTTACTTCAAGATCATGTTCTTGTTTTTTAAAAAGAATGTTGACATGACACATTTTAATTACAGACAACAAGAACTCAGGTAAGCCTGTAACTTTCAGTTGAAGCCTAAAAACAAACTAACTTCATGCATCACTATTTCTTGTGTAGCAAATCAAAGAAAAAAAAATCAAACACTACTGCTGTGATTTGGATCTGGACTGTGCCCCAAAAGCCTCAGTTACCTATGGGTACTGTATACAGCTGGGACGTGGGGTCTGGCTGCAAGAGGCAGATGTTTGGGCTTACCTGAAAAGGTAGCTCCACCCTTCCTCTCCCTGGCTTGGCTCTGTTCTGCCATGTCATGAGGAGCTCTCTCTCCTAATCTGGCTCAAACCCAATTCTACTATTACCAGCCACCTGGCTATGAATGGGATATAATCTTCCGAAACTGAGCTAAAATGAAACTTTCCTCTCTAAACTTGCAGATGTTGGATATTCTGTCCCAGCAACAAAAAAGTAAGACAACTACTGACAACACTAGCTGAGTACAATGAAACCCTCCTAGCAATCACCGAGTTGTCAAATCAGTCTTTTTCTTTTTTCTGTTTTTTCTTTTTCTTTTTCTTTTTTTTTTTTTTTTGAGACAGGGTCTCGTTCTGTGGTCAAGGCTGGTCTTGAATTCCCTTCAGAGCCCAGGCTGGCCTTGGACTCATGGCAATCTTCCTGTCTCAGCCTCCCGAGTGCTGGGATTACAAGCGTGCGCCACCACACCCAGCTTATGTGGTGCTGGGGAATTGAACTCGGGTACTTAGCACTTGGCTTAGCGCTTGCTCAAGCGCTTTAACTGCTGAGCCATTCCTCCAGTCCCACAGATCAGTCTATTTTTTAAAGGAAACATTAACCAGCTGCTGCAAACTTAAAAGAGCAAGATGAAAATATTAACAAAAATGAGCTGACAGTCCTGAAAGAATAAAGAAAAACCAAAGTTCTTACAAAGTTCTACGATTCTGAGGAGCAGCCTCAATAGTACAATAACAGGAATTAATGCAAAAGTCCAGAGCTATACCAGACCCACCATGAAATTAAGATAAATATCCTTGGTTAAATACACATGTATTTACTTAAAATTTGTGATAAGTAAAAATTCTACTACCCAAAGAATAAGCAAAGTAAATGATCATGTGACCAAAAAATAAAAAAAGACAGAACATATGTATCAATTCTAAGGCAGTGGCTCAAAAGATGGATCTTTTGATTCATTCCTAAAAAAACAAATGAACAAAGCTCTTAAGAAAGTTGGGAGCATCACAAAATAGAAAGCTAAACCTATTCAAAAGTCTAGCTCCAGTAGTATTCAAAAAGTCTAGTACAATTTCTGTTTTATGATCCGTTGGAAGGACAGTGGCACCTGGGTACTGGAGTCAGACAATACTTTCATGCTCTTCATTCTGTTTAGCCACAGTTATTCTTTTTTTTTTTTTTTTTTTTTTTTAGATTGCTAAGGTAGCTGGTTCTGCTGATATATCCTGAAAGACAGTAATGTACTTCATAGTGGAAGTACAAATTTGTTTTTAATAAAATCATAAACATCTGCATTAGTCACCTAATGAATTGCCTGGAAGCTTGTTAAAAATACGTAATATCAGAACTTTAAACAAATCCTAGTTTTGGGGGCTGGAGGAATAGCAAAGCAGTTAGAGGGTTTGCCTAGCAAGTATAAGGCTTTCAGTTCCATTTCCCAGCATCAGACAAACTGGGTATGGTGGTGCCACCCTTAATCCTACCACTTGGGAGGGCTGAGGCAAGGATTGCTATGTGTTCAAGGCCAGCCTAGACTACACAGCAAGACCCTAATCTCAAAAACTAAAATACACACACACACACACACGCGCACACACACTTTTTAGGATAACAAGAACCTCAAGTACTAGTCTAAAGTTTGTCACACCTACCAATCTGATATCCCCAACTAGTCCCAGGCTCAAACATTGAAGCTTTAGGACATGTGAAAGCAGCCCCAAGTACAAACTGACATTCTTCTCAAATTCCAGATTAAAATGAGAGAGAATTTGAACTAAGCCATAGGATCTGAAATCCAACTCTCTTCAGAATCCCCAAACAAGCATTACAAAACTATCAGTACCCAAGACTGTCACTAAAAGATTAAATACAAGGCATCAGTTCTCCCAAGTGATTTTTAACATGTAGTTAAAAGGAGGATAAAGTATTGATTAAAGTAACAGAGGCGACTTTTCAAACTTTAAGGAACCCACATATGATCTGTCAAAACTGCTGGTTCTGCTTCAGTAAGTCGGCACTAAAACTTGAGATACTGCCTTTCTAATAAATTCTAAGTTCTGAAAAGAAACTGCTTAGCCTCTGCTCATGTGGTCCAAGAACTCAGAACAAAAGATTTCAAGTTTTGCTCTCAATCCATGTCAATTAGTGATTATCATCTCCAATTTGGAACATTCACATACACGTCAGGTATTATTTTAATAAAATGTTAATATGAAAATAGACAAAGCACATAAAATTTTAGCCAGGCAGTGGCGCCCATCTTAACCTTAGCCACACAGGAAACTGAAGCAGGGAAAATCCCCAAGTCCAAGGCCATCCTGGGGCCTTTAACAAGACCTTAGCCCAAAACCTTTTTTAAAAAAAGCCAGGCCTACTGACACAAGCCTATGATTCTAGTCTTTGGGAGCCTGAGGCAGGTAGATGGCAGTTTCAGCCCAACCCGGGCAACTCACCTCACTCCCCAATAGTACACAAAAAAGGTGATGTTAGGGATGTAGCTCGATGGCAATCCCCAGCACAAAATTAAAAAACAAAAAATCACCTTCATGGTGCTAACATGCAGAAGAGAAAATAAGTAATTAAAACTCAGTGCTGACTGGGATACGTAACCTAGACTGAGGACAGAGGAAGATTTCCAAAGAAACCAGTGAGAGTCATGCACAACTGAGTTAGAATTTCTCATAGCGGGGGAGGGGCACATGTTAACATCTAAAGGTGAAAAAGTATGTCACATTTGACACACCCAGTATTCATAATTTCTAAAATCAAGACTGTGAAAGACAGAATATCTGACAGCAGTTAAAGTGCTTACCTAGCAAGCACAAAGCCCTGAGTTCAATTCCCCAGCAACACATAAACTAAATGTGGTGGCGCACGCCTGTAGTCCCAGCACACAAGAAGCTGAGTCAGGAGATTCCCATGAGTTCAAGGACAGCCTGGACTATAAAGCAAGAGCTTGTTTCAAAAAACAAGAAAAAAAAATCCAGAGAGATGAGACTGAAAGGGTAGAATCAGAAAAAGTCAAAATTGAGGATCTCATAAACTACCCTAAAAATTTTGGAATTTTCCCAAAAACAACAGAACAGGAAAATCACATGAATACAATTGTATCCTGAAAGCAAGTTCCAACTGCAAGATGGAGAACAGACCGGAGGCAGATTAAGTTAATTGAAGTTACTCCAGTGATTCAAGTGAGTGAGATTGGTAGCATGAACTAGGTAGCAGCAATAAGGATGAGAAAGAAGTAAACTAACTTCAAAGGATGAGAAAGAAGTAGACTAACTTCAGCAATATTGAAAAAGTAAAAGGCCAAAAAGATTACCAACATTTAAGGAAACAGAAAAGCAAAGGAATTGGGAGGGAATATTCAAATAATTAGAAGAGAACTTGAAAAGCATGACATTAGAAGCAAAGGGAGAAAGTTTTTCTCTCAGAAAAAAATGAAAAAGCAATCTGTAATATCAAACACAAGAAACATAAGAAAAAGCTTAGGTCCAAAGTACCAAAAAGAAGGGCTAAAGGCAGTAGTTGACGGTTTGATCACTTGCCTAAAAGGACGTTGGTCCGATTCCCCAGAACCACATAAACTGGGCATGGTACTGCATGCCTGTAATCCCAGCACTTGGGAGAGTGAATCAAGAGGATTGCTGTAAATTCAGCCAGGGCTACACAGTGAACTCAGGACCCACCTGGACTACTGAGCAAGACTGTCTAAAAGCAAAGTACAACAAGGTGAAAGATTATGAAGTAGGTATCACACAGTATAGGAAAAATAACACCGATCTTCACCTTCTACCCAATAATCCGTGTCACTTTACAGAAGAAGACTGAGATATCTACAACGTGTTGTTTCTTGTTTTTGAGTTTGGGGATTAAACCAGGACCCTTCACATATTAAATATATGTTAAGCACAGATATATATCCACCCCCTGTAATGGAATTTCATTTTAGATTTTAGTTATAAAAGACTTATTAATCCTAGATGTCAAGATATTCTTGCATCTGGCATTGACATCCTCCAAACTAATGTGCTATAGTCAACATAAACAATAATTAATTGTCCTTAATTGGATCTTTAAAAGAAATTAAATCAGAATTAAGCTAAGTGTTATTAATGCATATGATCACTAAGCATAAGAAAAAGTTCAATTTGGAAGTCTATCCTCCCATGTAGCTTTAAAAGGGAACTAAATACTTGAAGAAACTCTTCCAACTTCTCTTTTTTAATGAGTAATAATAGGGTTATATATGC
This sequence comes from Ctenodactylus gundi, assembly GCA_004027205.1. Lineage (NCBI taxonomy): Eukaryota > Metazoa > Chordata > Mammalia > Rodentia > Ctenodactylidae > Ctenodactylus > Ctenodactylus gundi. Next base: position 207,166 of record PVKB01000203.1, read on the forward strand.
TTCTTCTATGAGACACTCCAGCAGAAGGACACGATTTTTTGCCTCATATTACAAAACAAGTTTATACACAGATGTACATCATCAGTACACATAAGAACATAATTCAGCAAATTAAATATAGTTAACATATCTTCAAAACAAAGACAAATGCTGTTAGAAAAACAGGAAATTTTAAAAGCATAGATCAATCATCACCCTTCAAAGTAATATTTTAAATAACTATATTCAACTGTGTATGTTAGTTGTTTATACAAAATCAAATCCTTTACCTACCAAATTGTATCAAGCTCAGAGCAGATTTTTTTAATGTCAATAAAGTGTTTACTTTAAAGAAAAAAATGGGAACAGAAAACACAGCGATGATTGTGTAAGCATAGTAAAATCTCCATTTATTTACATAAACCAAAAATGTTTTAATTTTCAGTAAACACTTGGTCACCCTACTAATCATTTACAATGGACAACAATTCTTCCAGGCCCAATTTGGAAAGAGGGTCAGCTCACTTAATTGTTTTCAAAAGTCAATAACTATACTTTAGGATCCCTTTTTGAGGTGGTTTGGTATTCAACCTGATAAATATGAAAAAAAAGAGTATGTTTCCATTAAATGAAACTAAAACAATTCTCAAACACAAAAATCTGATTTTTCCCCGAAAAAATTTAGAAATACAAAAATTATTTAAATTCTTTATTTTGGTACTGAAGATTGAGCCCAGAGCTTCTGTATAGAGCCACACCCCAGTCTTCTTTTAATTTTATATTCTGAGACAGGGTCTTGCTCCTGTTTGCCTCCTCCCAGTGTTGGGATTACAAACCTGTACCACCAGGCCTAGTTAATTTTTCTTATGAATTACAAATATATAACTGAAGTAGAGTTTCAAATCCTCACCATGATCTTCAGTTCTTATCTCAAATAGTTTTCATCAGGCCCCAAAACAACAAGAGTAAGCCTAACTGGAAAAGATTTATTTTGCTGGCAAATTATTCTTATTCAGTTCAGCTTCCTTGTATCCTTCCTCTAACTTACATCCTTCCCTTTGCTAACTCACATTAAGTAACTATTTAAACTGCCAAATATTTTAAGATCTATAGATAGCTGGCTCAATAAACTAATCTCAATATATTTCTAGTGTCATAAAAATTCCTGAAGTCAAAATAAAAATTGTTAAGTACAGCAAATTGATTTCACATTTCATCTCAAGTATACACAAGTAAGGAAATAAAATGACCTTCTTTTATGTGTTCAACCCAAGAATTAAAACTTTATTATGTGTAATAACTCTACTGCTTACATTAATTTGACACCCATCTCCTCTCTTCAGAATTATTTTCAACTCAAGACTCAGTTCCTGGGTTTTCTCATTTTTGACAGCATACAACTCCCTGTCTTGCTTCAAGAGAGCTCAAGTTCTGGAAGTAATTCTGGAAGCAGATTAGATAGTTCAGTTTTTTATTTTTTTAAATCAAAACACAGTAAAAACCCTATATTCCATAAGAAAGCCTGTATTTTTTTATTCTTATGGAATTCATGTAACATATCTTCACAACAGGCATTTTAATTATTCACAGATATGATCGTGTTAATCTTTACATTTCTATGAAGAAGCAAATGGGGAACAGCATCTGATAACTTTGGAGACTATAATCTTTAGACTCCTCAAGTAAGTTTCTTAAGGAGATGATAATGTTATTTGATACACTACTAAAACAAGGAACTATAAGATACAGCTACAGCTTAATAATTTAAGATGGCAACTCAAATAGATTAGCAGTGGCTTTTCTTTCATGTGTAGAGCTCTGCTCAGTGCAAGTGGTTTACATTAGCAGAAAGTGGGCTTAGTTCTTACCTCTTTTTACATGGTGAAACAAATACAAGAACGCTTCTATTTCCTAAAGAATAATAGAAAAGACACAAGCATTCAGCCTGCCTCACTTGTAAAATTGTATCTCTGTAACTAAATTGCTGACAAAAAGAAATCTCTAAATTTTGAAGGAAAAATAGAACGTCACCATTTTGCAACCACTAATGTAAATAGACCTAGTCTAGAAGTTCATAAAACACAGTTCAGGCAACCCTGTAGCTTTGTGAAGTGTTTTCACAGGGCATACAATGTCAAAACAATTTTTACAATAACACTAAGGTGTTACCTGACCTTCAAGCCCCTCTAATTCTCAATGGTTTATGAGTGTCATTTTTAAATGAATAGTGTTTCTAAAATTATGTTTCATATTTCAAATATGGCAAACTGTAGTAGATAGGATAACGTTCAAACATAAAAGCCCTTTAGGTTATTCAATTTTTAGGAATATAAAGAAATCCAGTCTTGGTGACAGTTGGCGCGCAATTCGTCAAAGACAGTGAACATCTGGGAAAAAGAACGAATCAGACTTTTATTCCTCCTGATTGAAACATAAAAACGTTCTTATAAAATATTCTTGCTAAAAAATTAATGAAGTCATTCAAAACCATACTTAAATCTATCAACTTATAGTTCAGAGGATTACATTAAACACCACTACAGACATGCAATAGCAAATTCAAGACCATTGAAAACTCCACAGACAAGTGACTGGCTTTGTTCAACAAGTTAATTGCAAATATTAAAGACAGAAGGAGAAGAATGTAAAGATTACACAAAAGTAAAGACACACTGGAACCAATTCTACCTTAGGGGTCTTATTTGAACAAAATATAAAAAATATATATGAGACAGTCATGAAAATTTGAACCCTGAAAGAATATTAAAGATTTACACACAATAGTGTCACTGCAGTTACCTTAAAAAAATAAAAGTTCTATTTTTCATAAATTCATACTACTTAAATGAAATGATATATCTAGAACTGTCTCAAAATAATGGAGATGGGGTAAAATAAGATTGGCCATAAATTGATAAAGATTGAAGCTGTTATGATACATTCATATTAGTATTAGCTTATTTTCCCTACGTTTTTTACAAGTTCAGGTCTATTTAAATATTCAAGTCAGAAGAAAATTTATTTTCCTAGATAAGCCCAATAAGACATCTGTAAGGCTAAGGGCATTAAAACTTGTGTTTTGTCACACTATGTTGTCTGATGACGTGAACTGACATATAAAGCAGTTCTGAGTAGTTCGTTTTTGCCCTGCTATCATTTTTCCAACCAACCAGTAAGAAAGGAAGGTTACAGAGAACACAGCAAGTTGGTTACTTTACACTGTAAGGAAATACCACTTTAGCAAATTTAATCATACTTTCACACATGCACTTCTGATTGTGTGTGTGTTATTATTATAAAAGCTGGACCCTAAAGCAATGGTTCCCAACCGTTTTGACACAAGAGTCCAGTTCAATTGAAGATCATTCTCCCAAGGGGAGGTAAGAAGGGGGAACACTCGTTAAGCAGTAGGTTGCTGGAAGACAGCTTTGATATGGCAAACAGCAACAGCAGAGGAGACCAAAGCTTCATCTCCTATCACATCAGCAGCTGCATTAGAACCTAACAGAAGCAAGACGACAGGAGGCAGAGCTTCTCTGCTGCTCACCTCCTGCTTACGTCTCATCTGTCCACTTCGCCAAGCCCACCACCCAAGGTTAAGAACTCTTGCCCTAAAGTTAAAGAGTAGCTCAAAACAAAGCCAGGAGAAGGAAGAAAAGATACATTTAAAATTATTTCACACACCTTTTTCCTTTATCAGGTACTTCAAAGACTTGACTCATATTAATATTCCAGTTTGAATGTTGTCAGTTTTTCACATCAGAAGATGTTATCTACAAGCTGCTGGTCAAAACTATAAGCAAAATTCCCTATACAATGGAAACAAGATTAGAAATGCAAGGCAAACAACCTTCAATGAAGGTTTCTTGCACAATTATCTTAATGGAACTTAAAATGACAAAAAGCAATTTGTATTTATAAATAATAATATTCAGTGCAATATTCCTAAGTAACAGAGGCCTCAAAACACTATATGGCAGGAAAAGGTAAACCGTATCATAGAGTAAAGCTATGCTATTCTTCTGGACCTTCCAAATTTTAAATATCCTATGTTGTCATTAGATCTTACATCCTGATTGTTGGTTTCGGAAATACTGTACCCTTAGAACATGAATAAAGAAGAAACATCTCTTTAAATAACACCTCCCCTAATAATCACCTCTGACAAACAGTTTGGTATCTATTTTTAACTGAGTAATACAAGTGTTCCTTTATAGACATACAGAAAACAATTATAGTGAACTATCTAACATCATTAATTCTTAAATATGTATAAACAATTACTCTTCTTTTTTTACTAGGTTTCTTTCCTAAGAAAAATGTCAGCATTTTTAATCTACCAGTGTACAAAATGCTAAAAACAGGTGTGCTAGAAATAAGAAAATTTTAAATCATAGCTTCATCTTGTAAGCAATAATAAAATTAGGGGCTTCCCACTTCCAAAAATGTAGTTTTACCAATACAGAATTTAAAGAACTAATCAAAAATATATAAGCACAGAAACCAAGAAAAAATGCATAGAAAGTTATTAAATGACAAAATAAGTTAGATATATTTTTAATATATGCTCAAAGATTACCATGGAACATGATATAATAAAGAAAAAAAGACCAAGCTACCATATCTACTTCTGGAATCATGAGAATGCCCACCCTATGCATTACAAGTTTGCCATGGTAAAATTAGTGAGATCAAGTTAATTCTCTGTACAAAACTTAGTTTCAAAAACACTAAAATTACCTCATTCCACTTCATTCTGAAACATTCCATTCACCAAAAACTATCAATGAGGATTCCTGAGACAAGTGTTGCAAAAGCAAGCTGTAAAACATGAACAGCTACTATAACTACATCTTTCCTATCATAGATCAAGATTGGCAGCTATTCTCAAGTATTAAATATTAAAATTAGAGTCCACAGTTTTTAAAAGGTGCTACAATAAGTTTAACTCAAAATTTTAAATGTAATTCTCAACATTTTGTGATTTTAGAACAGGACTCTAGAAGAAAACAAAGATTATGATATAATTATTACAAAATCATTACTCTACCAGAACACAGCTGCACCATTCTTAACCTTCTTATTCTTAAATGGCAACAAAGTGATGCATAATGTAACATATTCTCGAAAAATTGAAAAAGAAAAACATTCCACTCAAATATTAAATTCAGACTAAATTATAAACTAAATTTGTTGTGTGTTTGCAGCTTGAGTAAAAAAGTGTTGAGGTATGTAATAGAAATTCTTTTTTCCCTACCTAGTTTGTCACCCAAGCAGCCTACAATTTCAAGCCTGAACCCATTTTCTAGTTGTGTTTGTCGGGGTGGACTGTGAACTTACCAGACTTTAGGATCCATGCAGGGAATATGCCGGAGCACTTTCTGGATGTGCCTTATTGTGTCACAGCTCTGGGATCTAGTTGTCCAGCCATTCCTTTCTGGCATTACTCCCCTGCACTGCTTCCCAGCACTGTGAAGTAAGCAGCTTTGCTCTGCCACACTCTCCTGCCATGATGTGCCTGCCTTGGAGTCTGTCCACCACATAACTGACATCCTGAAACCATGAGCTAACTTAAAACCTTCTTCTTTTAAATTGCGGTGTCCGGTATTGTTTCTCAGCTGGGAAGGGGTCACTGCTATGACTATACCTGCTGTGGTTTGGATCTAAAATGTCCTTCAAAAGCCCCGCACACTTGGATATTATGAAATGCCAATGGAAACATGTGCTGTTAAGAGATGGGGCTTGGATGGATGGGGCAGAAAGCTAAGAGTGATCCAGAAAGGTCAATATTTTAGTTCCTTATTAATTGTTGAAACAAAACACCTGACATCCACAACTACAGGGAGAAAAGATTTATTTTAGCTCACAGTTTCAGAATGTCTCTCTCAGTATGTTCATGGGCAGCTGGCAATGGCTGATGCACATGGCAGAGGCTGGAAAGCTGCTCATAGCATTGCAGACCTAAAGCCAAATAAAACAGGAGCCAAGTGAAGAGTAATCTAATGTCTGCAGACTTCGAGGCAAAGGCCAGAGCATTCCCAAGAAGCTATAATATTTCTTCTTCCTTTCTTTGCTTAGTTCAAGCTGATAGTTGTTCCTCCCACATCTTGAGGTACACTACCTGGCCTCCGAGGCCTTTTCTGAAATACAGGGAGACATTTCCATGATGTCAAACTCTTGCACTCCGCAAGCCTGTGAAACCAGCACCAACTGGATGATGGCAAGGTCTGCTGCTGGCTTAAGCAGTACTTTTGCCCTGTTGGAAAATCACTACAAAGGCCTCTGAATTCTTAGATGACTGAACTTCAGCAAACAATCCTCTCTTTGATCCTGCAGTATGCCCTGGGTATACTCAGAGCAAGATCTTTTGCTTTTCTTCCCTTGAATTGGTAAAGGGTTGGATCTTGCTGATTACTAAGACACCCTCAGGAAAGCATCTTTTTTACAGTTCTGATTTGAAGTACTTGGCTTCTTTTTTAAGCTATTCTCTTTTTCCTCCCTATGCTCTTCTGCCCCACCTCTGCAGGCCCTTTCAGTCTGGCAAAACTGCAAACTTTTCACATCTTTTCTGACTGTCATGTTTTCCTGCTTTTCAGTGGTGAACTGGATAATAGCAACAAGCAGTACCTTTGTGACAGCCCTTTACCACATTAAGTAGTCCACGACTCTTAATCTCAGTTTCAGTCAAAGTCTCTGGACAAGGGCAAAACACTGACATACTTTTTGCCAGAGAGTAGCACACAGAGTTTCTAGACTGAACGCCAATGAAGTCCTCCTTCCCACCTGAAACTTCTTGAGCCTGGTCTTTACAATCCACATTTCTCTTAACATTCTGGGCTTCCGAGCTGTGTCTCATTACATTTGGCTCGCAGCATCCTAAGGCTTCTCCAGACAGCATGTTCAAACCTTTCAAAACTCCTCTCTCAAAACCAGTTTTAAAGGCTTCCACACCACAAGGTCAGGTAAAAGCACAGCAAATACCTTATTCTTGGTATCAATTTCTGTTTTACTTATTCACTGTTAGGAGAAAATACCCAACACCCACAACTTACAGAAAGGAAGATTTTAGCTCAGTTTTAGAATGTCTCACACAGTCCATTCATGGGCAATGAATTCATGGGCAACAATGGTGGAAGGCCATGGCAGAAGCTGGAGAGCGGCTCAGGCATTGCAAGTCAACAGCCAGGTGAAGCAAGAGCCAAATGAAGTGGGAAGAGAGCTGATGCCTGGAAACTCAGACAGAGGCCGGAGTCTTCCAGGGAAAAAACAGTGTTTCTTCTTCTTTACTTAGTACAAGCTGGCAGTTGGGTCTTAACACCAAGGGTGGTGCCCCTCCCTCACCTCCTGGCCCATATCAATAACACCACTTGAAAACTCTGTCCTGAGTGTCCCCAATCTCAACACATTGACACCAAGCCTTGTACATCAAGCTCCAAGCATCCACCCCCTTCCAAATATGACCCATCTCCCAAAAGCACACGGTTCCAGTTATCCCACCACACCCACATACATAAGGATTTTGGGGGACACTCCAGGTCCAAACCACAGCAGGAGACAATTGGGACAGGACTTGGAAGATTAACTGTCTGCCATGCTGTTAACCACTTTCCTCCATCTATTGCTCTGCTATGTGCTTCCACCATTGCCAGCCACCCATGAATAGAATGTGACCTTCTGAAATTGTGAGCTAAAATAAATCTTTTCTCCCTTATGGACTGTGGATGCTAACATTGTAGATGTCAGGTATTCTTTCCCAGCAATGAAAAGTAACTTAAACAGAACCCAATTATATGGTTTAGAAGTCTTTGGGATTAGTTTGTGGCAAGAGTTTAGAAAGGTTTAATACATGAGCTATCTAAGGAAGCCTAGAATGGGTGATTCTGGCCAGACCTTTCAAGACAAGAACACTTACAGGATGCACATAGTAAAGACCATAGATTATATTCAGGAGGTTTCAGTTGGGAACAAGGACTCTGCTGATCCACTGGCAAATGAACTAGAAGCCATGTGTGCTAATCTCTGACAGAAAATTGTATTTTCAAGGGACCAGGATTAAGGGGGGGGGGGGTGGACTAACTGATGTTATGAAATTTCAAAGCAGCCTCACATTCAAACTATGGCACAGGTACTGCTGTCTGCTTTCAGTCGTGTTTAGTGTTAGAATCAGGTATAAAAATCAGAGCAGCAAATTTTAAAAATGTTACATTCTAGTCCAAAGGGAATCGTGTATAAAGCTGGGGCCAAAGGAGTAGGTGTAGTTGTTGAATAAATTAGTGTATCACTAAAAACAAGTAGTTTTTAAGACGTCTTAATGGTATCTCAAAAATCAGTCTTCACCTGCTCATTTCTTCTCAGTCATTCAAGATCAACTAAAAAGCTCACACTACCTCCACAAAACCTCCTGACTACTCAGACCCTGAAGGATCTTCCAAATCAATGTATTAACAGCATGGCTTAACATTTTGTATTTTGTTATATACACACTTTAATGTTGCAGAATTGTCTTATATAATCTAATGTTTTCATATGAGGTTATAAATCACTCATAAACAAGTCATAAAATCAGAGTTTGTCCAAATCCTGGCAGTACTGGTAATAGAATAGATATAGCGAGTCCAGTGTTCAAAATGTCCTGTAAGGTGTCAAATGTAATTTAGACTAACATGATAGCATATGATGTAACTACACTAGAAAATGCAATTTTAAGAATATTACAATAGTTACATATTTATTAATATGTAAATATGCTCATAAAATACCGATCACAAATTATAGTTTTGGACAATGGTTAAGCTTCTAATATATTCATTTTAGTTGTGTACCTAAATTTTTCATAATTTTCCAAAATTATAATAGTTATCAGACTTCATGTAGATAAGGGGAGGCAGGCAGGCAGAAGAAAAAGGAGAGATACAAAAGAATAAGATAAGTATGTAGAGACACCAACTCCTCAACCTGAATGTCAGTATTCTGTATTGCACACATACACCAATAAAGAGTAACTATTAAGGGGAGAAAAACGCACACACTTAAGCTGTATCTCATAGAGTAACTACTTTAGATAGCACACTTATAGTTTCCTTGCCTCTCCAAAAAAGTATAAATGCTCTAAAAAATAGTAATCATGAAACAAAAATAGGATAACATCCTAAAAGAAGCTTAAAATGAAATTATATTCTTGATACAATGTCACATTAAAAACTATGTTACAGGTAGGTACCTAAAATATAATCTCAATGTATAAAGTGGTAAACTCAGGTAGATCTTGCACAATTCTGATTTTGCTGATTTAAAATTTTTCTCAATAAGGCATTATTATTTTCCATAAAAAGAAAACACTACTAAAACATGGTTTGAAGAAGCACTTGAGTTCAAAGACACAAGAAGGAAAAATGGGAGAGGTGGGAACACTTATAGAAGCTGAACAAAGACCATGAAAGAAAAGACTTGAAGGCAACGCTCATCCTTAGCACTTGTAGTTCATGAACAATGGGAAGAAATTGAGAATGCAACAAATGTTTTCATATCCATATTAATTGCATGTCAAAGATTAAACTGAGGGACAACAGTAAGTTTATAACTTTTTCCATGGTCAACTCAGCTCTTACTCCAGCAATTTAATATCACTAAAGCCCTACACCTCCACTTCATTCTACCTGTCTCCAAGTTTCTCAGAAATTTATTCATTATTGAATCATTTCGTAGTTAAGAAAATTACTTGAGACAACTGTTTTAAGCCTATTCTTTAGTTTCTTGCTAACCTACATGAAATCCGGAATTATCTATTGTACTATATGCCTAAAATTTTCATATCATTTCATTTACTAGTCTTCAATGTTTGTCCCTGAGCAAGATGATCCCTTACTGATTTCATACTAAGCGCTCAAGTTTCTTCCTTTTCAGAAACTATGAAAGTCATCGTATAAACAGGTATGAACAGAGGAAGTGCCTAGCCCACAATACTAACAAGGAACAAACTAAAGTCTCGGCTCCTTAATATTGCATTCATACTCATACTCATTACAAGTGATGCATGTCATTCCTGTGTTCTCCATGCACCCCCCATTAGTTCTCTGACAACAAAGTTTCCTGTGTTAGAAGCTTTACTTCCAACAATGATAACCAATGTGTAGGCACTGGCATCCAAACAGATCTGAAGTCAAAGCGAAGTTCTGCCAGTATACCCTGTGGGCAAGTCACAAGTTCTTTGAGGCTAAACTTCATCTTGTAAAATGATGAAAAAACATTGCTACGAGTTAACATGAAGATTAGAAATAACACGGAAATCTCAGTGGCAGGCACACAGCAGAAAGGCAATGCAAAGCCTATTACCTCCAAGCTGTATGTCTCTGCACATACCACATACTTTCTGTTCTTTTTACAATGTCCCTGTCCACTCTCTATTGAGAAAACCTTTCATAGCAAGACCCAAAGCACAATCCCGCCTCATGGTATGCAAATCCCTCTTGACTTCCTTATAGAATCAGTAGCTCCTTTTCTGTCTAGTTCAATACTTTGTTCTTTCTCCATTCATCATAGTTCTTGAATCAAATCATAATTTGTTTTGTTATCTTCCTTTCCTGAGAGCAGACTGGAAGTTTCATAAAGAGTAGTGACTATCTTTATAGCACTGAGTCTGCGTCATACAGCAGACAAATATTTCTGAATAAGCCAACTAAAAAAGAAGGTAACAAAAATGCTGTAGCATACAAAGGAGAAGAATGACAAGGGTAAATCTTACAGAGAGGTCCAAGAATGAAAACAGGAAAAAAGCTGTCACACATGAACACAAGCAACCTCAGATCAAATTCAATAAAGTAGAATTGAGCAATAATATGAAAGCAGCAAGTAAAGATGTTGTCTTTTTAATTGTATAATTAAGAAGGAAAAAGAAAATTACAAGTAAGGCAAATTAAAGGAGTATTTTTGCATGGCAAGATGAATCAGCAGGTGGAGACTTAAATTTTCATCAAGAAAAACCATGCAGAAAGTTTCAAACCCTAATATCTGAACATTTTAACTTTAAACATTTCATCAGTATTATTACTAAAAATTATAATTCTTTCTGGCCTACACAATAAGTACTAAAAACAAAAATGAAGTAATAAAAGGCATAAATAGCCCACTAGCTTAATAATGATTTTTAACTAAGATACAGTCTATATATTTATTTTCTCTTAAATTTCTTCCATTAAATTCCCATTTCAGCTTTTACTAACAAATCAAAATTTTAAATTCTTATTTTAGTAAGTGATTCGCATCTTGTATTCTACCATTAATGTTATCTTTGTACTTCTTAAAGCCAGGTATATGGTGTATTCAAGTAATAAGATAGTTAATAAGACTCTGTCTGAAAATGTAATTTGAAGAAAGGGCAGGAGCTGTAACTTTGCACCACTATGGTACTTGCCTAAGATGTATGAGGCCCTGGGTTCATTCCGCAACACACAGACAGTTATGAAAAACCATACAGTGAAAACAAACTCTTTCTACACATATGAATTCCAGTAAGTAACTACTTTTTCTGCCCAATTTTCCCTTTTATGTCATCAAAACTAAATACACTAATATGAGCAAAGTTCCTAAAACTGTATCTGGCAGGTAATAAGCATACCATGAATATCATCTACTTTAAGAATATACTTAGTATAGTTATACAAAAAGACATCCGAGCTCAATTTATTACAAATCCTGATATTAAAATCTCAAATTACACCTGTAATCTCAGCACTTGGAGGCTGAGGTAGGAGGAGTGACATGTATTTGAGGCCAGCCTGTGCTAACATGCTGAGTTCAGGACAAGCCTAGACTACAGAGAAAACCCTGTTTCAAAAAATACATTAATTAATTAAATAAATACACTTCAACTTACTTATCAATGAGTTTGAGCATTTAAGAAAATCAGGCTAGGCTAAGGCTGGTGGCACAGGCCTGTAATCCTAATGCCCTGGCTGGCCAACATAGTGAGACCTTGTCTCAAAATGAAAAATAAAAATGGGCTGGAGATATAGCTCAGTGTGAAATCTCTGGGACCAACCCCAATACAGAAGAAGAAGAAGAAGGAGGAGGAGGAGGAGGAGGAGGAGGAGAAGGAGAAGAAAGTAAGGGGGGCTTAATTCTTATTAGGCAGTCTCAGTGTTTATATTTCATTTACAAGTCAAATTCTGTTCAACTCTGACTCATTATATTAGTGTCTCTCCTGACTCATCACATAGAAAGGCAGACAGTCTGGAACATAAAGGGAATATTAAAAAGCCATTTCTTAATCTACCTGGATTTATGAAGTTTACAAAGTATAACATGTCCTATGTAATAGTCAATAAATATACCAAAGTTATGATCTAATTTTATTTTAGTGCTTTCTATATATTGAATACTCCTTTATCCACCCTTTTATCATCAAAATATGGAATAGTAACCCTATCCTTAAGAAATAAAGTAAAACAGGGTGGAAGAACAGCATACCAGTTAGGGTGCTAGCCAAGCAAGTGCAAGGCCCTGCATTCAATTCCCCAGCATCATATATAAGCCAGTGTGACTGTACACTCAGGAGGCTGAAGGAGGATTACCATGAGTCCTGGGCCGACCTGGGCTACATAGTGAGTTCAGGATCAGCCTAGGCTGCAGACAGCCTGTCTCAAAAATAAACAAAAAAGGAAGGAAAATAAAAGAAAAAAAATAAACATTAAAGTTAAACAGTTTTGAACCCACAGCCAAAAAAATTTTACATTTTGCTAATGGCCTGGTATTCAAGATTTTGTCAAATTATAGGTTATAAAGTCAAAAAAATCTTTGAACCTACAAATCTGATCTTCATGTCTAGTCAACTCTGTACTTTCACTGTTTCTTTCATTTAGATTGAAATTTAGAATAAACTTTTTAAATAAAAAGTTATGTAAAATATGCTAAATAATGCAAAACATGTTAATTCATTTTAACACTTTTTTCCCAGTTGCACACAAATAGAAAAACTACAGACACATTTAAAAATATTGTTCTACCCTCTGCTTTCTATAGTCTTTCTTAAGTGACACATAATAACTACACATAATCAAGCTATCTGATCTTAAGTCATGTAAGCTGTAGGCCTCATTTTCTCCTTTGGAAATAGGGATAAGAGTTAGCTACAACTATTTCATGACATGACCACGAGCATTAACACAGTACATAAAGCACTTTAGCCAATCACACTGAAACATTAGGTTTTAAGTATATTTTAACTTTTATCTTGAAATCAAAGCTTTAGTGCTACCCAACCTACTACGAGATTGTATTTTCCACGGCCGCCTCCTCTAGTAACACCTCCCTGCATCTACATTCAATGGCAGACCTTCAGAAGCACTCTGTGAAAAGCTGTACAACTGTTCTAGGAATCGTCAACTATCCCTGTCATCGAGTCAGGTACCCTGCTCAGGAACTGGATATACTATACTTCCTTATTTACTTAAGAGCAGCTTGTGGGCAATGCCTGCATTCTACTCATCCCTGTATCCCTGGACTAAAGCCCTGTAGTTTTTAACCCTGACTCACATTAAATTACATGAGATAATAAAAATATTAATGCCTGGGACCCATCCCAGATCCATTAAATCATAATTACAAGGATATGGAAGAGAGAACAAGGAATCAGCATGGGGCAAGTCTTTTGTTAAGATATGCATGCGTTAACAATGTGATCCAGAGTTAAGTACCACTGCCATTTGACACTTAAAATATTATACTTATGTAAGGATATCTGTGGAAAAAAATACAGAAAAAATATAACTCAAGTCAAGGCTCTATCTTCTACAGTTTCTCTCAGCCCAATCACTTATTCCCTTTCAACACAGGTGTTTAATAAATTATCAATTACAGAAAGCTCGCTCAATACTTGCATTTTTTCCATGTGATTATGCCTTATGTTCCTTTCTAGATTATAGCCTTGCTCCCTGAAAATACGCACTAACTTATTCTTTTCTCCAGTGCTTATGACAGTGACTTAATATAGAGATGTAATAAACATCTGCCTGATCTGATAAACATACACAAAAAATTACTGATAAGAATGTCACATCCAAATTACCCAGTTTAGGCGGTTATCTAAAAAGTAGAAAAAGTAAAAATTTTGAAAAAAGTTTTTGTATTTTATTTTTTGCAGTATTAGACACTGAACTCAGGGCTTTGACACTGAGCTATATGCCCATCCTCAGTCCATTTTTTTTTTTTTTTTAATTTTACTTTGAGACAGGGTCTAAGTTGCTAAATTGCCCAGACTGGCCTAGAACTTGCAATCCTGCCTCAGCCTTCCAGTGCTGGGATTACAAGCCTTTAAGACCAGATCAGCTATAGAAAAGGATTTTAAAAATCTTCTTGTAAATGAGAACAACTAAAATTTATTTCATTAACATTAATCTGAATGTGAGTACTTTTATAATCATATACACAATGCCCACCCTGTCGCCAATCCCCCATCAGCCACCTTTTTAACCTACTTCCTTATAAAACTATCTTCTCACTTTACTGCAGATGCTCTCACATACCTTTATAACATAATATTCCGCAACAGAGTTAATAAAACTACAATGAATGTTATATATCTAATATGTACTCAAAAAAGCTTTATCAACAACTCGAATAAGCTCCCTACAAATACATGCTGATAAGTAAGTTTTTACTAATAAAAACTTAGTTGAGAATACTATCTTAAAAGTGTTATTCAACATTAATGTGTACTTTTGACTATTAATAGATTGGTGATTTTCATCCTTTTATAATATTTTAATATTTAAGTTTATGAAATGCAGTATGACTTTTTAAACAAGAGTGCTAAATTACATTACAAAGCAAGTGGCATTTTCACTTCTGAAAACTGATAGAAATGGCAGACAATTCTAAAAGAGCAAAACCTAAAGATATGAAAATAATTCACCCTCAACGTTTTGCAAAATACTTTATCATTGTGAAGGAGACAGTGAGGAAGTATATCTTTTAATTACATACTGTGGTAAAATATTACTATGTTTTGTTAGATCCTACAGCTTGAAACAGACAGGCAGTTACCACTAAGAGAAAGCAGACCTCAATTCCCTATTCAATAAAAAGGGTTCAAATTCCAAAGGCAAAAAATGCTACCCTGGGTTGTTTGTTTTTAAGGAAGATTAAATTTAGGAGTTGCCAACACCCAAACGAAAAACATTCCAGAGTATTAGCCTCAATTGTAGTGGGGAGTAATCTACATTCTCAGCACCATGTTTCCTCACTCAAAGCAGCAGTAGTAACAAAGCATGTTTCTTAGGATCTCACCAGATACATCCTATACTTATTTCCCCTAGTAAACATTATTTTTAAAAAGTACTTGAAAAATAATTTTAGCACAAGCATCCAGACAAGAAGTGAAGTTTAACATCTGCCAAGATACTTACTAAAATAAGACCCCTGTAAGATTAAGTGAGGAAAAGGGTGAAAATGACAAATTCCTTTATTTGGACCATGAGCTACTTTTAAAAATAAAGTTGAGGAATGCAGCTTTCCAAAGCCTTGTCTTCAATTTCTCTTTATTCTTCATATTTCAAGTTTTAAAAAACTGGAAATTTAATTACCACTGTTACGAATTCCTCTTTAAGCAATTTAATGAATAACAGATCTATTTTGTGCAAGTCGCAAACCACAACAGACAGTTCTGCTGGTTGATAAAAATCTAAGACATTCATATAAAAATGAACCCTACAGAGGCACACTACGATTTTTCACATATGAAAATCAATACTGTTAAGAAGCTGAGATATATACGAGTGCCTTAACTTATGACCACATTTATTACCTAACTTATTGCAAACATTTTTGCTTGAGCCATAATTGAGTTAGTAAGTTACCAATAGTTTATTTAGCGTGTGGCAAAGCTGAGGAAATTGAGCCAAGAATAAAAGGAAAAATGCACAGCCAACCTAAAGAGCCAATGACAACAAGATGTGGCTTCACTGGGTGAAAACTCAGTTGAATCACCTCCCAAGTATGAAGCTCTACTATTAAAGTAACCTAAACTTGTTTGGAATTGTTTAGTTTCACATAATGGAGGAGCGATTAAACCCTACGTAAAAATGTTTATCACCCTCTAATGGATGCTGCTGCTGCCTACAGAAATGTTTTGAGACTGCTCAAAAATACCAAACACACCACACACACACCACAAATATTTTCCAGATATTTAAATGCAAGAAGAGATCTAAGCAAACAATTATAAATTGATACATCCCTACTATCCCAAAAATGACTAAAAAGAGAACTGCGTCTGTGTTGGGAAGCCCTATTAATAAAATGTTTTTATATAAAGAGAGTATGTATTCACTTACATGTAGTCATCTTGGGTTCAAAACAAGATTTAAAAAAAAAAAAAAAGCTGTCCTGCACACTGCTATGGTCACATTTTCTTTCCGGGGACTCGGAGGGGGAGGAAATAATCTGACCATTACGAAAAAGACTCCTGGAAGGTAGAGTGGGTCACCGTCACCACGAATCCATTTTCCCAACTGATCAAACATAAACAGATTAAGCGTGAGTCGGCAAGCCCTGGAGTCGCAACTCGTCTTCCTACCACTCCAGAGAAGTGGCCAGGACCTAAGACCGCAGCCAGGAAGCTGGCAAAAGCACGTGTCCCACTCGGGCTTTAGGGAACTTCCCGGGAAGCACAGTTCAAAATAAAACTCCATCAACCAAGCCTCTGCCCGCTCGCCCGGGTAGGTGGGACGACACCGGCGTGAATCAGGGGGACCCTCGGGGCCCCGCGGCGGCGCGCCCCGCTCACCTCGGCCGCCGGGATGTTGACCACGCCGGTGGAGCGCCGCTTCTCCCGCAGCTTCCTCTTCTCGATCTGCCCCTTGCCCTTGCGGGCGCTGGGGCCCGCGCCACGGCCCTGCTCCGCCGCGCCGTCCCGCTCCTCCTCTTCGCCCCGGGGCGCCGGCGGCCCCGCAGCGGCGGCGGCGGCTGGCTCGTCCTCGGGCCGCCGCGACCCGGGGGCTGCCCGGGCCAGCGCCGCGGGGCCGCCCGCGCAGTTCACGCCCGCGGCGCCCGGGGCGGCAGGTGCGGCCGCGCCGCCGGGCAGGCTGTGGTTGAGCTCGCCGGCCGCGGCCGGGGGCTTGCCCGCCGCGTCGCCGCTGCCCGCGCCGGCGCCCGCCGCGCCCGGGGGGTTCTGCTTGGCGCGCATCTTCTCGCGCTTCGCCTTCCACTCCTCCAGGAAGTCGGTGGTGCTGCCGCTCAGGCCGCTGCCGGCCCGGTAGCCACCGGTCGCCATATTCCCAGCGGGCCGGCGGGGCTCTCACCTCGGGACGCCCGCTCCGGCTCCGACCGCGCCCCCTCCGCCGGCCCGCAGCCGCGGGGACGCGACGGGATCGACGCCCGGCAGCGGCGCGGCCGCGGCTCCCGGCTCTGAAAGGAGACACAAAGGGGGCGCGTCAGGTCGCGGCGCGGGGGCTGGCGTCGGCGGCGCGCCGCGGGGGTCCCCGCTGAGCGGCCGCCGCTCCCCACGCGGCGAGGCCACCGGCGCAGCTCCGCGGAGTCGCGGCAGTCGCCGCCCGGAGGGAGGACAGAGCGGCCGCCCGCCCGCACGGTGCCCCGGGACCGCGCCGGCCACCTGCGGCGCCCGCCCGCCCGGCCGCCCGCCTCCCCGCCCCGGCGGCTCGCGTGGGGGGCGGGCCCTGCTGCCGCGGAGGGACGGGCGCGCGAGCCCGGCAGCCCCTTACCTCCCGGAGCGTGGGGCGCGGAGCGCGACTCGCGCCCAGGTGAGCCGGACCGCGGCGCGCGCGCAGACACGGGAAGGAGCGCGGCTGACCCGCCGTCCAGCTCGCCGCTGTCCCGGGCCGAGAGGAGGGGACTGGCGCGGGACGGGAGCGAGGGCCGGGACGGGAGGGAGCCGAGCGGCGCCGAGGCGGGACGGAAAGGGCCGAGGCGGCGCGCCGGGTGCGGCGAGGGCGGGCGAGGGTGGGAGGGGGAGCGCCCGCGTCGCTCCGCCCCGCGCTCAGGTGCTGCGCCCCGCCCCGCCCCGCCCCGGCGCCCGCCCTCGGCGGCGGCGGGACCCGCGCGCGCCGGGGCTCGCCGCCCTGCCGCGCTGGCGCTTGGCTCCGCCGTTCCCGGGCCAGGAGGACGCCCACCCCCGCTCCCCGCTCCGCTCCTCCGCCTCGCCCGTCTCACCACGCCTCCTTTTCAGTACAAAATCGTACTACGCGAGGGTTGCCGTGAAAGTCCGATCAGCATGGGATGATTCCGGACCTGAGTAACCAGGGTGAGAGGACAGTCACGAGTTCTCTTCCTCTGTGGGGCCCAGAGGTGCTAGCGGGTGGGGAAGAGGACAGAATACACAATTGAAGTACCCATCCCTCCCCTACAGAAGAAAAAAAATCCCGATAAAAAGGGTGTCGTTGAGGGAAGAAGCTAAAATTGTCAGTAATAGAGTTTCGGAGTAGGCTTGTGGAAAACTTTAGACGTTTATTGTACGCCCGGGTGTTATTTGGCATTTACCTCCTATCCCTGTCTCCACACCTCCTCTTCAAAACTTCCTGTCAGCTTACTAAAAGCTGTACTGATCTTGAGATGAGCCGGGTGGTGACAGTCTCCATTTTTCCAGCCTTCTTATGCCATTAGTAGGTTAAATTTTACCTTCCCACCCAAATCATCTAAGATTTTTTTTTTTTTTTTTTGACTCAGACCTTGGCGGGCCACCACTGATGGGCGCTGAAGGAGACTGACTTCACTGTATCCCAGTAATAGCAGGGCATGTCGTTGTCACAGGTCACAAATGCTAGGTCTCCACTTTGTAAAAAGTAGGAAAGCCCTGAGTCATTTACTCTTAGCTAACAAAAACCTTTCTTTCTACTTAAGATTCTCGTTTGGCCCAGGTAACACATGGCAGGTGGGCAGCCTGTGCCTGCCCATGGGAATGGGAACAGGAGAAAATGATTCACATTCACTGCCTGGTCTCTGGGCTGCATGTTGGAGTCAACATATAGATAACCTTGAGAAAGCTCCGGAAAATTCCTTGGGAAATTAAAGACTTTCCTTGGGAATAGGTATAACAGGCCTGCCAAGTGGCCGTTCACCAAATTCTAGCAACCTAGATATCCCACCCAAAATTTCTCAGTTATGTATTCATTGTTTCCTGCATTTTAAGGCAGGGAGTTGGCGGAAGGTTTGGGCATTAGATGTATTCACATCCCTGTGTTTTTGTAATTACAGCATTTTCTTTTGGAGGCATTTCAAGATATAATGGAAACAGGCTATAAGCCTGGACACAAACATGTATGGTATCCAGAACACTTACTTAATTTATCTGAAATTGAGCAGCTTTCTTTACTGTTAACTCAGCAATATATGTACAATATTCTTGGTTCAAGGATGGCACTCGATAAGTCCTCCTGTTAAGATATAAAGTAGAGTCTTGGGTCTCTAGAAGTTTTCTGGGGAAACTGAAAGGCGAACGATGAAGAATGGATATACAGTATTCACCTGAAAACGATAGGCTTTGAATGAACTGGGTAGCACACCACATGCATTTGTCATTGCATCTCTCAGACCAGATCTTTTAGTATTAACAGACTCTGAGTCAGGGATGTTAGCTATTACTGACTTGTGTGGCTTTAGGCAAGTTGCCTAACTTTTTGTGTCTCTATTTACTTGCATATAAAGTGTGGATAATAATACTTCCTACATTGTGAGAGTGTTGTGAAAATGCCTAAGGTCTTCAGATAAAAGGTAGTATGTGAGTTCCAGACTAGTTATTATTAGTCTATAAAGCACCCAAGGAACTGTGGATGAAAGAAGATTATTGAGGGACAAAGCACTGTGTTTTATTGTTGTTATCTATCATAATGTCTTTTTTCTCAATATTCCCAAAGGTATGTTTCACAGCCAGCCTGCTTCTGTCATGGCACCAAGATTAGCTGAGTCAGTTGTCCCCTAATCTACAAGATGGTTTGCAAATTGTCACATTCTGCATGGAGAGCTGATGAAATAATCCTCTAAGACTAAGTGCTTGCTTTCCCAACCCCAGCGTTATTGATATTTGAAGCTGGATAGATCTTTGTTTGGAGGTTTGCCCTGTCCAATTTGGGGTATTTAGTGGCATCATTGCCTCCTACCTAGTAGATACCAAAAGCATCCCCCAGCTCTGTTGTGACTTTGCCAAATGTCCCCTGCAGGGCAACCAAGAGCATATGAGTTGGCCCCAAATGAGTAATTTTTGTGACCCACTTGCCCTTAATAGTAAAGGAAAATATGATGATGCAAACAAAATGAGATTTATTTTAATGTGCCAGGGTGAAAATTACTGTAAATGCTAAGACTTACTTAATGTTTTTCAAGCAGTGGATTAATTATGATGTGAAATAACCTGTGTGTAGGTGTTGAGATAATTAATAGTATATTGGGAAAGAGTCATTTTCAATTCAATGCAAATATTTCTGGAGCATATGCAATTCATCCTCAAAACAAAATGATACTTATGCATAGTCTTAAAGGTTAAATATCTTAGTTCTGCAAGAATTAGGCAACAATTAGGCAACTTACTCAACCAACTCCAAAATCATACCCAAAACTTTTAACTGTTTCAGCTAATAAAAATTTTCATATTTGTTTTTAGATGTGCTTATCTACTATATTGTGCCAATTAATGTTTTCATTTTTAAGTATCCTTCTATAGAGATTCAACTTATTTGCAGTAATTATACATGTACTTACTCCTGACTTCCCACAATATTTATGTTACTGAACACTCAATGCTTGCAGTTCTAGTCTATCCACATATTTGATGCAGCAGACCCATGTGGTCTGCTGGGTTGCACCTATTCCATGGGAAGGGTGGATTACAACTGTTGCCTTGTTGCACAACTTTCTCCTTTTCCTGCATTTAAGACTTACCTCTTTTTTCTCTATTTCAATCATACACACACACACACACACACACACACACACACACACACACACACACATATATATATATATGGCTCACAAACTTATACCCAAATTAGTTAATAATACTAGGTAATCTACCAGTTCCATTTGTTTTTCTGTGGGGCATCCTGAAGCCTTCCATCACCTGCCTTATCCTCCCACACCCAATTAGTTTGTATATGCAATACACATGGTTACACTGAACGTGAGAATTTTGTGCACGTATATATCGAGTCAACTTCGCATTCCCTTCCCCTGCCCTTTTTGTGCCCTCCAATCCCCCTTCATCCCTCGTGACTCCCAGCATCTTGCCCATTGGCCTCTATTCAGTTTTACTCTAGGCTCCTTATATTAGAGAGACATACAATATTTAACCTTCTGGGTCTGGTATATCACCTCCTTTATACTAGGTTGATTTTAGGGTCTTCTGTTCTGGTTGTCCTGGGATTGTGCTTTTCTAACATCTTGGAATCATTTTCTGTAGAGACCACTTGTTTTTCTGAGTTCTCTATTTTTTCTCTTTCTGGTTTCTCATCCTCATTTTAGTAAAGTTCATCATTGGTGTGATCTAAAGTAAAAAAGCACATTCTTCAAGATTTTGCACGTTGGGAAATGTGTTTAGTTTCTCTTTGCAGTTGATTAATTAATTTCTTGGGGCACAGGATTGTAGGTCAGAAATAATTTCCCTTTATAATTGTGCGTGTGTGTGTGTGTGTGTGTGTGTGTGTGTGTGTGTGTGTGTGTGTGTGTGTATTATGGGGAAAAAGCCCAGGACCTTTACACTGAGCTATGTCCCCAGCCCATTTTTATTTTTGATTTTGAGACCTGGTCTCACCAAGTTACTTGAGCTGTGCTTAAACTTGGAATCCTCCTGTCTGAGCCTGCAGGGTGCTAGGATCACATGCCTGCACCACTGGGATCTCTTTCTTGTTATCTAAATGCTCTTTCTGTGTAGCATCCTAATCTTAAGTCATAATGCTCAGCATCTTTTCTCTCCCAACTTTTCTCCATTGATCCTGTGCTGCATTTCTTACCTGTGTTTCCTTCATTTCCTTTTTGTTTTAGTCTGTAAGTTTAATGTCTGAGCCTTGCTCAGCAGTCTTCCGTTTGTTCATATTGAAGCAGGAGAAAGATGATTGGCAAGGGCGTGGTGGCTGATGGGCCTTGCCTAGGGCGCTGGCTAGGAGCCCCGCATTCTGTGGGAGCGTGTGCCCTACGTCAGTATCTATGGAGCATCTTTCTTGGCTGGAACAATTTCCTTTAGGAAAACAATGTCTCTGCCTGTGTTGCCAGTTGCCAACTCTTTCCGGTGACAAGTGGAGGAGGAGGACAAATGTAACGTCACCACTCACTGCGCAGGTTCCTTCTGTTCAGTATCCTGGTCATCTCAAGTGCCCTGCACTTACGGTCGAGCCTCTTCAGAGGTGAACTTCCGATCCTCCGCGGGGTCAGCACAGTCAGCCTCCTCACTACTGAGCCCTGCGGAGGGGACTCCGGATCTGACTGTTTCCTGTGTGGGTCTTCACCCTTTCTGTTTTCACTCCATCCCTCGCTCCTTTTCAGGAGTCTAGGCTGCTGCTTCCATTTGCTGAGCTGTTCTTAAAGCATCTGCAAGACATAAAGGATGGCCTGTATTGGCTTTGGCCCCTTGGGGTTTTCGAATTTACCTTTCTCTGCTCTGCTAGTCTTTCTGCTTTCCATTTTTTATGTTCCACAGTCTTGTTCTTATTTCCTGTTCTCTTTGTTATTACTGATTTATCATCTTACTTTTTTTTTAGTGAAATTAAGTTGAGGGGGTTAGAGGCTGAGCATATGTTTAGGGCAGGCACTGTGGTGCACTCCCGTAATAATGGCACTCTAGGAATTTGGGGCAAAAAGATCACAAGTTTGAGCCCAGCCTGAACAGCTGAGCACCGTGGTGAGACACTGCCTCAAAATATAACATAAAAAGGTTCGGTTGTAACACAGTGCAAAAGCCCTGGATACAATCAGTAGTTCTAAAAAAAAAAAAAAAAAGGAAAAGTTTAATCTGTTATGTTAATAGGAAGTCCAATTCCTCTGCTTTGCCGATTCCCAAGATACTTTGAAATCTACTCTGTAAGTCTAGGTCAGTAGAGAATTCTACACCTTATTTCCCTCATCTTCGAAAATTACATCATAATCTCAAACTGATTAACAATATAAGAAAGAACTTCACTAAGTGTTTACTGTTTTAACAGAAAACAACATAGAATGATAAAAATGGTTGGACTGGGGTTCTTGAGTAAGTATTGTGTAGAGGTGGAGTGGCAGAAAAACACCATGCTCAGAAATGAGATTCCATAACATTACACAGTGTTCCCATTACTTTTTTTAAATAGGAAAAATTCTAACATTGTGTTACATATTAATACATTTTTCTTCACCAACTATGTTTTGTTTTCTTTAACATAGTGAACTACATGTTGCATAACTAGTGAGTTTTATATTTTTCCTTCAAGTAATCTTTAATGAGACTTTTATTTTAAACAGGAAAGACCTAGACTTCATGGTGCTTGAAGCTTATACAGTTTGGTAAACTTCAAAACAAAAATTTAGAATGAACAAAAAATTTTTTGACAAGTTTAACCAAATTGACAATTACCATAAATAATAGAGAACTCTACTAAAAAACTAAATTAATCATTAATTTTCTCTAACATATTTCTATGACAATATTTTATATGTACTTTTTTGTTGATTTTGTTTATGCATAAAGTATGTGACTTCATATGTATATATATCTAGTATTTGTAATCCAAATATAACTATGTGTATATATGTTTATGCATAATTTATTAAAGCTAATAAGTTCTATTTCATATTATTCCCATCAAAAATGAGAGAAATATAATGAACATTCATAATTTTATACCTTGTGTTACATAATATATTCCTGGAGGAAAGAATTATTTTGATGAGATGTCAATAAAAACAGAGTTCTCTGTTTCATTTTATCTTATGATTTCTTTTCTTTTCTTTTCTGTGGTTCTGGGGCTGGAACCTAGAATCTGCACACTGTGCCACAATCCCAGCCCATTGTTTGGTTTCAGTTTTGAAATACGTCTCGCTAAGTTGACAAATTGCTAAGTGACTCAGGCAGAACTTGAACTTGCAATTCTGCTGCCTTAGCCCCAGAGTGCTGGGTTTGTTTATAGGCCTGTGCCACCAGGCCCGATGATTGGGAAATTATCACAGATTGGTTTTATTGCCATCTGACTGCTTCGTCCATCACAAGGGACAGTCTCCTTCTTGTTGGACAGCTTTCCAGATGCTCGCTTATCAAGGAGCTTCGCCTATAACTGCTCAAATCTCCGTTCTGAGCATGCTATGTGTCCCCCACTCCCACCTCTACAGAATATTTACTCTAGAACCCCACTCTAACCATTTTTGTGTTGATCCTGCCAAATTTTCATTACCTGTCCTTCTTTTTCGTGTCCCAACTTGTTACTCGGCCTCCTCTGTGTAGACATCTGCTCAGTTAAATCAGGTTAATTAAAAGCAGTATGCTATTTTAAATGAAAGCAGTGTGCTATTTTAAATACATGACCATAGTCATCTGGGCTCACTAATGCGCTTGAGTAATTAGTCCATATCAGGCTTTACACCTCCCAGACTCCTAGCATCACTCTTCTCATTAACTTGCCTTTTTATTTCCCAGACTAAAGCAGTACTACTCAGAGTGGCACTCCTCATCCTTCCAACACAGCTCTGCCCATCTTCCCGCTCCTGGATCTGCTGGTTGCCTTCTTTCTTTTAAGAAGTTTTCTGCTTCTGTTAAAGGCAGCCCGGCTATAATTGCCTCAGCCCTTTCAGTGGCTTTGCTGGTGACAATTATACCCGTCTCTCCTAATAAGTTTCTTCTTCTTTACTAAATCATTTCCTTCAGGATACAGATGTTCCCTCTGTGTTAGTGTTCTGCTTATTCTAGTTTCATATTCCCACAGACATAGCATCTTCAAAGAAGATGACTTTATCATCTTAGATTTCTGTAGACTAGAAAGTCCTGTCTGCTGGATTCTCAGCAGGAAGGGCTGGCCACCTTCCTGTCAAGAACTCTTGGAGGGAAATTCTCTCTCTCTCTCTCTCTCTCTCTCTCTCTCTCTCAACCCCTCTTTCACCCATCTACCCTATTCTTTGGTTGATAATCCTCTTTATTCATCTTCAAAACAAGCAGTGATGTATCTCTTGTGCCTCTCCAGAGCCTTCACATGGAGCTATATCACAGCCCTTTTTGTTTTTTATTTTGAAGCGGGATCTCATTGAGTTGCTAATTTGCCCAGGCAGACCTCAGCCTCCCAGAATGCTGGGATTAGAGGTGTATACCTCCACACCTGGGTCCCTTTGCCACTTTGAATCTGAATGTACTACAGATTTAATGACATGTTAATTACATACCACTCAGGGAATTTGTGCCCAATATATTACTTTTGACTAGTTCTTCTCCTTCTTACCCTTTCCTTCCCCGTCCCCCACCACCATTGCATCGTCTTTATCCTTTCCTAGCAGTCCATCACCTCTCTTCCTACCCTTTCTCTACATTAAGATCTTTTCCTGCATGCATTTATAGCAATCTCTTTGAGGGACATCACACAGTACTTAAATCTTTTGTGTCTATCCATTTCACTGAGCATTTTTGCAAATGCTTCATACCTGTCTTTCTCTTTGGCTGTATAACTTTTCACTGTGTATGGATACTACATTTCCTCTATTCCTCTGTTGATGGGCATGTAGCTTGTTTCCAGAATGATGGCTATTCCAACTCTAATGAGTTGTGCTGCTGTAAATGTGGATGTGCATGTGTCTCTGATATGATGACCTAAGTTCTTATGGGAAAATGAACGGTAGGGCTGTAGCCAAGTCAAATGGGGTTTCTATTCTCAGCTTTCTAAGGCGTCTCCAGGCTGTTTTCCATAGTGATTCACCCAGATTGTAATTCTACCAACAGTGTAGACTCTTTTATGTAATCCCTATTTGACTATTTTTTGTAACCCATTCTCACTGGAGTGAGATGAAGTCTCAACTTCGTTTTGAGTTGCATTTCTCTGATGGCCACAGAGATTGAGCACTTTCTCATGTGCTTGTTGGCCTTTGGTACATCCTATTCTGAGAAGTTTCTTTTTCACTTGCCCATTTTTTTAATGGGGTCATTTATTTTGGAGGATTTTTTCGAGGTTTTTAAAAATCTATTCTTGATATTAATCCTCAGTCTAAGACATAGCAGACAAAAATTTTCTCCCATTCTAGGGGCTGTCTCTTTAAACTTTTGATTGTTTCCCTTGCTGTGCAAAGGTTTTTTAGTTTGATGCAGTCCCATTTGTAGGTTCCTGCTGCTATTCTCATGCAGTTAGCATTCTGTTCATGAAATCTTTTCCTACTTTTGTTTTCCAACATTCTACATATTTTGTCTTCTGGCAGATTCAGTGTTCATGATTTAAGATCTAGTTCTCTGATACATTTTGAGTTGATTTTAGTATAGGGCAAAAGACATAGTTCTAACTTCATTCTTATGTATACATATGGATATCCAGTTTTCCCAACACCTTTGAGGCCTAGAATTATGATTCCTCCAACTTTGTCCTTGTAAAGAGTATGCTTTAGCAATTTTTTTCTGGTTCCATATAACTGTTAAAGTTATTTTTCTAGTTCTGTGAAGAATACTTTTGATATTTTGATTGATACGGCATTGAACCTATGTGACAATTTTGGAAGTATGGATATTTTGGTAATACTAGTTCTTCCTATCTAGGAAAACGAGATGTCTTTCCATTTTCTAAAGTGCTCTTCAATCTCATTCTTCACGGTTATGTAGTTTTCTCTGTAGAGATCCTTCACTTCTTTGGTAAGGTTTATTCCTAAGTAATTAAATTTTGTTGCTATTGTAAATGGAGTTCATTTCTTGATTTCCTTCTCATTGAATTCATTATTGGTGTATAAGAGTGCTATTAATTTATGAGTGTTAGTTTTATAACCTACTACTTTGCTGAATTTGCTTATTAGTTGTAAGGGACTTCATGGAGTTCTTTTGGGTCTTCAGTGTAGTAGATCATGTCATCTGTGAATAGGAGCATCTTAACGTCTTCCTTTCCATTGTGTATTTCTTTTATTTCTTTCTCTTGCCTGATTGCTCTGGTCAAAAATTTAAGTACTACATTAAACAGTAGAGTTGATAGTGGACATCCTTATCTTGTTCCTGAATTTAGAGCAAATGCTTCTAGTCTTTCCTCATTCAGAAAGATATTGACAGAGGATTTGTCATAGATGGCTCGGATCAGATTGAGGTAAGGTCCTTTTATTTTCTTTAGAGTTAAATGGATGTTGAACTTTGTCAAAAGCCTTTTCTGTATCTCTTGAAATGATCATACGATTTTTGTCTGCATTTGTTAATGAGTGTTATATATTGATTTGTGTCTGTTAAACCATCCCCGCATCCTAGATTAAGCCTATTTGGTTGTGATGTGTGATCTTTTTGATTTTTTGTTACATTCTGTTGCAGGTATCTTGCTGAGTATTTTTTGCATCTATGTGCATTAAGGAAATTGGCCTGTAGTTTTCTGTTTTTTATCTGGTTTTCGTCTAGTTCTGATGACTTTGAGGAATAACTTTGACAACATTTCCTTCCTTTTTGGCTTCTTAAAAGAGTTTGAGGAATATTGGCATTAAATCTTCCCTGAATTTCTGGTACAATTCTGCTGTGAATCCATTGGGTCATGGCCTTTTGTAATTGAAAGAATTTTTAATTAATTCCTTGATTTTGTAGCTGATTGTTGGTCTGTTTAGTTTTATTTCTTCTTACTTCAGTTTTGGAGGTTAATACATGCTTAGAAAATTGCCCATTCTACATTTTTAAATTTGCTACAGTATAGATCTTGACAATAGCCTTTTATAATCCTTTGGATTTTGGTGCTGTCTGTTGTAATTTCACCTTTCTCATTTCTTTCTCTTTCCTTCTTTTTGTGAGGTTAG
Organism: Ctenodactylus gundi; assembly: GCA_004027205.1. Taxonomy (NCBI): domain Eukaryota; kingdom Metazoa; phylum Chordata; class Mammalia; order Rodentia; family Ctenodactylidae; genus Ctenodactylus; species Ctenodactylus gundi. The sequence continues at coordinate 235,045 of PVKB01000203.1, forward strand.
CTAGAGATTTACTAACCTTTTTTTATCCTTTCAAAGAACCAGCTTTCTGTTTCATTTATCTTTTGTGATTTTTTGTTTTGATTTCATTAATTTCTGCTGATTTTATATTAATCTTAGAGATCAGATTGTTCTTGCTTTTCTAGAGTCCTGAGCTGCACCATTAGGTTATGACAGTGAATTTCCCTTTTAACACTGCCTTTAATGTGTTCCAAAGGTTGTAGCGTGGTGTGTTTCTATCCTCATTTGTCTCTAGCAACCTTTTAACTTCTTTCCTAATACCTTCTATGACTCAGTGTTTAGTAGTGTACTAGTCAGTCTCCATTTGTTTGTGTAATATCTCTATTGTTGTTGATTTCTAGTTTAATTCTGCTGTGGTCTTACAGTATACATGGGATTACTTCAATTTTTTTTGTATTTGGTTAAGCACATTTTGTGGTCTAGAATATGGTTATTTTATATGTTCCATGAGCTGCCGAGACGAATGTGTATTGTTGGTGTTGGATGAAACATTCTATAGATACCTGATAAGTATTCTTTCTGTGATGTTGTTCAGATCTGCTATGTATTTGTTGATGTTTTTGTCTAATTGGCCTGTTTTTCTGGAAGAATGGTGTATTAAAATCCCTCACTGTAATTGTGTTGGAGTCTATCTGTTCTGTGCCCAATAACTTTTGTGTTATAAAGTTGGATATACCATTGTTTGGTGCATGAATGTTTACTATTAGCTTCTCCTGTTTAATTGTTTCTTTTACAAGGATGAAGCAATCACCTTTGTTTCTTTTGACCAGGTGTAGCTTAAAGTCCACTTTGCCCACAAAAGAGAGTAGCTACTCTTGCTTTTTTATTTATTTCTTTTTGTGTATCTGTTGAATGAAATATGGTATTCTATCATTTCGCCTTCACTCTGTGATCGTCTTTGTAAGATGGGAATCTTGTGAAACTACATATGTTTGGGTTGTGTTTTTAATCCAGCTTGCTGGTCTGTGTTTTTTGATTGGAGAGTTGAGGCCATTGACATTAACAGTTATAATTGTCCTATAAGTATTGAATTCTGGCATTTTCCCTGCATTTCCGATGTTGATATTTTGGTTTTATTTAGATAATTATCTCTGTTAAATGTACACCTGCCTCTGCTTTCTTTGCTGGCTTATTCTCCCTATCTCTATCCAGTAGACCCTTAAGAATAGTTCAGAGCACTGGTTTAGTCTGTCATAAATTTCTTTGAAGTTTTCTATATCCTAGAAGGAGTTCATTTCATTGTCAATTTTTTTTTTTTTTTGAGACAAGGTCTCGCTCTGTGGTCCAGGCTGGTCCTGAATTCACTTCAGAGCCCAGGCTGGCCTTGGACTTACGGCAATCCTCCTGTCTCAGCCTCCCGAGTGCTGGGATTACAGGCGTGCACCACCACACCCAGCTAATGTGGTGCTGGGGAATTGAACTCTGGTACTTCGCTCTTGGCTTAGCGCTTGCTCAAGCGCTTTAACCGCTGAGCCATTCCTCCAGCCCCTCATTGTCAATTTTTAAGGATAATTTTGTAGGATATGGGAGTCTTGGTTGGAAATTATTTTCTTTAAAGACTTTGAAGACTTTTTTCCAAGCTCTTCTGGCTTTTAGAGTTTGTGTTGAGAAGTCTACTGTTATTCTAATGGGTTTGCCTTGGTAAACTATCATTCTTCTCTGATAACATTTAGGATTTTTCTCTCTGTCCATGGTAACTTTTAATATGATATGTCTGTTTTGGTCATATCTCATGGGTATATGATATGCCTCTGTTGCATGTGTTTTTTTTCTATTCCTATATGTGAGAAGATTTTGCCTTTTGTAAAAAGTTTATTTTGTTTTGTTTTTATTTTGAGACAGGGCATCCCTAAATTGCTATATGTCCCAAATTTCACTTGAACTTGTGATTCTTCTACCTCAGCCTCTCACAATGCCAGGATAAATGATAGGGATTTTAATATAATGGAACATCTTGTAGCATATCAAAAACATCTCTGAAAAGCAGAACATATATTGAAAGAATGGTATCACTCATATAAATTTCAAAAATGGCCAGGGGTGGTGACACACAGCTGAGGCAGAAGCCTGAGGCAGAAGGATTGCAAGTTCAAGTAGCTTGAACTGCATTAGGGGACCTTGTCTCAAAAAAAAAAAATTAAAAAACAAAGAATTTCAAAAATATATAAACAGTCATACTGTTGACAGACACATACTCAGTTACTAGTTACTTGTTAGGACAGATGGAGAGAAAAAGTACATGAACTACAACACTATTTTTTTATAATGTTTCGTTTAAAAGAGAAAGAGATTTAAGATAAATGTTATGAAATGTAAACATTTGTTAAGTCTAAGTGGGAGGACCTGGGCTTTTTCTATATTTTTTTGTACTTCTTCTGTATTGAGATATATCGGAATTTAAAGTAAATTTTTAAACTAAAACGTCAAGTTTAGCAAAATTGAGCATGTCCCAGTTTGTCATGGAACAGCATTACAAAATCTCCCTATTTTTTTTTTTTTTTGACAAGCACAAAACCCCCATAATTAGAGAGAACCAGGTAAAGGCGCATAACCCTAGAAATATTTGACATGGTTTGTGGATTGGAGCAAAAGAAGAAAACTTAAGCCAGGCCAACTTCAAAAGGCACCATTCACTTTATCTTTGATGATCTTCTAATTCCACTGATCTAATACCTGCAAGAATCTGTGAACTGGCCTCCAAACTTTTTTCCTTCCATAGCTAAGCAGCAAGACAAACCTGCAGGTGCCTCCCATTCTAACCAGCTCTTGTCATGCTTTAGTTGTTTAGTGGTACCGCTGCCATTGAAGTAGTACTTCAGTTTTCATGAACTCCTTTTGGAAACTTGACTAACTGTTAACATTTTCAAAATGGTAAAAGATGTCTTGGTGAAGATGTAATGTCTACACAGAAGAAGACCTATGAAGCTTATTAACACACCTGTTTTTGCTGCTTTGCTGAATACTTTCCCCATGCATTGAGTTGATTGACTTTCTTCTCCAGAAAGTGGGCTGTGCCATCAGTTCTCAGGGGAGTATTGTCTACTACTATGACAGTCATCATTTTTATCACAGCCCAGTCCACCGACTTTAGCTTTTTCAAGAAATTTTGTCAAGAAAAAAAAATCAGAATAGAAAACTTCTTCCTTTTACACATAGTCCATATCCACTGCCTTTCCCCCTCCAATACTAGGGATTGCACCCAAGGCCTTCACATGCACAGTGCCAGCTGGTGGTAAGCAAACAAAGTCCTGCCATAATAGATATGCAAAATGTTGGTTAACTATCTGAATTAGACCCAAGTATGTCAGGATAATAAAAGTCAACTTTTAATATTGGTCAATAATAAAAATAGCAGTAAAAGATTGCTTTTAATTTGAATAAGAAGTTGAAACATTGTCTGTTCTCTAGCATCCAGGTGACTTCTTTTTAATGCTACATTGCATAAATCAATACTATAAAACTATGCTGACTTCATGGCTCATCATCACTAAATTACACCAATGAGTCACTTTTGTGGGGTAGATGTCTTCGAAGGCCAAAAAAGATGATGAATTCTTGTTTAATTTTGAATCTGTCTGAGCAGATGTAACATTCAAAAGAATTCAGTGGTGTTGTTAGGTACTGAGGACTTCTGCTTGCAGAGCAACTGTTAAGTCTCTAAGGCTATATTCAGAAGTAAAATTCTCCAAAAGGAAACTTAATTGACAGACAATTTACTGTATAGCTCATTGTTTAATGAAAATACTAGTAAATAATGAAGTTGTGAAACAAGATTAGGAAAAGTTTACAAGATCCAAGTGGCATAATGGTATATGAACTCTTCAGTCCTTAATTAGGCAAAATTTGGCCTTCATTTAGAGATTATTTCTTTTTTAACTCAAGTGTAAAAATTTGGCTGCTACTTGTCTAATATGTCAATACTCAAGATTTTATGCCCAGAAAAATTACTTTTGAGATTATGCAAAGGCTTTTATTTTCATCCTCCACAGTGCCTTAAATAGAACAGATGTTTAGAAACATCTGTCAAAGGTGTGGACATAGACATTCACTAATTCCCCAAACCCCATGGATCTAATGTGTTACAGAATTTGGAATTCATTTTATTTACACATAAAAAGTTAAAAAAAACTGTCAAATGAATGAATATTAGATAATTATTGCATTCCATGTGGTTTTATATTAGTGATCTATTGAAATATCTGCCAAAGAAATGACTCATATCAGCGAAAAATATGGTGAATGTGGATACTTTCAGAACGTCATATTGCTACAAAAATGTGGTTATGGACTGCTGACTATTGGATTTATATGGAAACTGTACCCTCCATTATGATAAACTTTACTCTGTTCTCTACTATTTTGCTTTTCTTATCTTCCTTTTAAGACACCCCAAAGTCACTGTTACCTTCTCAATTTGTAACATACTAACAACAAAAAATGGACGAAAAAACATTTGCAGCACCCCAGATTGGTGGCTCTCAGATGTTTTACTCTCTACATTTTTAAGTTTCAGTGATGGGAAGAAAGAGCCAAATACAAAGTACTTGCCTAGCAAGCTCAAGGCTCTGAGTTCAGTTCCTTAGCCCCATGTAAGCTGGGTGTGCTGGTGCATGCCTGTAATCCTAGCACTGGGGAGACTGAGGTATGCTGTGAGTTCGAGGCCAGCCTGAACTACATAGTGTATTCAGGACCAGCTTGACCTACAAAGAAAGACTGTCTTTAAAAAAACAAACAAACAAACAAACAAACAAAAAAACCACTGGAGAACATTCTTCAAAATAACCTCTTTGGTTTAATTCTCTGAACTTTTAGTTATTCATTTAATATGAGCCATTGCAAATACCAAATAAAAAGTATTAATCTAGAAATGTAAATAATATATATAAAAATTTAAATGATCTTTAATGAATACTTAGTAAAAAAAAAAGCCCTCTTCTGGAATTCTAACTTACCTTCCTAGCTATAGGATTAAAAATTGGTAGACTCAACTATTGATACATGATTAGAAAGAAATGGTTCATAATACTTACCAATCATTATTTTAGACAAAATGTTCATAGTTATCTTCTGAGTCACATTTTCAAATTTCAGCAAAATCAAGAAATAAAATAATGAAACAACATCAACTTATGTGTTACTTTGATGATGACTGGTCGGCGTCATGCACCTAAGATTCCAGAGAGCATTAGAAGCAATCTGAGGTATCCTCTCGCACAGGACCCACAATATGGTGATTACCAGGTCTCAGACAGGTTTTTCTTGACCAGCACATTAGTATTCTTATAGTTTTGTTTCTTAGAAATTTCCATTGTTTTATAAGAGTCAAACATTACTTTCTAAACCTTACATTATGAGCCATATTTTCCAGTCAGCTCCTTTAAAATTGTTTTTCCTCCCTGGTTGGCACCCACAGTTATTTCAGAAATGAATCCTAATCCAGTGATTAGGTCCAGAATGGCTAAGTACATACAATGTTAATGTCCAAGGAAGAAGCAGATTCCTAAACTTTAAAGGGACTTTCCAGATGTATCAAAGCTGTTTTCTCACATTTTATTTTGCAATGGCCAGTATCTGAGGCTCATTCAAGTTGCCAGAGATTTTTAAAGTTTATTAAATTATTAATTTATCATAAAGTATTCTTTAGCCCATACATTCATGTTTCATAGTTTGGGAACACAAGTCAGTGACAAACATTTATGGAACTGATTCCAGAAGACCTCTTATACTCAAGAGTCACTTTGTACTCTGAAAGATATCATCTCTTCAAAATCCTTGATGGAATCGTAATTTCTGTAGAGACCTGCATATGCCTTCCGTCTGGGTTCAGTCACACCGAAGTTATAGAGAGCTGCCAATTGGATTTTCTTGGAGTGTTAGTGTAATGTAAATCAGGGCAGTAGAGAAACAGGAGATGAGTCACGAGACTAGAAGGTTACTGAGTCTGCGGCAGTGGCTTACCCTGGACCTCAGTACTTTCTTCAAGGCTGCACAGTATCACTTTCCCCCATCGGTTAATTCTTGCCACAGGTTCCAGGCTACTGTGTGGATCAGTTATCAAGTATTTTGATCATAATACATAATGATAAATATATTTCACATGAGAATATGTGATCTTACACATACATGCATATACTTTCTTAATATAATACTTAAGCTATATATCATTTTGCAGTCTTGATTTTTTTCTTTGATAGTCCTCAGAACTGAACCCAGTGTCATTCTACCACTGAGTTACACTTGCAGCCCCCTGTTATTTATTTTTTTAATTTTGGCTTTTTTTTTATTTTAAGACTGGCTCTTGTTGAGCCCCAGACTGGGCTCAAATTCATGGTCCTCCAGCTACCTCCCAGAGTCCTGGGATTACAGATGTGTGCCCCCTCTCCCACACTGATATTTTTTGTTGTTAATTCTACCTTATCCTATACTATTCTGTAATTTAAAAATTGTTAGTTGTGATTAATTGCTGAATTGATTTTCTAATGCAACCAGTTGTAAGATAGTGCTGTAGATCAGTGGTTCTCAAAACTCTCATGTGCATGAAAATTACTTACTGATCTTGTTAAAAATACAGAGTCTAGGCTGAAGGTGTGGCTCTGTAGTACAGCATGTGCTTGGCACGCATGAGAGCAGAGTGAGGGTAGTTTTTACTTAATGAAATAGTGTGTAATGGTTAAAAGGACCATCCCTGGCCTGGAAGAAGAGGCTGGTGATAAAAAGCATACTTACCATTGACGGGTCCCTGAGTTCAGTTCCCAGAATGAGAATATAAATAAATAAAATTCTCTCCCATAGGTAATGATCTTCTCTTCTGTCTAAAGTTGACTTTTCTCTTAAAATTCGCTAAGTTTTTTCCCATATTATACAAAAATCAAAGGTGTCATTACCTTTGTTGCAACATGTGAATGATGTTCCAGTATTTATTATAGCACAGAAAAAGAAAAAAAAAAAAACATTGCTAATTAGGTAGACAGACTGACCAATACAAGAGGGTCTCCATTTCAGATGTGATGAAATACAAAAAGTGCGTCTCAAATGTATGAGATATATATATCGCTATCACTGTGCAGCAGAAGCCCTAGAGGTCATCATAGTCTGCCCTCTCTGAATTCTTACATTTTATCAGTAATCTGCCAGCCAAGTTCCTCCTTCTCCAATTTTGTGAACTCCAGCCACCTCTTCTGCTCTAACTGTGGTATCTCCGTTAACCATGAAATCACTCTCCACATTAAAAAGCAGAGTGATGTTCCAAAATACAAATCTGGCAATTACACTACTAGATGAAGATTTTTTTTTTCCGTTTTACTTCAGGATAAAGTCTAAAGTCATCCTTAACATATTTAATATGTAATAACCTTTCTTTCACGTTGGTTTGGGTGTAAACAGACTAGCATGTAAAACTTGTATTTTCTCCTCTAGTGCCTTCCCTTCTCCTTCTTCTGTGTTGGAAACAATTATCCCATAGAAATTATCTCAGCTGTCTTCTCAGTGATCTTTCTTTGATCCCCTCTATCCCCCTTTCAGAGGACATAAGCAGTTCTTCCTCTCTGTACTTTGGTATTTATCATATTTTATAATTGCTTACACTCTTGCACTGTGATCCCCTCAAAATCAAGGAACATTGTATACATTGTCATATCCTCCACATGTCGAGTTGGGCTTTTCACACAGGCAGGCCTTTAGCAAATGTTTGCCGCATGATGAAATAAATGATGTGAATGTGAAAGAGAACCTCCCTTAATATGATACCTGAAATTTATGAAATATTCGTCCTTCCAGCTTGGAGGAGCAAGTCATGGCCAAAGGAAAGGCTCACCTTCTGCAGGCCCTGGCTTAAAGTGCGCTGCTGAGATTTGAACCTTGGAGCATGAAGGGACCCTGATGTCAGTGCCCTTCGTTTCTGATGTGTTTCCTGAACCCAGGTTTGTATGACCCAACAACTTGCGTGACCGCAGAATGCGTAATGTCTTTTGTCAGTCACTTGCATGTTTAAAGGGATTTATAGTCCATTGATCCATATGGCTTTTTATTTTTTCATAGTACTGAAGACTGAGCCCAGAGCCTTCACACTGAGATACATCCTCAGCCTATTTTTATTTTTGATTTTGCAACAAAGTCTTGCTAAATCTATGTCTTAGCTACATTCTTGTTGCTGGGACAGAATACCCATCCATAATTTAAGGGAAGGAAGATTTATTTAGCTCAGTTTCAAAAGGTCTCCTAGTCCACTCCTGGGGCAGCTGGCAATGGTGAAGGCACATGGCAGAGACTGGAGAGGTGCGGAAGTCCAGTGAAGTAGGAATGGGTGGGTATCTAGAGGTTCAGACAAGGGTAGAACTTTCCCACAAAGAAGATGTAGCCGTGTTTCCTCTTCCTTCTTTTACTCAGTTCACACTACCAGTTGGGCCCCTCAGTGTGGGTGCCCCTTCCTCACTTCTAGGCCCACAAGCCAACAACACCTTGCCTGAAAGCTCTGCCATGCCCACCCTCCCAGTCCCAACAAACTGACGCAGTCTGCTGGAACAAGCCCGAAGCCTCCACCCCTGCCTCCAGCCAGCCCTACCTCCCAGTAACTCACAGTTCCAGTTATCCCCCTACATCCAAATACACCAGGATTTTGGGGACATTTTAGATCTAAACCATAACATCTGTGTTCCCCAGGCAGAACTCAAACTTGAGGTCTTCCTGTCGCAGCCTCCCAGAGCACTGAGATTACAGGCTCATATGGTTTTTATTTTTAGAAATTATTTTGTGAATTAACAATCAACATTTCGAACGATTCATATGATTCATAGTTGGTAGGTTGGAAGTTAATCAACAATGTATCACAAGAAAACATCCCATCAGATTTTTTCATATAACTTTCCCTTAAGGGCAAATGGTTAGAAATCAGAAAATTCCAAAGAAATCTTATTTATGCCCCATATGTAAATTGTTCTTTAAATTCTTCTAAGGTCAATATATTGTTTTTTTTTTTCTCTCTCTCTTCTTACACCACACAGAGTGCTAGTACTGTGGGTACTTAGTACACACTGACAGAAGAATGTTGAAAGGAGATACTTTGAAAAACTTTCCAACTTGATTTTTGTTTTGGGCTTGCTTCTTTCAAACCATGGTAAGTAACAGTAGAAAACATAGACTGTCTGCAAGCCACTAAAATCACAATTGGCTTCTCTGTGGCCCGGTGATATTATAGTCTAAATATAACGAAAAATGTAGGAAGTGGTGTCAAAAAGGTAGCAGATCAGAAAGCAGTATGCCTATCATGGAAGGTGGGGCCCAATTTTCTTATTTTCATGGGATACAATATTGTGGGATCATCTACATAGTTGTGAAAAGTTTTAGTAATGAAATAGAGTATATGGACCATAAAAGAAGTAAAAGAAGGAGTAAGAAAATATGTTATGTAGAATTATAAAAAACTCAACATTTTTGTCAAAAATGGTTGACTATGAGCAATTTTATAAGGTTCAACCTAATAGCAAAAAGGAATGTGAAATGGAAAAGAATTTAAAATTATCTATTCATGCCTGAATGGATAGATTCTGAAGGGACAGTACAGACAGTAAAATAGCCCTTTGGTATTAATGTCAACCAGAAGTTATATACCATAATAGATATGATAATGAAAGTTTATAACTTTTAGATTGAGAAATTATATACATTTACCATGCATAACATGCTGTCTTACAATGTATCGAATTTACATATACATCACTTCATGTACTTTTTGGGGGATTGAAACAATCTACTCTCAGAAATTTTCAAGAATAGCATACATTGTTATTGTTGTGACATACATCTCTGGAACTTATTTTTTTCATTAACTGAAATGTATCCTCTGAAAAACATTTCACCAACTCTTTATATCTGTAGGCCCTGGTAACTGATACTCTAATATCTATTTCTAACTTCAGCTTTTTTTGTAGCGCATATAAGTCAGATCCACAAGTAGTATTATTTTTCTCTCTTCCTGGCATATTTCATTTAACATAATGTATTTCAGTTTTATCCATGATGTCATAAAAACAGGATTTCCTTCTTTTTAAAGGATGCATGTGTTCTGTGCTATATGTGTTCTATGTTTTCTTCATTCTTCCATTCATCACATGATAACACATTCACCACCACAAGTTTTTTCTGTACCTTGGTTATTATAAAAAAAAAAGTGAAATTGAATATGGGACTATGGGTATCTCTTTAACATACAGAGTTCATTTCATTAATAAGCTTGCTGAATTATATTGCAGGTCTTTAAAATACGATTTTTAATGTCAGAATTTCTTTAATTGAATCACATCAATACCACTTACTATGTAATCTTGGCCAGGTTCCTTATGTTCTTCTAAGTCAGTTTCTTTATCTGCAAAAGAGGAACACAATGCTACTTAACTCATTCAGTTTTTGTGTAGGGTAAATGGGAAAAAAACTAAGGAGCTTAGACTGTCAAGTTTTTACTGTATGAATGATATCATTTCCCGTTGTCCTCTTCAGTCATAAGAGAAACAGTGAAGTAGGCAGCCATTTATGCTCAGGCCAAGAGGAATTTGGTGTTCTTTATTATTATAGATTTCCAAAGGGAGATCAGACTTTGTAATCAAACGCATCTGAATGTCTCTTTGGGAGAATGTGTTTATTTTCCTACCGGTGATCATTTCATCTTTAATGTAGGCAAAAGAATATGCTCTAATTCATGTTTATTGTGAAAGTAAGTGGAATTTTAATTGAAAAATCCTCAACAAGAACTCACAAAGTACTTAAGAAGTGGTAGTTGTGACTATTAAGAATATTTACCTGCATTGAACTGTATGCTAGATATTCCTTCAGTTTCCTAAAATTAACTAATTCAAAAAAGAGCTTAAAATGGTGCCGCACTCCATTTTATAACTGAAAAGTATGAATAATGCCGTAATTTGAAAATAAGAACTAGAAACACTAAAAATATTACCATAGAAAATCACAGATTTTAAATTTTTATATGATAAAAATAATAAACCAAAGCATTAAGCAATCTGTTGTCAACAAATAACAAATTAAAGCAAAGCATGAAACGATCTGTTGTCAACCAGAGGGATATTGCAATAATCACTATACTGGAAAGAAGCTAACACAGCTTGGTAAGGGGATCATGTAGCTGAAAGGACAGCTCATGATCCATTTCCCTTGCCATTTTTCCCCAGGCTGTCTTCCAGCTCATAGCGATCCTTCTGCCTCAGTCTGCCAAGTGCTGGGATTACAGGCATGCCCCATCCCACCTGGCTTGTGTGGTGCTAGAGAACCAAACACAAGTCCTTGGGCTAACGCTCTAACCTCTGGGCCACACCCCCCACACCTCCTTTGTGTTGCTGCATAGCTCTGACACGAGTGTTTTCATTCACAGTCTTCAGCCCTAGGGAGATATGCTTCCAGCCAAAATGTTTTTAAATAATAATGTGATAGGTGGTAAAGCTGAGCCTGGTGTTACAGGCTTGTAAGCCCAGCACTCCAGGAGGCTGAAGCAGGAGGAGTGCAAGTCCCAGTGCATCCTGGGCAACTGAGCAGTTTAGTGACTTAGACCCATTCTCAAAATCAAAAACAAAAAACTGGGCTGGAGATGTAGCACAGTGCAAGGTTGTGGATTCCATGCGTAGCACCTCAGGAAGAAAAGAATTAAGTGGTAAAGATGAAAGACTGTGGATATTCTAAGATTTATTTGAAAGTTGGGGAAGAGACATAGATAGAATATGAACAAGGAAAGGTGATCTCAGATCGAGTTTTCAAACAATTGTGAGGTACTGTTCTATTAGACACTTTTAGTAATCTGTGTATCCATAAAGAAAAAGAATGAATTCAGAGATAGTATCATTGCTTTTCTTTCGATTAGTGGAAAGAACATTAATGCTTATAGGAAAAGCGCTTTTATATAACTTGAAAAAGGAGAGAAATTGATACACAAGCACCTAACACTTCACTGACCAGGAATGTATTTTTCCCTGAGGCTCAGGAGCTTCAAAACCACATGAAATATTTCATTGTCTTGTGATTCATAATGCTGGCACATCTTACGTCACACTCAATTAAACAGCGCCTGTCTCCACACTTCTCCTCCCACAGAGAAGCTGAGGAACATGAAGGCAGTGACATGGTCAAAAGTAAAGCCTTTGCTCCTCCATCAAACCCTTATTCATTTCCTGCTTGACAGCTCTGTACCTGACTTTGAAGCTTCTGCTTCCCACGTTACTGTGTGCTTGTATGGTTTTTTGTTTGTTTGTTTGTTTTGTTTTGTTTTTTGATTTCTATGAGTTAGCAACAGTTTGGTTTTGGTCAGAATTAGGCAGGGAATGCCCAAAGGTTCCTTTGGCAGGAATTTGTTTTGATTAAATCTGTAGGGCAGAGTGACGGAAGTTCATTCTTTGGTTTCACACAGAACTAGTTCAAATCTAAGACCTCGCTTATTTAAGTCTGTAAGCCTCAGTTTCCCCACTTGTAAAATAGGTTTCATAATCATGCTTACTGTATTTCACTAGTCTTATGTAAGCCAACCAACCTAGTATCTGGAACACGGGAAACACATGTTGTTTTTGAGCTTTTCATTAGTGAATGTTTGGGAAATAACAGGACTTACAGGATGACACTTATGTAACAGGAAGGGATCTCGACTCTTTCTTGCTTCATAGAGTACTTAAGCAACAACAGCCTGCATTCGACCTTAATTGCACACTTTCACATACCTTCACTATTGTTTGTACGGTAGGTTACGGTAGGTTAGACACTATTATCTCAAAAAATGGTATAACAAGACCAGAAATGAGATGTCCACTTCTGGGATAATGGAGTAGGCATACAGGTATTTGCCCCTACAAATTAAATGGAACTTGAAACTTGGGACATTATCTGTTGACTGTGAAAGATAGAGAAAAAGCTGACCAACTAGGGAACGTGGGACCCAATGAAAGACATGGTCGTATAATGCAGGCAATATGTCATTTTTTTCTCACTACTTTGAAAATCTTTTCTTTGTCTTTCATTTTCAAAAGCTTAACTATAATATGCTTTATTTTTCTTTCGATTTATCTCTTAAAAGCAACAAATTTTTGGGTTTCATGTTTTGCTCCCATCTTTTGTTTGGAGAGTTTAAGACCATTCATATTGACTGTTATTTTTGTAATATATTTGCAATGTCTGTCAGTGTCTTGTTATTTAATATTGATTATTTGTTTTTTACCTTTGTTAGATTATTTTCCCACTTTTGTTGTTTCCTTTTCTCTGGGTTCTTCTGTGCTGGCAGTTTCCGTGTATCTAAGACTCCCTTAAGTATTTTCTGTAGTGCTGATCTAGTGGCCATAAATTTATTTAGGTTTTCTTTGCCATGGAAAATTGACTTCTCCTTCAATTTTGAAGGATAATTGTGTTACATATAACAGTCTGCTTGACACTCATTTTATTTTAGAGATTGAAAGGTTGTGTTCCAGGAGAGCATGGAGAAATTCAATTATTCTGATGGGTTTTTCTTTAAAGGTTACTTTCTATTTTTCTCTTGCCATTTTTAACATTCTCTCTGTGTTAAATTTCAGAGATTCTGATTATAATGTGTTGTGGAGAGGCCCTTTTCTCGTCAGGTATTTGGTGTTCTGTGTGCCTTCTGGACCTCAGTGTTATTTTTTTCCCCTAGATTTGGGGAAGTTGGACTACAATTTCAGTAAGTTCTGTAGACCTTTTGTGTTATCCTCTGTTGCTTCTTTCATTCCCATAATTCCGAGGTTGGTTCTCTGTGAGTCATCCATCAGCTGTTGCATCTGGCCACCTTGTTGATTTGTTGTTTTTAGGGTAGTGCTGAATGTGTGGGTCAGGTCATCAACTTTATCCTCAAGGTGGCCCAACACCCTGTCCTGATAATGCTCAAGCCAGTTTCCCATGCTTCCAATTGAGTTTTTCATATCCTAAGCTTCAGCCTGTTGTCTTTTAGATTTTCTACTCTGCACTAAAATGTTCCTTAATTTCTTACATTGCTTTGTTCACCTAATTTATTTATTTATTGCTTGTGTCTCCTATAAACTCATTCAACTTTTTATCAATTTGTTTAGTAAATTCATCTTTGAGGATTCCTAAACATTTCTTGCATTTGTTTAAGTATGTCTTATTTGAACTCATTGACCACTGGTTTTGCTTTTTTTTTTTTTATTTTTTTTGACATCTTTCCTAAAAGCTCTACTATTTCAGGGTCCATGACACCGACTTTTGGGGAGTTTTCGCAGGTTTCTTATGAACCCATTTTCCCATGGTTCTATTGTTGAGGATGGTAGATCGTCAAATGAGGAAAACACTGAGTCTCTACTGTGGAGATTTCTTCTGATAGATTTTAATGTCCTTGAGTTTGTTTATATTTTTAGCCCATTTGGGTATGTCTGGGGATCTTCTTAATGGCCAGACTTCTACTGTTTCCTGTTCCCTTACATTTTTCAGTGAGGGAGAAATGAATTTCAGTAAGGTAGGTGACCCAAAGACAAGCTATCCATTACAATATAGCGAAAACAAAGATCACAGGCTTAGGGTGTAGTTCAGTGGTTAAACACTTGCCTAGCAAGTACAATGCCCTGGATTTGATTCCCCAGCACCACAAGCTGGGTATGGTGACACATGACTGTAATCCCAGAACTCACAAGGCTAAGGCAGGAGAATTGCTATAAATTCAAGGCCAGCCTGAGCTACACAGTGAGTACAGGACCAGCCTGGACTGCAAGAGAGACCCTGTCACCAAAAAAAGAAAGAAAAAGAAAGGAAAGATCAACCACTATGACACCATTAACAACATAAATGAAACCTGCAGTAATGTTCTAACTAAATAATTATTACCAAGTCATACTAACCAGTTAAATACAACTATTTTACTCTTAACATTAGAAATGCCATTTATACTATTGCAGCAGCTGCCTAAATAAATAAAATATTGATTGACCTCGCTAAAATTATTAACTCTTAACAGCTTCAACCACTATGCCACCATTAGCAGGGAGATCAGCAATAATGGTATAACCAAAGACAAACTAATTATTGACACAGCAGAATAAGCAATTAAATTTTACAACAATTCCACTCTTAACATTAGAAGTGTTATCCATATTATTCATGGTGCTGTCTATACAAATCATACAGTAACTTCTTAGAAAGATCTGTTAAAGACAGCATTATGCCATTGTTAATACTAGAAAAGAAATGTGTCCTTTTAATGTCCTATTTGTAACTAGGTAGCAAAAAGTGATTAACTTATAATAGGTTAAGCTATGTAGCCATAAATTGTTATTGCTTAACATTATTGTTAATAAGAATGGTGAGGGTAGGTAAAAAGATGGCTAAAATAAAGGGCTTATTTTGGAGATGAAGAAGAAGAGTAGATAGAATAGAAAAAAGTAAGACAAAACTCCCAACAGAGGCCAGAAGAAAGTAAGTATCATTAGGCAAAAGTAACACAAAGAAAGAACGAAAATCTAACAACAAAAAAGCACAAGTCCAAAATACATAGAAAGAACTATTAGGGTAATCCAAAGCTTAAACAATTTTCCTGTGTTATTTGGATAACTAGCCTTCTTCCAGGTCCTGTGATCTTGATGTCTACAGTCCACCAGACACAGATGAGGGATAGAGCAGTGTTTGTGTTCTACCCAGTCCTTTTTCCATATCCCTGGATGGGACAGCTCCATGGTCTTCCCATGTCCCAGTCTGCAGTTATGTACTTCTCACTTGAGGGCCCTCCTTCCATGGGCCAGCCCAAGGAGTTCTGTGCTGGGAGCAGGCAGCAAATGGGTCCCAGCAGTCCAAAGGCCTCTAACCAGACACATCCACATCCAGCCTCCTGGGCAAACTCCCAGCTGACCTGGCTTCTGTCTCATGGATGCTGTGGAGGTGAGGGGAGGGGACCTCTGCTTTTCACAATCTGATCTTCCTGGGCTAAAATTTACCAAGTGGTCTGAAGCCTGATCTCCCTTCGCTGCAGCTGTCTTTTGTGGCAGCTCCCTCCCAGTCACCGGCCAAGAGAGGCCCTGGTGTCCTTGAGATGTGTTCTGTCCATAACCTGACTGTCTGGTGTGATGCTGCTGAGTTGCACTCATGCACGGCCCAGGAAGCCCGTTTCTCAGGAGATCCCGCAGTGTGATTGCAGCTTGCAGCCCCAAGCTTCTCCTGGAGGCTGGCCTTCATTTATCAATAGTTCTGAAGCTCTGGCCCTCCGGGCCTAACTTGTTTCTGTGGCCAAATGGCCACTCCCTGGCCACTCCACAGCCCAAGGCGATTTCTGTCTGGTGTGCTTAACTCCCAGCAGCTTTTTCCAGTCTCCATAGCCTCTACAATCTTTGGTCTTTTCAACCTGGCCTGGCTTCCTTTCAGTTCCTGAAGCTCCTCTCACTTCCTTGGCTAAGCCATTCACCGTGGTGTCTTTATTACATCTCAGCCTTCTTGATGAGTCCCTGCAGAGCCATTAATGGGGAGATCCTACTCTGCCATCTTGACTCGACCTCATTTTTGTTTTACTTGAATGTGGTAGTTCTATATTTTTCTTTTTCAGTTTTTAAGTTAGGTGTGATGGTCTAATAAAAAAATTAAATACTGGGGCTGGATGAATAGCACAGTTATTAGAGAGAGCTTAGCTAGTAGGTGCAAGACCCTGAGTCCAATTCCCCAACACCACATAAACTGGGTGTGGTGGTTCATGCTTGTAATCCCAGCACTGGGGAGGCCGAGGCAGGAAGATTGCTGTGATTTTGAAGTCAACCTGGGTTACATAGTGAGTTCAGGACCAGCTTAGACTACAGAGTAAGGTGGTCACATTATACATCCAATTTGGACAAAAAAAAAAAAAGAAGGGGTTTTATAAATGGAGGCAAGTTTCCACACTTAAACTGGTAAAGTATGATACTTGTAGACTATATATATATATATATATATATATATATATATATATATATATACTGTGTAACACCTAGAGCAACTAATAAAAACTACATTAGTTTTTACATTGAAAAACACAAAGGACAAATATGAGTGAAATCTTGAATATATGTTCGACTGTGAGGAAGACACAGAAATAAAAAGCACATAGAACACCAAAATATGTAAAATGGCACTCTTATGTTCCAAAATAATAACAATTAAACATAAGTGGTCTAAGCACATTAATTAAAATACAGAGACTGGCACAAAAGATTGAAACGAGTGGCACATATACATGCTGTCTATAAACAACTTACTCTGGGCAGAAGGAATGACACAGTGGAGGCCATCAGTTCAACTCCCCAGCACCACATAAAGCTGGGCTTGATGGCACACACCTGTAATCCCAGCACTCTGGAGGCTGAAGCAGGAGGATTGCCATGAGTCCAGGGCCAGCCTGGGCTACAGAGCAAGACTCTGTCTCAAAAAAAAAAAAAAAAAAAAAAAAAAAAAAATTAAAAAAAAAAAAAAAAAAAAAAAAAAAAGAAACTTACTTTACAGATAATGATATAGGCAATAAGTCAGTGAAAGAATGGAAAAGGACATAGCATGTAGACAGTGAAAAGAAAACAGATATAGCTTTATCATTGTCAGATATAAGAGAATATAGAACAAAGAAAATGACCAGAGATAGAGAAATTTTTAAATAAAAAAAGTCAATTCCCTAAGAAGACTGAGTAAGCCCAAATGTTTACATACCACAATCCCCAGTAAGCCAGGTGTGGTGGTTCACACCTGTAATCTCAGCACTTGGGAGACTGAGGCAGGAAGATTGTTGTGAGTCCAAGACTAGACTGGGCTACAGACTCTGTCTCAAACAAAGAGGGAGAGGCAGAGGGTATTTTAACTTAGTTTCAGGAGGTCTCAGTTCATTCATGGACAGCTGGCAATGGTGGAAGCACGAGGCAGAGAACCCATGCTCACTGGATGCCTGGGAGAAACTGCCAGCTCATGTTCCAGTGATCTACCCATTCTGGATCAAGACTTAGGGCCCCACCCCTTCCTGTGTAAGCTCCAGTGATTCACCCCTTCCAGGTCACACACCTGTAATCCACCACACACCTGTAGTCCATCACACACCCATAATTCACAGCATCCAAATACATGAAGCTTTTGGGGGACATTCCATATCCAAACCATGATAACCCCTCTCTTCATGTAGAAAATGATTAGCTAGAAAGTCAGCAAAGGTAAAAAAGAATTCAACAATGCTGTCAGTGAGCAAGATCTAGTCAACGTTTATAAACACCCTGACAACAAAAACATTCTTCTCAAGTGCCCATGGACATTGAAACAGCAAGATAGATGGTACAAAGATAAATATTCTCAATGATAAACCACACCTTAACAAATTGAAAAGATGAAATTTTATAGAATATTGTTATGGTTTGTATCTAGAATGTCCCCCAAAAGCTTTGTGTTTGAAGGGTAATTTAATCATGGAGGATAATCTATTGATTTCTTGTGCTGTAAAGAGGAGGGGTCTGGGTTGGACAGGACAGATCACTGGGACATACAGGACCTAGAAGAAGATCACTGTGCTTAGTGATGCATGCCTGTTAATTCCAGCACTTGGGAAGCTGAGACAGGAGAATTACTGTGAGTCCAAGGCCAGCTTGGGTTCCATTGTGAGTTTAGGACCAGAGCCTGAGCTACAGAGTGAGACCCTGTCTCAAAAAAATAAAATAAAATAAACATAAAAAAACTTTGTGCACATGAATTCAAAATTTTAGATTGAAAATTTAAAAAAATCCCAGATAGGCATGGGGGTTCAGGCCTATAATCCTATCTTAGTTACTTTTTTGTTGTTGGGACAGGATACCAGACACCCATATCTTGAGGAAAGAAGGATCAGTTTTGGCTTACAGTTTCAGAAGATCCCAGTGCATTCTTGGGTAACTGGCAGTGGTGGAAGGGCTTGGCAGAGGCCTAGCAAGAGAAAAGCTGTTCATCCCCTGGCAAAAGGAAGCAGCTTCAATGAGGAAGGGTAGAGCTAGTGCAAATCCATCATCAGGCATGTCCCAGCGATCCATCCTTTCAAGTCAAGCCCTAGTGATCCAGCTCTTTCAACCAGGCCCACTTCTCCATAGCACGAGATCAATGGATTAACTCCCATGAATGAATCACCTTCCAAACATAAGGCTTTTGGAGGATATTCCAGATCCAAACTAATAAATTCTAACATTCTTAAGAGGCTGTGGCAGGAGGATCACAAATTGAAGCCCAACCTGAACAATTCAGCTATTTAGCAAGACTCTCAAAATCAAAACTAAAAATGTAGTAGCTTAGTATGAAGGCTCTGGGCTTGGTTATTGGTACCAACAAAATAAACAAAATGAAGAAAAACCTCTCAGAACTTACCTAATTATTTAAAAGAAATATTTTGAATAGAAAATAACTCAATAAGATTAGATTGTTAATTCTAAACTCACTGCCTTAGTTACCTATTTGTTGATGAGACAAACTATGCAACATCCAAAATTTAAGAGAGGAAAGTTTCATTTGGCTCCTGGTTTCAGGTCTCACACAGTCTGTTCATGGGCAGCTGGCACTCGTGGAGGTGCATGGCAGAGGCTAAAGAGCTGCCCACTACACTGCAGACGGAAGTCAAAAAAAGCAGGGGCCAAGTAAAGTGAGGAACAGGACAGTGCCTGGAGAAGGAGGCAAGGCCAGAGCTCCTCCAGGAAAGAATTTTAACAGTGTTTCTTCTTCCTTTGACAGTTGAGCCCCCTCCCCTCCCTCACTTCCTGGTCCACAAGTCAACAATACACACCTGGAAACACTACTCTGAGAGATCCCCCACTCCAGTCTCTACAAATTGATGCAGTCCCTTCAGGTCAAACCCCAGTCATGCAGCCCTTCCAGCCAGAACTTACCTCCTCACGTCCATAGTTCCACAGCTGTCAACCCCTACATCCAGATACATTAGGCTTTTGGAGGGCACTCAAGGTCCAAATCATAGCACTTCCCAAAACACTAAAAGAAGAATTAACACTAATTATGCATAAGCTGAAAAGGAGAGTTGATAAATTGGACTTAAGTGAAATTTTAAATAGAAGATCCCATTTAGAGAATGAAAAGACAGGACTTATATTTAGCCAATATAAAGAATTTTTAAAACAGTTTACAAAGCCAACAGTTTAAAAAGCCCAGTTATAAGGTGACAATAAGATACTTCACTGGAAAGAATATATAAGTAGCAAATATGTGAAAAGATGTTTAACGGCATGATGAATAACACTTCTGCTGGAGCACTTTCTCAGCAAGCGCAAGACCCTGAGTGGATTCCCCGGCACTACATAAACGGCATGGTAGCACACACTTAGAATCCCAGCCCTCACTGGGCTAAAGCAGGAAGAGTGCTCTGAGTTCAAGGCCAGCCTGAGTGACATAGTGAGTTCAGGACCAGCCTGGACTATGGAGTAAGACCCTGTCTCAAAAAAAAAAAAAAAAAAAAAGTTTAAATATCATTAGCCACTGGGCAAACGCCAGTCGAAACCACAGTGATACGACGATGCATGCCTATCAAGCGGTTAATTTTAAAAAATGGGCTGGGAGTATAGGTAAATGTTAAGTTGAAAGCCGTGGGCTCAATTCCCAATACAAAAAGTAAACCCTTTATCGTGTCATTCTATTTATACAACATTCTTAAAATGACAAAATTATAGAAACATAACTAATTTGAGGTTCTTAGTGGTGAAGGTGGAGGAGAATGAAAGGACAAGAGATTGTAAAACACAGATCTCTGTGTTGCTGAAATAGTACTGTGTCTTGACTATATTCGTGTCCATGTCCTGACTGAGATATTTTACTGTAATTTTACAAAATGTTACCATTAGGAAAAACATGGATATATTCTGTATTTGTGTGTGTGTTTACAAGTGGATGAGCTACAATTTTTTTCAAAATAAAAAGTTTGACTTAACGAAGTAAATCCTAGCTTCCCAATCCTACGTTTAGGTACTTTCTCAGAAGACATTAAGTGACTCAGTCTTGACTTCCTACTCTTTTGTACAGGGGCAGCGATAACAGCGACGCTGTACCCTGAAACGGGGCAGCTCCAGGGGGACAGTGGTTGCAGGCTTCAGGCGTCATTCTGTGGACTTAGAATCAAAGACTTCTGGAACAGGGGGTGATTAGTAATTTTCTATTTTGTTGGTCTTCGTATGATTCTTTTTCCGGGTGGGATTAGATATGGGGAAGTCGTAGGAAGCGGGGCAGGTTTGGCCTCCCAAATCTTCCTTTGCCTTGTAACTTCTGACCCCTTTCCCCTCCCCACTCAGACAGGCTTTTGTCTGTTTTCCATATTAAAATGCTAGGGGATTTCGTAGGAGGAAAATAGATTTACTTAAGGGATTTTTCAAATCAACTCTTGTAATCCCACAATCTTTCACATTACTAATCAAGAGACTAAGAACTGGAGAGACAGGTTCATTGATCTACTCAAGCATGAGACGGTGGTAGAGTTGAGAACATAACAAAGGCTGCTGTCCCACAGTAGTGTGTGTGTGTGTGTTACTGAATCATAGTTTATCATATTTTGAGGAATTTAACATTTTTCTCAATGATCAAATAGCTTCTTAAGCAGCTAGTAATTTGCCAAAGCAGTAGTACTTATTGCTGTCTAAAGGCATAATTGTATACACTCTTCCTTAAGCAGACAGGTGGAATTTGTGGGCATTTGGTAGCGGTGGTATCATATTTGGCTTATAGGTGGATGAAATTTAAGGAGTGTCTTATACATTGTTTACTGAACACATTGGGGAAAGCTTGTTGCTGCCACCTAGTGGTAGGGATGATAGCCATTAATAGTCATTCAGAAGACATTTTAAATATCTCTGCTTTTGTTATTTTAATAATATGTTAAATGTCTTTGCCAATTCTCCTAGCCACTTTATTTTGGTAATGTTTTAAGTAAAAGATACTTTTCAGATACTAAAGGAATACTGATTTTGGGCTGAGTTATAAGTGAATCTCTGCTTATTAAAATTTTTGATAGGAAAAATAGCTTAGATAAATTATATTTACATCCAAATTCCTTGTTAATTATTGTCAATTATTAAATAAGAACAATAATCTCTTACTTAGTACAGATCAATAGGATTCTCATCAAATCAATAGTTAGGTTTTGTTGGTGCTTAAAAGTAAAAATATATTCTTTTAAAAAAATCTCTACGACTCATTTTTTTTTACTAAATCAATTATTATTCTGTTTAAAAAATACCTCATGGCGTACTAAAGACTAATAACCTAAGGACTGCAATTAGAGAATTAAGGGCACAACTTAATCATTAGGAGATTTTAACTGTTTGAAGTTTCTAATGCACGTAGATTTCTCTTGATGAAAAATTTTACTGAGCAGGTATGATAGGATCCTTGTCCTAACATAAAAGCAATTATCTGAGCCTACCAAACCCTTCGCTGCAACTATTGACTCCTTAAAACACTTAATTACATTTAGATTCTCCCCACGTAACAATTTTCTTTCTCTTATAAGCAGTCATGAAAGGAATGAATCATAAAATAATTTGTTTGCTCAAGGTGTCATTAGCTGTAGGAATTGCTGGTCTCCTGAGCTGGCCAACTTATCAAAGCTGTTTTCAGAACAATTATGGCAATGATGGCTAGATCCTCAGGTGTATAATGTTATTTTGTAGACAACAAGAAAGGGACATTGTGAACAAGTCTGTAGAGGGAATCCGAACAAGCCCGAATATAGCAGAGTGTGGAAATGACCATTGAGAGGATTGGGATCAATAAAAGAGAAGAGAAAAAAGGTTTAGGGGGAAAAGGTGAGTTCACACAGTGACAAGGGGCGAAGGTCTGCAGCAATGGCTGAGAGGTCTGAAGAAGTTCAACTAGTCGGAAGTAATTTGGAAAATAAATTTAAGTGCCCACTTATAACCTTCCAACTATGCAAATTATGTCTTCAGCTGTTCCATTTTTATTTCAATAATTTAATTAATTTACAAAATTGACCACTAGACGTATATTTTTACATTATCAATTCAAAAAAAGATTAAAAACACATCATGCAAATGTATTTCTAACATTTGTATAAATCGTTCACTGACAACAGAAGATTTTTTCATCCTCAGAAAAACAATCTGAACATTGAAACACTCCAAGAATTCTTTTGTTTGAACAGTTCAAATTCAGTGCTGCAGACATGGAAGAAGAACAGTGAGTTTTGAAGGAAAAGTATTGAGATTTTTTATGTAGATTTTTTGGAAGATTCATGAACTAGACCAGGCACTGCATCAGATATTATTCAGATCCCGGCTCCGCAGTTCCTGTTGTATTATCACAAATTCATTTTCTTCCTCTGCAAACTGGTAATCATACTGCCTCTTATGGATGCCGTGAAAATGTGTGTAAGATGCTTATATTATTGCTTGCCACATAATAGGTAGCCAAGAACGTTGATTTCAGTTTTTCTTGATGACTCACCATACCAGATAATGTTCAGTGAAACAGCCAGGAAAGGCTTCCCAGTTCTTGTCTACTATGCTTTGGTTTCCCTGTTTCACAGGCCTCCACTGGCAAAAACACCCAACTGTTTTTAATAAGTTTCATATAAAAATCTTCATTCCCAAAGAATCCATTACTAAATATAATTATAACACATCCATGTCGTGCCCATGAATATTTTAAAATATTCTAATAATGGCTAGAGAGCAAGACTCACTTGTTCCATTTTAATGTGAAGTTGTAATTCCTTGGTGAAAATTTTCAGTGTAGACTCAACATGAAACTTTTTAAAGAATAAGGGAATAAGAAATATGTAAACTGCAAAAATAGCACTTCTATTTTTAGGATGAGTGGCAACTAAATGGGAAATATTGGCCATTTTAAAAGAGATTTTTATACCAAGGTTTGAGAAAATATTCTTGCTTCTGTTAACATGTGCAAAGTTGTATAAGTGAATACAGATGATGATTTTTAAGAATTTTCAATTTTTGCCACTTTACTAATTTTAAGAATTCATGATTCAGTACACCTTCTGGTATTATTACGGTCCCAAATCCAGAAATAAAAACATGGCAGAATGTCACTCTTGAGAGGTAGTGTGCCCACAGGGTCCACAGCAGAGTGTCAGAGCACACTGTCACATTTGTAAATTGTGCATATAGACACCCATTCGGTGGCTTTCTGATGTACTTGGTAAGATAAAATGAAGCTAGCATATGGTAAAAGGGCAAGGTCAGCCCTTTTAAAAGAATCTGGTAATATTTTAAGCCAAAGAATTTAGCTTCTTAAATAACATCTAAAAGGTTGAGTATTAGTTATATGTAAAAAAAAGCACTTAACTCTGTCTAAAAGGGTAGCTTGCCATTTGAAATCTTGCCCTTATTAGGCCACTGAATGGATTTTTGCATTCTTACTTTTTCCCTTAAAAATTTCACGATTCAGTATTGTCTCTTCCTTTTTGTGACCTTAAATTACGGTCCCTTGAGAGGCATCCAATATGTTTTCATTGAGCTATTCAGGCGCTTACTCCATTTGGGGCATGTCTCTACTCTGGGATGTTTGGATTTGCCTGTATTCCCAGTGCATTTATTTTCACCATAGGCTGCAGGAGAAATGTTATGAAGTGCATTTAATAAAACTACGCTGGGCACTCACTGCAGTCACTGCCCTTCTGACATGCCTGTGTCCTTTGCTCAGGGGAAGAAATGGGGAAGTTAAATGCAGGAGGATACAAACATTTCGCTAATTTCTCCAAATCCAGATATAAAGGAGAGAATGGCCATGGGCATGACTGTACAAAGGGCTTTTTTCATACCTGTGACTTCACACCACTAGCACTCCTCCTCTCCTGCTAATTTCCTCACTTACGCATGTGCTAGCCTCACTTACTTGCCTGAGAGCTTGGCAGTTGCTGTGTCTGCCATATGGGGGCTCTTGAGTCCTCACTCCTCTGGCCTGACACGGGAGGCGGGCTCTGATGGATGCTTCACTCACCTTAGCTTGTGCTTTGTTTTTGTTAGATTCAGTGACTATCTTCTCGTCTGTCACTGAACTAGTTTGCCCCCTAACATGTTATGCCTTTGCCCCTAAGTTGGTTTTAATTGATACAAGTATAAAGGGGAGAAGTGAGTAATTTTTTCTCAGGACCTTAGACAAAATGGCAGGATGCTGACCTATGGCCTCGTGTGAGGGACTGATGTGCTCATAGCCAATTAGAGCCACCGTGGCAGAAGCACACGGTGCCGTGGGAACCCAGCGGAAACTAGAGTTCTCAATCCTGGTGCCATTTCAGCTGAGTCTTGAAAGCTTCCAGGACACAAGGTGGCCTGCCGGTGGTGGCACAGCAGATCAGAGGCCTGAGCCCAAATGTGCTGATGTGGCTGCCGCAAGGAAGGACAATCAGTGTCACTGAAGAAGGAAGACAGGCACAGCGGCTGGCTCGAAGCCAGTGCTCACTGGGGAAAAGAAACCAAACGGAGTATGTTCGTCTCAGACTCAGAATCTCTCTGTTGCACGCTAATCAAAATCTTAGGATCTTGTATTAGTTGCGATTCTTGGAAAATCAGAATTAACAGAAACTACTTATAGATAAAAGGGGATTTATTACGATGTTTACAGAATAATAAGCGAGAGTCTACATGGCGGCCTACACGTGGGAGAACTGGAGAGTCCACTAGCTACTCGGATGTGAAGACAGAGAAACGCCAGTCCAAGGTTGAAGATCTGGGCATTGGCTATAGGGCAGCAGGTGCAGGTCCGCAGTGTGGATAGACATCCAAGCCATGACAGAATCCTGAAGACCAGAGCGAGTCTGCAGTGGAGATTGGCCATGCAGAGGCAGGAGCAAGTCAGTGTCTAGAAACCATGGTGGCGGACAGAGCTCTCCCAGGACAAGCTGTAATGACCTTCCTTCTTTTTTATTTAATTCAAACATCTAGTCCACTGGTTGGGCCACCCACATCCAGGATGGATCTTCTTTTCTCATTTGCTGGCCCGTAAGTCCATTTTGCACACCCAAAGCTCTGCCCTACAGATGAGCTGGGTGCTGCCAAATTCCTTCTAGTTGCCTTAATGCTTTAAGCAGTAACAGATGCTGTCCTGGCTCACGAGGCTCTACGTTTCTCCCCCTTCCTCTCTCTCCTTATCTCTTGCTACCTTTGGTTAGCTCTGCTCCAGTCGTAGGTGTTCTTTGGCCAAATGTGTTCTCAGGGATGTCTTTTTCCTTTCTGCTCTATCCAAATAGTGACCTGCCTCCTCTCCAGATAAAATCGTTCTTAGTCCTCCCACCACCTAATTGACAACTGAAACAAATTCTATATATATATATATATATATATATATATATATATATATATATATACAGATTTCTATATATACATATATCTGTATATATACACACATGGTGTACATATATATATATATATATATGTGTATATATATATATATATATATACACATATAACCATATATATATATATATATATATATATATATATATATATTTCCAGAGCTACTGTTTTAAAAATCATCCCCAAATGTCATCACTACAAATTGTTTTCCTTCTTTTGTATCTCCTTCTGATGTTCATCTAAATGTACATATATTAGCTGTATGTACATATTATATTCATTTTATCTGTAATATTAAGTTGGAAATTTAAATAACATGCCAGCTTACATGTGGAAGTTGACTTTATCGTACAAGGCAATCCAGATTGCTTATAATTCAAGGGTTTGGCAGTGAGTTGAAGCTGCTTTCCTGCTCACAACGCTAGGCTTCTCTGTCGCTGCAGAGCTACACTGCTCTGACCCAACCGCTGATCCATGTTCCTTATATGAACACACCTTTTATTTCATGTGTTCACTCTCACTGTCTGGGTTGCCTTTCATCCATAAAGGCTGATTCAAACGGTGGCAGACTATAAAACACCAGCAAATTGGAGCTGCTGTGAAACCTGAATTAAATGGGGCTGGAGGAATGGCTCAGCAGATTAAAGCGCTTGCCTAGAAAGCGCTTAGGCAAGCACTAAGTATCTGTGTTTGATTCCCCAGCACCACATAAACTGGACCTGGTGGTACAGGCCTGTAATCCCACTACTCGGGAGGGTGAGACAGGAAGATTGCTGTGAGTCCAAGGCCAGCCTGGGCTCCATAGCGAGTCCAGGACCAGGTTGGGCTATCGAGCAAGACCCTGTCTCAAATAAATAAATAAACAAACCTGAGTTAAAATCAAGTTAATAAAGAGAAAGAGAGGGAGTGCTTCCTGAATAAAGAGAGAGCGCTCTTCCTGATTTAAAAGAAAGTTGACAGGAAAGGAAGAAATCCCTAAACTGAACTGAAGAAATAAATACTCAGAGAAATGAAGAAAAAGAGAATGACGCAGTCATCAAAGCTAACCCTAAAGATGGCCAGGAGCACTGGCGACTTACAACTGAACAACGCAGAGCCCAGGACAGACCATGGGCTTCATAGCTGCAAGTGTGGTGTGGAGTTTTACTCCGCAAGTGACTCTTTGACATGGATGCTAGCATTTGAGACAAAATCTAATGCAGCAATATAATCAAGAGTCATTTTAAGAAGATACTTATTGCTGATCCAGGAATCAGAAGCCACAGAACAGATTTCAGGGTTCACCCTGCCACTGTGACTATGGGGAGACATTGCAAGGGACAGTCAAGGGAAGGGTTAGAGGTGGTGGCAGATACCCTGAGAGGTTTGGGCAGTGGTGAGCTCAGGCTGTGAAGGCCATGGTGGTCCTATACCTTCTGTTGAGGAGCCAAGTCAGTGATCTGTTGATTTCTGAGCGGGCTGATTCTGGAAGTGCTGGGATTAAGTCTGGTGGACTTCTTGGCTCCCCACCACAACCTCCTTCCACTATGGATTTCGGTGGTCTGATTGCTTCCCCTGTCCACCATTGCACCCAGAGGTATGCCTTGCCTTAGTCATTTGCCTTGCCCCATGGTATATAGGTATAGGAGACTCTACATCAAGTGTCACACATCATGAGACCATAGGTTGCAAAACTAGTAGGGTAAGCAGTCACTCCGGGTTCACGGAGAGGCACAAAGGCAGGAGTGAATACAGCCCCAGGTAGCCAGCACATTGAACTACTCTGCCCCGCAGCAAAGGTGGGGCATGACTCAGAATCCCAGAGCAGAAAGTGAGTTGGAATCACAACAGGCCCAGTTCTGACTCACTATCTCTTCCCCATATCCAGTGAACTCCAGGTCCTGCAGGAACTGGAAAAACACCTACCCGCCCAAACACCTCAATGTGGAGGAAATTTTTGAGCTCATTTCTGTTTTTCTTTGTACTTTCGGTTCTTTCTTTTCTTTTCCCCTCTTGTTTTATTTTCTTTCTTATTTTTTATTTCCTTTTCTCCATTTTTCTGGCTACTTTTACCTCATTTTAATACTTTGAGCCTTTCATTGGATACATATTTCCCTTTTCAGTTTTGTTGCTTTTCCAAATTTTGCTTCCTGTTCCATTTTCCCCCTTTCCCACTGTCACCATTTTTGTTACTACTATTATTGAACATTCATTTTTAGCTACTTATTCTAAACTATTCTGATTTCTTTTCTATTATTAACAGTGGTAGAGTGGTTGCTTTTATATTTTATTTTTAAGCAAGCCAGCTAAGTTTACTGAGAGAGTTACGTCCCATAGATAGGCCAGGCCTGCACAAAAAAGTGGAAGGCCAGTGGTTGCCTTTAGTACATCTTCACAATATGTTAATATTAGATCTGCCTATGTGCCTATATTAATATTGCAAATCTCTTTCCTGTTGTTATAAATGGTGTAGTTGTCATTTAATTGTTTTTTATGATATGACAATACCTGGCTTGTCTTATGTTCTATCAATAATGCTGATTTCCTTAGTGTTAATGGTAGCACAGAGTTGTTAAAATTAAGAGACTACCAAACACCAATTGGGGCAAGGTAAGGCTTCTTTTATTGTGGCTGAGATGTTATTACGACCGCCAGCCAGGCTGTCCCTACACTCTGGGTGAGTCTTCAGAAAGCAGCTCTGAGCAAGCTTTACACAAAGATAATATAGAGGATTTTACATCATCTCATACATTACTACATAGTATCCAGTCATAATCTGACATCTAGCTGCTGTTCTTGGTGGGCTGTTCCATTATTACAAAGCAACCAATTATAGTTCTGTGGGCATGAGATATGTGACTCGAAATTCGTGACTTCGGGCAGATTGTCATGGAGTCAAGGGTTGGGGAAGAGGTTAAGCCTCTGTCCTTATCATAAGACTCCAGAGACATCTTGTTAAGTGTGCAAGCAAGGTTCCAAGGTGAGGCAGGCATGGCCTCCTAAGACAAACTCAGAGCAAACTATCTTATAAATTGTGGCAGTTTTAACTTGCACAGCAAATACATAACATGAACAGCATAATCACCACAAAATGGAGTCACTCTAATATATTACCAATTTGAGTTATATCATTTTATAACCCAGTTACAGAAAGTTAATATCAACATAGGGTTACAGAAAATTATAAAATTCCAACAGTATACCTAATGTTGAATTTTTAGCACACAGTCACAATAGTGGTTAATTTGTTTTTTACTATATGTCAAGCTCTGGCTTGTCTTTGTGGTTTATTTTGTCTTTGAGCGGTTGTGGGGATCAAATCCTCAGGAGAAGGTTCGACACTAAGAAGACCCCAAACTATTCAGCTGAACAGGATGAAAAGGAGTATAAATACAAAAACCTAACCAATGCAAGGACACATCACAAGGAGAAATAATCCTCACAGTAGGGAAGGAATGATCTTTGCAGAGATTTTCTACCCTAACTGATCAGTAACCCTTAGCACAAAAGCAATAAACATGAGAAAGCAAACAACGACATACTTCCCAAAATGTTTAAATCTCCAAGAGAGGATCTCACAGGTCCTGTAGTAGAGGGAGTTATAGAAAGAACTTCAGAACCAAATGGTCAAGTATTTGAAAGATTAAAGAGGAGGCAAATTCCAAAGATATTTAATGAGATTCAAGAGTATTTAAGTAGGGGCTGGAGCAATGGCACAGCAGTTAGACTGCTTAAGCACAAGGCTTTGAGTTCAATGCCCCTGTACCACATAAAGCTGGGCATGGTGGTGCATGCCTGTAATCCCAGAACTCTGGAGGCTGAGGCAGGCAGATTGTCCTGAGTCCAAGGCCAGCCTGGGACACACCAGTGGGTTCAAGACCAGCCTGGGCTACAGAGCAAGACCCCATCTTTAAAAAAAGAAAAAGAAAAAAAGAAAAGAAGAAAAACAAAACAAAAAAGTATTTAAATAGACATAATGGACTTAGTTAATAAAAATGTTCAGTGAATTTAAAGAAAATAAAAATAGCTAATTGACTTAAAGACAATGAAAGACACACACAACCATTTTGGTAAATAACTAGAAATTACAAAAATCAGGCAGAAATTCAGGATATAAAAAATTCAGTTGAAAGAGTGTGTAGTTGGGTTGAAAACTGTGAGGACCACAGGCCAGATCTTGAAGACAAGGTTGATATAGGAGACCATATACTTATTGATACTCTAGAAATAAGACACAAGATCCAACAGATGCCAGATGAAACAAAACAATAACAATCTCAGAACTACAGGTGACAGCTGAAGCTCCCTAAAAATACTCTCACTCACAATGAGCCCACTTTGATGAGACATTTGGATTCCAGAGATTCTGTGGAGACTGGGGTGTGTTATATGAACCAGATATCGTGGACTCTCCCAGCCCCTTTTCTATCTTCTCTGTGTATCTGACTTAACATCCTGTGACAAATCCTTTTGTAAGCATTAAGTGACCCTTTTAAAATATCAAAGTACCTTCCAAGAAAGGTGGCAGCCAAGTAACAGAACTGCTCAATGTCTCCTTGTAGACTCATTTAAAGAGTTAAAAACTGCCTGTTCAACTCATCTAGGAGAGGGAGGAGCACCCAGCAATTGAAAGGAAGCCATAGGAAGGTTAGAAACCTCTCAGATGCATCAGAAGCAGAAGAAAGCAGCAACCTAGGCAGCCATCACAGGCCTGCTGCAAGTGGACATGAGCTACCTGCATCTGCAGAAAGAGGTAAAGACAGGATCTGGGAAGCTCAGACTGGGGTTAAGAGCAGATCTGGGAGAAGTGGGAATGAACAGCAGGTGGTAGCGTCAATCTCAAGAAACAAGTCTGTGGGCAGTGCAAACTGCATATGCACTGGGAGCTTCCCCTAGAAAAGGCCTCCCGGAACCTACACAAGCTTGGGAGAAGCAGTGTTTGGTGGTCACAGTAGGCAGTAGGCAGTAACACAGTCAGGAGCCATTTTTTAAAAAGAGTCAGAGTCTGAACTATTTAAAGTAAAACAGCTTCAGATGGGCCATATCAGGGTTTTTGGGGACACTCTTATATAGTGTCCAGAAAGAAACTCGCCCAAGAGACAGTTGCAAAGAGGGGAGGAAGCCCTACCCAAGCTGGGCATTAGTGAGATCACCTCAGAGGGTGGAGAGCCCCACCCTCAGAGGATGGCAGCCAGGACAGACAGAGGAGCTTTCCTGAGGGGGCTGGTTGTGAACAAGGCACCTCAGAAGCCATCAGACTGTTAGGTCTCTCCTCATTGCCTACTCCCAGCACAAAATTCAAAAGGATTGTTAGCTACCCTCCCTTTATACATGTTCAAAGAAAACTCTTGGCTAGAACTTTAAACTGAAGTCCCTCAACAACAGAATTATGGGAAGACAAGGCAATAGGACAGAAATGCTTGAGCCCCCACAAGCTAATGTCCTGGGCCCTGAAACTCTGGAACTCATAGGAAAGAAGATTAAAAAGCAAATAAATGAGTTGGATTCTGTAAACAGCCAGTTCAAACAAAATATTCTTAAAGAAATGCAAGCAATGATCATTGGGCTTAATAAAGGAACTTAGTAAACAAATAGTGGCCCTAATGAATACAAAGCCTTCTGAGCATGTAGAGACACACCCACACAAAAAGTTGGCTGAGGTAAATAATGAAATCTAAGACATGAAGGAACATTTTGATAGAGAAGTGGAAAATCTGAGAAGGAATGTCACTGAAATTCAAGACATGAAAAATTCATTTGAGAGCAGGGGAAGTCAGCTTGAACATTGTGAGGACAGAATTTAAGACCTTGAAGACAAGGCTGAGGAAATATATGCCATCATCAGAAATGAGCAAAGTAGCTGGATTCAACAGCTGATGGATGATCAAAAGAGAACTAACCTCAGAATTATGGCTGTGGGAGAAAGAGCAGAAGACAGTACCAAAGGTAAAAATAATTTATTCACTAAAATTATGCAATTGTTCCCAAATATAGGAAATTAATTTTCAAGTACAAGAAGTTTAAAAAGCTTCTCAACCAGAAAAGAAAGTCACCATGGTATAGCCTAATCAAAACCTCAGAAATTCAACATAAAGAGATAATATTAAAACCCGCAAGAGAATTATTGCAGATTTCTCAATGCAAATTTTAGAGGCTGGGAGAACCTGGAGCAATCTTTGAAGCTTTAAAAGAAAATGAGTGTCAATACAGGTTGTTGTATCCAGCAAAATTATCACTGAAAATTGAAGGAGAAGTAAAATTTTCAAGAGCAAGAAACCCTACAGAAATTTTTGACCATTGCCCAGTGTTGCAGAAAATACTTGAGGTAATCTTTGAGAAACATAGCAAAGCAGCACCAAAGACAACAGAGGAAACATCTATCTAAAGAGAAAGTGTAACCAAAAGCAAAGAACCAACACTAGAAGAATAGGAAAATAACATGATTCAGTAAAAACCTTACAATAATTACTCTCAACGTTAATGACCTTAACTCATCAATCAAAAGACTCAGTCTGGCAGAATGGAACAAAACACAAAACCCAACCATTTGTTGTCTGCAAGAGACAAACTTCACCCACAAAGCAGCATGCATCCTGAAGGTAAAAGACTGGAATTTAATATTACATGCTACTGGAGTTTGCAAACAAGCTGGAGTAACTATACACTTTTCAGACACTACAGACTTTAAACCAAAACAGATCAGAAGAAACAAAGGATATCATGTAATGGTAAAAGGAACAATCCAATAGGAAAAGTCCACAATTTTATATAAACACATTATGAGCCCAATGTAGGTGCACCCAGTTATTTACAACAGAAACTGGGTATGAAGGAGCAAATAGGCCCCAGTATAATCATACTAGGGGACTTCAATACCCCACTCTCACAAACAGATCTACCAAACAAAAAAAATCAACAAAGAAACATCTGAGCTAAATCACACCATGGACCAAATAGACTTAACAGGTATCTATACTATTCTACATCAACAAAATATACCTTTTTCTCAGCAGCACTTGGGACTTTTCCAAAATAGACCACATCCTTGGATATGACATACTTAAATAAATACAAAAGAACTGAAATCATTCACAGCATACTTTCAGGTCATAGTGGAATAAAACTAAAAATCAATAGCAAAAATAACAACAGAAACTATTCAAATACATGGAGATTAAATGATACATTATTGAATAAGCAATGGATCATAGAAAAAAAATCAAGAAGTTCCTAAAGTCAAATTACAGTGGAAGCACATTATACCAGAATTTGTGGGACACAATGAAAGCAGTACCATGAGGGAAATTTATAGCTGTGAGTGCACAAATGAAAATAACACACTTCAAAACAAAACCAAAAGCAATTTCAAATTAACAATCTAATGATGCAGGTCAAAGTCCTAGAGAAATAAGAACAAGACAAATCCAAAGGTAGAAGAAGGAAGGTAATTACAAGATTCAAAGCAGAGATCAATGAAATTAAAACTAAAAAAATACAAAAGATCAATTAAACAGATTTAGTTCTTTAAAAGATTAAATAACATTGATAAATGCCTAGCCAAACTCAGAAAAAAGATCCACACCAATGCAATCAGAAATGAAAAAGGTGAAATCACAGCAGACATTGTTGAAATCTGAAGAAGAATAAACTATTTTGAAAAACTATTGTGTCTGTTGATGGGATTATGTCAACTTGATGGAATTAGGACCCACGTCTCCGTTAGTATTAGGATTTGTCAACCACCCTAGACTGGGGCTTACGAATTTGTTGGGATTGGACCATGAGTCATTTGTGGGCTAGCCAGTGAGAGAGGAGCTCCCACCCAGATGTGTGAGGGCCAACTGGAACTCCGGCAGAGTAAGAGGAAGAGGGACATTCTGTTTCTCTAGCCTTCGTGATTGTGTATGGACGGACGCCATAGATCGTCAGCACAGATTCGCTCCAGCCTCGACTTGTGCTTGTCTGTTACTGCCCTTCAGTCACCCATCTTCAGTCACTGATCTTCACCTGAGATCTACAGCAGATTCTCACCTCACCAGCTGTTCTGCGGTCCCAGATGGGAGATCTGCTGCTTGGCGGAGCAGCCATCTTGGATGACCTCTATCATTGGACTTGTAAGCCTTCCTAATAGCACCTTTTGTGCTAAGATCTGTACATTCTGTCTTTTGAAAGGAAACCCAAACTAATACAACTATATTCCAACAAATTCACAAACTCAGAAGAAATAGATAAATTCCTAGATGCATTAGATATACCAAAAGAGGATATAGAAACCTTGAATAGGGCAATAACCAAAGATGAAATTGAGGTAGTAATAAAGGATTTACCAGCAAAGAAAAGCCCAGGACCTGATGGATTCACTGCAGAATTTCATCGGAACCTTGGGGGAAGAGTTAGTGCCAATGCTCCTTAAGCTCTTCCATGATACTGAAAGAGAGTGAACACTGCCCAACTCCTTTCTGCAAGCAGATACCATCTTGATCCCCAAAACAGATAAAGACCCAACAAAGAAAGAAATCTGCAGGCCAATTATCTTAATGAATATAGGTGCAAAAATATAAAATACCTGCAAACAGAATGCAACAAATTATTAAAAAGATCATACACAATAACCAAGTTGGTCTCATCCCAAGGATGCAAGTCTGAAAGCAAAAGGATGGAAAAACAATGATGTTTATATTGGACTAAGCCTTCCACAGGTGTTATGGAGTCTGAACTAAATGGAGACAGTGCCCTAAAGCATGAACAGACGGAAAGGAATTGGATCCTAAAGAGAAGCGAACCACATTTTGGTGAGACCCACATTTATACATAGTTACCTATGAAGGTATTTACCAGTCAGTGAAGGGCAGCTAGAATTGAAGCTGAAATCTTACTGGCTTGAGGCATGAGATGATAAATTTAGGGGTTATCAGAATAGCTCAAAGTTGAAGGGGGAATTTCTGCAAATGAGAACGAGATACTTTTTTTCATTTCTGAGAATGAGACAAAGAGAGATGGTACAGTCTGTGTACCAACTTCCTCCAAATACTTGGATGGTCTCTGAATTATACAAGCATGGGATCAAAAATAGTCCAGTGGAAGGCAACAACCAGAAAATGGCGACCAGCCACACCAGTTGTTGCCCACCACAGAAGAGATAGTTTAGAATTAGAAGGCCAATTTAGAGGGCCTTAGCAAACGCCCTAAGCTTTCAGTCAAAACTTGAGAGGTTCTACACCTTTGCAGACTATTCCCAAGGATTAAGAATTTCCTCTAAGATAAAGGGGCAAAATTGAAATAGATGCATCCTAAACATAAAAATCAAGCTTAGAAAGTCATCCTCCAGTAATTTATCTGCCTACTAGAATAAAAGTTGACACTCTTCAGAGGAAGATGAATTAACATGTCTAGTATAAAAATATTAAACATGTAATGAAACAAAAGTCTTACAACTCCATGCTCTACTCTAAAAACTAAAATAATAGAGAGAAAAAGCAGTAGAAATTAGAAATTAGTAGAGAAGACGATAAAGCAGTTATGTCAGTGAACTATGGAAATCTTTCAGGAGAAAAATGAAAACTATTAAACAAAACTAAAATTATTTCTAGAATGAAACAGTGCAATACCTTAAACACGCTCTGCATGGACCTAATGCCAGACTGGAGACAGCAGGTACATCATGGGACGAGAAGATGTAGGAAATACTCAAACTGCTCAACACAGGAGGATGAAAAGTGAACTGAGGCATCAAAAGCTATTGGAACTTGCAGGTAATTGGGACCTTAAGATAGGAGGAAAAAATGTACTGGAAAACCTTTTTCTTTAATTTAAAAAACTTTAATTTTTTTGGTGTTACTGGGGCTGGATCCCAGGGCTTTCATATCATTTTTATTTTGGTTTGGAGACAGAATCTTGAGCCGTCAGGTGCTATCCTCCTACCTCAACCTACTGGAGTGTTGGGATTACAAATCTGTGCCACTGGGCCTGGCTTTGTTAATATAATGAACAGTATTGATTCTTAACTGTCATACCAATCTTTAATCCTGATATAGACAATATTTACCATGAGCATTCATCACATTTACGTAATGCATTAATTTGGTAATAGTGACAAAGTTTTTTGCATTTATATTCATGAGAAATTTGAATTTTGGGGGAATGTTTTCATTAGATTTTAGTTATGCTGACCTCACAAAATGAATCAGTTACTTTTTGTTTTCTGAAACATTTGTGTAAAACTTTTTCCTTATTGTTTGGTAGAATTCACCATGGAAATCATATAGATTTTTTTTTTTCTGTGAGTCACAGCTATTTTTAAAATCTATTCTGATAGAAACAGTTGGAGGTTTTGTCAACTTGGTCATTTTACAACTACATTCAGGGAATGTCTTTTAGTTCTGGATCACAGTGAGCCAGAAGAGAAATACTAAGAAATCTGAAGGTAAAAGTGTAGCAGCAGCTGATGCACTGATCTTTGTGTTTAGGACTGGTGAGATAGGAATGCAGAGATGCTGGCATATTCCCATCTGTTCTCATTGCTGAACCATGTCTAGCTTTTCTTCCTAATTGCATGATCTGGTGACCAACAACGACCCCTGCTTTATCACTAGATGAAGAGGCAATACCTTCCATGCAACATATCTAGTTATCTTTTGAAGGCGTACTTTGGCAGATGGCTTCTCAGCTTCCCTGACAAACTTGTTTGGCTAACCATGTCAGTGGTTAAAAGGGCAGTTCACGCCTTTTCTCTGACTCACCAAATTGCCTGTTCAGATTCTACTTCTTCCACTTCTCTCACAATTGTGGAAATGAATCACTACCATAAACTCCTTATTCCATAACAACACTGGTTCTCCTTCCTCAATGGAGTTTTTAATGATCATTTGGTTTTACCGATATTGTGTATAAAAATGTGAACAACTTGAGGTGCGAGGTATTATCTTCCTCCAGAAAGAATATACTTTAGTTCTGGTAGGGAGGTAGGGTAAGAAAGATCATCTTACTCTTATTCAGGACTGAGCTAATTGTAGATTTTTTGATGGTTTACTGATTTCAGGCTTAGGCATTTCCTCTACAGTGTAGCTCTTTGAGAATCCAAACTAAGTCTGGAATGTTCCACATTCCGACAGGTCTTAAACACCTGTTTGATTCTCCTCATACCATATGTGATATCTCACTTTTCTCTTTTCTCTCCTCCTCACTCCCACCATTGTACTGAAATTGCTCATCAGGGTCAATATGGATATATCCAACTGTCAGGTCTTTGTCTTTATTGTAGTAACAATCACTCCTTCCTGAATATATTTTCTTCTCTTCCCAGAATTTAAGTCTCCTTATTTTTCTCTTATTTTATTCAGTATTCTTTGTTGGCTCCTCATCTCTGTTATCTTAACAATAGATACAAGTTACAATCCTGGGGCCTTTTGTCTTGTTTGAATTTATTTCCTCAAGGATATCATTGGAGCCTGAAGAATTTATGATACATATCATACATATCTGTGTCAAGTTCCCAGATTTCTCCGATTTGGACTTTTCTGTTCTGAACACAATGTTTTCACTTGGATGCTCAACCTGTTTGTAAACAAATAAGCATCTTAAACTGTACATATTGTCCCTCCTCCCTCATAGGCCCATACCCTACTTTTGAGAGGAGAGGGAATGAAGCATGTCTTTATTCCCTAAAAAATAACTTTTATTTAAAAAAATGCTACACCATTGGGCACAATTATGGTATGTCTTTGTCCACCGTACTCACAGGATATGGCACCATGTGACTTTCGGCTCTTCTCTAAGGTCAAAATGATTGTGGAAGGTTGCTGATAACTCATTCATAACGCTGAGACAACAAGAGTGCAACTAGACACAAAACTGTTAGGAAATGGCAAGAACAATGGGGTGTGTTTTAAGTGAGGGAGTCCTTTGAGGGAGAGTGAGATTTGCTGTTTTTCTTTTTAAATTCATATTTTAAAAAATCATACTTATTTTTTCTATCCTCCAAGAGGCTTTCAGTCTCCATCCAACTTTCAAGTACTTAGGATGATTTAGGCCATACATCCATATAAAACCTGGCCTTCCAGTTAATCTCTGATATCATCTCACAGTACTCATACCTTCATTCACTGGCTCAAGCCACAGATCTCTGTTACTCTTTAAAAATGTTTAAGATAGCCTATAATCCCATCTTTCTCAGGGAGGCTGAAGCAGGAAGCCTGCTGTGAGTCCTAGGCCAGCCTGGGCTATGTAGTGAGGTCAGGACCAGGATGGCTTACAGGGCGAGACTCTTGTCTCGAAAAAAAAAAAAAAATCCGCATCCTAGTTGTGGCATTCACTGTTCCAAATGAACTTCTTTTCTCTAGTAGCCTTGATGGATAACACTTCTTTTTCTTTGAGACAGGGTCTCATTGTAGCCCAGACTGGCTTTGGACTGAGGACAATCCACTTGCCTCAGCCTCCAGAGTGCTGGAATTACAGACACATGGCACCACACCCAGTTTATGTGGTGATGCTGGGGAATAGAACTCAGGTACTTAGTGCTTGCCCTCTTCTTCTTCTTCTTCTTCTTCTTCTTTTTTAAAGACAGAGTCTCTCTGTAGTTCAGGCTGGTCCTGAATGTACCATGGAGGCCAGGCTGGCCTCAAGCACAACAATCCTCCTTCACAGCTGTAAATGGCAACTACCACACAAGTGAATGGTAGCGCTGCAATCTCCATTAGAACTAGATCATGTTTATGGAATGGAAGCTTATCTAATATATTAGCACTGCTTTTCACAAAGTAAGATCTGAACACAAATGCTACAAAAATGCAGACAAAAATGAGCACAAAGTGCATAAGGTGTACAGATTGGTGAAAATATTTCTCTGAAAAGTAATCAAATGTGCTTGTTTTGCTCAAGGAATCGCTGGCCTTTTACATTATACTATTTATAAGAATCCAGTATTTTTTTTTAAACTTCTGATTCACTTGGGAGCCTTAAATTTCATTTATGTGAAATTCTCATTAGTAGAGTTAGGTTCTTCTAGATAACTCTTTCTGGTTCACAAATTCCAATTAAATTCTTACCTTTTAATAAAAAATTTAGTTACATACTGTTTGTGGTGTTAATTAAAAAGCTGTGAGTTGTTCTTAGAAAAGAATATACACAGTATTTGAGGGAACAAGGTCTCATGACTCACAGTGGGTCTTGCACACCCTGCAGGTAAGTATCGCAGGAGGGAAGTCCTCAATCCAGATAGCTTGGTGTGTCTTCCTCGCCTCCAATACCTCTTGCTTACTCTTGCACGAACACATCGATCTTACTGTTTACTAAGTACCTGGGTACACCCACATCTCAATGTCTTTTGTTGTCCTTTCCTCTGCCTGGACAAGCTTTCCTGCCTGATATGGAGCTGCTCTTTTTAGCGCTTCTGATTCAAGTTGCCTTCTCTGATCAGCTTCCCCTTCCAACCTGAAATCTTACTCTGCTCTATTTTTCCACTGTTATCTTCTAAAAAATATATAATTGTTTATTTTCAAATTCTCTGCTATTTTAATGTAGCTTCTCCAGGGCAAGGATTTTATTTTTACCTATTTTGAGTGCATGCTTATAGGGGAGAGTATGTTACCTAAGTGCTAACAAGGATTTGGTAAAAGCCTACAAGAATCAGTGTTTTTATTGACTGACTGGATGCAGGGTGTCATGCACTTTAGGCAAGTACTCTATTAATGAGCTATACCTCATACCAAAATGTTTGTATTTAACAGCTTAAAAAAAATTTCTTAAACCTTTCTATACCAGAGCTGGGTACACAGCTCAGTGGTAAAATATCTGACTGACATGTGAGGGTCCTTGGTCAGATCTCCAGCACTAGGGAGAAAAATCTAGATGACAGCCACGATGTCTTACTTTCCTGTGTAAAATACTCAGTAAACACCTACCACATGCTACAGACACTATGATAAGGGCTGAAAACACACATCAGTAAGGCCCAGTCCTTGCTGGGAGCTCACGACAAAGCTTTAAGTGCAGAAATACGAAGTATGAGTAGAACTCAGTATACAACAAGTACTAAGATTGAGCTTCTTTCACTTCTGGTTTCCCTGCTGCTGATCTCATTAAGGTAACTACTAGATGCCTGTGGTACAGTGCAGGCATGTTAAGATGTATGGAACTGCAGTTGTAGGCAAAACAAAACAAAACAAAATCACAGATTAGAAAATTCTCCTCCAGAACCCCTACCTACGTTAGTCTGATCTTTAGGCTGACACATACCCAGATGATAACCTCAGGATATTAGAATAAGCAATAGTTAAGTTTCAGAACCACCCCCAAGTCCATGATAATCCCCAACATTCTAACTCTAAATCTTAATTAAAATGGGAAATATTGAGTAATTAGTGATGACTTTCAGAAGTACTAACCCTTACTTATTGCTATTTCCTGACTCTTGCCACGGCAAAGGCATTTTGTATGTACTTACAAATGCCTTGCCACGCACAACTAGAATTCATAAACTCACAAGCATTATAGGCTAGTGTACCTAGAGCACTGGAGGACAGACATGGTGGCACAATACACAGGTGTATTTTCTCTTCCTTTCCAATGGTTTAGGGCATCCCCTGAAACCCACCTCTTCTATCTTTATACTTTGTGGCTTCACAGCAAAAATTGGATGTCTATGTGATTTAAAATAATGCTTCAATGTAATCTAAGCAAAATAATCCCCTTTTTTGAGACAGGGTCTTGTTCTGTAGTCTAGGCTGGTCCTTAACTCACTCCCTGGCCCAGGAGGCTGGCCCTGAACTCAAATCAATCCTCCTGCCTTGGCCTTCCAAATGCTGCGATTACAGGCATGCACTGCCACACTCATCTATTTAGTAGTGCTGGGGGATTGAGCTCAGGGCCTTGTGCTTGCTAGGCAAGGGCTCTTGCCACTGACACACATCCTCAAACCCAACAAGCTTAAATGTCTTGAGACAGGCTCTTTATCTGTAGCCTAGGCTGGCCTGGGACTCACAGCAACCCTCCCACCTCAGCCTCTCAAGTGCTGGGAGTACAGACTTGTACTCCCACGCCTGGCTTTAAGATGCCTAGAATATCTGTCCCTGACCCAGTGAACCTTTATGTTCTGGCAGTACTGGGCGTTAAGCATCAAGCCTCTGATCAGAGCTACATTCGCTACTTATCTCAAATGAGGTCTCATCAAGCTGCCCAGGTGGAGCGCAAACTTGAGATCCTCCTGCCTTCGCCTCGGAAAGTGCTGCCATCACAGGCCTGCTCTACCAGGCCCCACTAACACTGGGATTTTTTTTTAAATATCCCATTTAATCTTAAGGTCTACCATATCAAAAACTTACTTGGTTCTCTGTAGGTTTTGTAAAGGTATTTTATGAATCATATAGTATTTTCAAATTTTGCCTGCTGAGATGCTTGATGCATTCATTTATATTGAAGTATATCTAAAAGTGCAGGTCATGTGCCTCTGCTCAAGAATTCTCTCACTGTAACCTAAGAAATTATGAAGGGACAAGTGAGGGAAAAATGTTGCTCTCATTATATCGCCTTGGATAGGCCTACATTGAGTACTTTTTTATTACTATATTATTACTACTCACTACATTTTGTGCCTGGAACAAGGCTCATATCAGAATTTAGAGAAATGTAGTTTTTATGAAAACTGCTCATGTACCTAGTATTCCACACATATTTTAACTGGGAGAGAAAAACCTGCTGCTAAAACCATAGCATAATGAATACCATGTATCTCACAACCACATGAGATAAACATTAGGTACTGACCTTCTACAGTCTATTACTACTGCTCCCTGTGTGTGCCACATGCCTGTCATCCTAGCACTTGGGGGTGGCAGGAGGGGTATAAGGATGAGCTGAGGCAATTTAGTGACTGAGATCATCATCACACGATGAAAAATAAAAAAGGGGCTGTGAATGTAGTTTAGTGTGAAGGCTCTGGGCTCAAACTCCAGAAATGGAAAAAAAGGGAAAATTTAAATACTTGTGCGACATACACATTTACTGAAATTTAAGCAGGCACATTGTGACACAGCCTGGTTCAAAAGATTTTCTAGTAAACTTTAGAAAGCTCTTAATAATTTAAAGTTATAGTAATAAAATTTATTGTTTGTTACCTAATTACAGAAATAAAACCTTAAGCACTTCTGGCTCCTATGTTATTTTAACTTACTAGTTTGTAATTTGGCTATCATGTAAGCATGGAACAACAAAGCGATACTGTCACTTACCTCAGAGAAAGGGCAATCTGTTACCTATGCTGCAAAGAACCCCAGAGAAGTGTCCCAGAATGAAAGCCAAGAAACAGACAGATTCAATACGGAGACACAAAAAAATAAATTAAATAGTACTTCATGTAAAACCAAATACTTTTTGACTAGCAGTACTTGGATATGTATTACTCTTGCTGAATTTGCAAAGCAGACACAGACACACATATGATAAACAACAACAACAACAAAAATCACAGAAAAGACTGCATACTGGCCAGCTTTCATCTCTGAAACAAAGGTTTTCATTAGCCCCAGAGAGCTACCAGACAATCCTTCAATTTGCTCTTCATTCTGCGTTCAAAAAAAAGTCACAGACAATCTACAAAGCAATTACGTCCTGTGGAAAATATGAACCTAGTTTTCAGAGAAAAACATGGGCCCACTGAACAGTTTGTTAGAGGCATTAAGTGATGGCACTGGTAGTCATGACAGTCTAAGATAAGCCAGGCAGGACCAAGCAGCAATAAGTTTCTGGGTTAAAATAATAATTAGCCAAGTCAGTTAGCAAATAGATATTTCACTTTTTCATATGAATACTCTCCTAGGTAGGGCAAGAGCTTCTTTTCATTTGGTTTTCAAGTAACTGTGTATTGAATATTTTCTTTTCAATAGAGGGCAAACAGCAGCAATATCAATAATTCCAGGAGAATGATAGGCAAAGTATTAGAGGTCAAAAGCAAAAGAAAGAATTCAATAATTTAGTTAAATACAGGCTTACAACAAATCTTGTTCAAAAAGCAACATATAAAAGTGCCTCAGCACACAGGATAGTAGACCAATACTTGTACAAATCTAAGTTGAAGAGGATCTAATACTACATTTTTTTATTTCAATAGAATTGAATCTTCACATGTATTTCTAAGCTTATGTTTTCACAGAATTCAAAAGCATAGGTTTAGCTACAAATCAACTATCATGAAACTTACTGTTATCAGTATCTTACCCACTTAATCATAAAAAACTAGTTCTCAGATTCTGCATACAGATAGCTTTATGTAAAATATATAAACATTTGCCCAAACTGGTACACAGATTGCATAAATATGGCTATTAAGATTGCATTTACAGATGTGCATGTACAATGTTGTGCAAATTATCACAATACTACAATTCCAAAATTATTCATACTATTATCCAAGAAAAGCAATTAATGAAAAAATACCCATGCAGAATTTAAATAGAACAAAATTTAATACGTCTCCATTAAAAGTTCACACATTTAAAATAGTTTTATTCATTTTATTTGTATATGTCAAAATACATTTTTATTTCCAAAATAGTGGGTTTTGCAACTAGTTTCATGCAGAAACAAGGTCTGCTCAATACTACCAATAAAATCAATATAGCACAGTAGCTGTTCAGTTTTAGATACAAAGAATAAATAACCTAAATACAAAACACTAAAATATTAGAAACATGTATTTAATCATTCTTCACAGGCATTCAAACTTCACAAATACAAACCATAGCATGCCCAACTGTTGTGCAACCAGAGCACATGGCAGTCACTCAAGCTGGTCAATACTTTGTATACTCTGCCTCCACATTAAACCATGAGAATTCTCTATAGTCAGACCCACCATTCATACAGTTCAAATATAACCACAAATAAAATTCCCACAACTATCCTTGTACCTTTAGAATCAAGAATCCTGAGCTTGGTAGTAAGAGCATAACCTTATATCTTCATAAAACCAATCAAGAGAGAGGACTTAAAATCCTGCTTATCAAAACACCTTTCCCCAAACCAAAGTAATCTAAGATAGGCAGTAGAACACAATGACCTTTTAAAATGAAGGGGTACAAATTCACATTTAATATAGTATACAATACACTCAATAATACAATCAGCTACTATAAGCTTTACAATGTACAATTTATTCAAATGGCCGAACTGTTCAGTGGTTAAGGAGACAGTTATGTGCCAGAAAGACGTATTCTTTTTTGCATGGTTTAATGAAAATAAAAAAGCTATTTGTTCAAATAAGAGCCATCTTCACTTAGTTTTGCTTTTTTTTCCCCTTAAAAAAAGGCCACTGAAATGTATAAAATGGTCTGAACATGATGTTGGTATCAAAGTCAATGCCTCTTCACATGGCAATACAGTGCATTTAATGTTAACTCACGGGTTAAGTCTGCAAATAAGTTCATAGTATTACTTTGGCTAGCACAACAGTTTTAGACAGCACTCAGATAAATATAAGTATGTGAAATGTGAAGCAATAATTATCTTATGCAACTTTAATTATGGTTGAGTACTATCAACTGAAAACTGACAACAAAAGTAAAAGCGCTTTACAGTAGAAAACTTTTAAGATAGGGCTCCACAAAATGTGTAACTTTTAAAGTCTTTATATCACATTGTTTGCAAATTTTGCTCTTA
Organism: Ctenodactylus gundi; assembly: GCA_004027205.1. NCBI lineage: Eukaryota > Metazoa > Chordata > Mammalia > Rodentia > Ctenodactylidae > Ctenodactylus > Ctenodactylus gundi. The sequence goes on from PVKB01000203.1 coordinate 279,969, forward strand.
ACACTACTGTGGAGTAGCCTACTTTGCATTAATAGACATCTGAATGAAGTAAGAAAATAGTCAAGCATGCCATGTGGTGGTCTAAAAATCAACACAATACACTTATTTATATACAGTACCACTCAGTACCTGCTAAAATGAATGTGAAGATTACAGAATCTAACATCTTATACTACAATAAAAAACAAAGAGTGACCAATGAAGGCAGAATAGGACTTAAAAGATCTAATGTCAATTGACTTCAAAGCATTCATATAAGAAATAAATGCATATTGCACGAACAGTGAAAGCAAATGTTCCACCAAGCAATTCAGTTCTGGTGGGAGACAACACATTAGCCTACTACAGACAATAATCTCAGAGGAGCGAGTTTTCTTTTCTGTAAATGAGAAAGCTGTGAGAACATATAAGACTCTGCCACATGAAGAGTTAAAAGGAAAAATACAAACCCAAACTTAGATGTAAGGCCAAAAAAAAAAAAAAAAAAAATGAAAAACTGGAAACTGTGGCACATCAAAAAATATTGAATAACTGTCTTTGTGAGAGCTGAAAGTTCCTGTTGACACAAAAGTATTTATGTACAACTAAGGCTTACTGGTTAAATATCTGAGGCATATCTGGCCTTGAACACTTTCCTTATATGCTGGAGCTGTAAACAAGTTTTCTCAGTCATTAAAAAAACAAAACAAAACAAAAAACTTCTCAGCAGCTGCATTAACATGAAACAATGATCTTGATTAAAAAACAAATAAACCCAGAAAATTAAAAATAAATCCTAGGTAAGAGGGCATTTGGCAGGATATCCGAAAATGACAGTCTCCAAAGATTCTTCCCAGGCTTCCAGTGACTGCCAATAATGGTCCACTGGGTTACTAATATGTGCAATTCTGCTGCTTTTCTTTCTTTCTTTTCCTTTTTTTTTTATTTGGAAAGTTTGCTTATAACTCTGATCAAGGCCCCATTTTCATCCTTTAACCTCTGGTTGTCTGCTTTTAGGTCTGGTAACATCTATGAGAACAAAAAACAGAAGTTTCAATTTATTTAAAGTCAAAAAGTTATTTTCAACCAATGTTATTATTTTCACCACAAAACACATGATCAAGCTTTGTCAGTTATATGTATTTCTAGTGTCTAAAACATGTATCATGAAGATGAAAAATACCCAACTGGTGAAGCTCATTAGTTAAAAAAAGGATGGAATGAGGTTTATTCCCTTCAAGTTATCCACTGTGATTTGCTAAATCAGCTGATTTTATGACGCACAAGCACAGCGTATTAGAGCAGCCAAGAAAATGAAGCATGTTTTTATAAAAGGGTTCTTTTATAACTTCCTGTCAACACCTAAACCATTTATGCCAAACCTAAAACCTTAATACTATTGTTCTACAAGAAAGTCAGTTCATCTAGAAAGTTTTGAGGGAGTTATCAGTGTTCAATGTTGATCAATGTTATCAAAATTTCTTAAAGAATTCTCCTATTGAGTAGTGCCTAATACAATGAATCCAAGACAGGCACTCATTATACTGTTTCATTATAGTATGAAACAATATCTAAGTTATAGCAGCAAATAGGTCTATGAAAACATCCATGCATAAAAAATAAACACCTGAAGTAAACAGAAAAGCACACCCTGTCTATGTAACAACAAAACATTCAATTTTCTGTTGTTTTACAGACAAATTGAAAGAGGGGCTGAAATGTTATAAACTAATTTAATTTTCTACTAAGAATGTCTCAAATTATATGCTCTGTACTGTAACGTCTAGAAAGCTGAAGGACCTTATATTCTGGACACAAAACCACATTTTCCAAAATATTTAGTCCTTTTCTCTCAGTTTTCAAAATCGCTAGATTGTCTAATCAGATGAGTAAAACTTATCCTTTCAAAGCTATGATAAGCCAAGTCTTTATGAAGATCTTAATTTTTATGTAGAAACAGTTACTTGGTTCTGAATGTTTAGATATTAATAAAATATAGTAATCAGAAGTTTATATATCAAAATATTAGGAACAGACAAATATAAACTGATGATTGATAAAAAATGACATCTGCAAAAGAAAGATAATGTAGAATTGTCACCTTTTCAATAAATTGTACATAAAATGTCACGATATGTTCTACTTTTTAGTACAGGACTCTCAATATCAGCCATATTTTAAGACCTAAAATATTTTCAAATGCAAAACATGTGCTCAAATCTTACAAAGGACACACAACTTTTAAATTCCTAAAACACTCCTAATTTTACTATAGTTTATCAGTTACAGTATGCAATTAGTGATACTTTCTAACATTCTGATAAGCCATGCATAATTAAACAGTTATATGATAAGCTCAAGACACAATGGCATTAATTGGCAAAAGTGAGCACTTAGCAAAAACACGCTTACTAATACAAAACCACCTGCCTGGCTCTACCAAGAAGAAATGATGAAACTCTAACTTATAGGTTCACAGACTGCAGTTGCCTACAGAACCCTGAGTGCTTGGCTATCACTCTTGTCAAGGCCCTATTCTCAGTCAGCAGTCGCTCATTTAACTCTCTCAAAGTTTGAATTTGGTTTATTTGATGCAGGTTCTACAGGAATCAAAACAGAAAGGAACAGGAACAAAAAACACATGAGAAAATGGAAAAGAATACATAAAAATATAAAAAATCATAGGTAGTAAGTATTAAAAGAAAAACTTTAACTGACTTATAAAGGTAACAAATTCATAACATTCCTTTCAAACTAAACAATGCACAAGCAAATAAAATTCAAAAGATCTGTCTCTAATTCACAGCCATTCAGTAATAATGGTTTAACGACAGCCTAATTTCAACTCTTGAAAGTCTATGGATACAATTTTCCTCATTAATTAGCTCATAATGTGAGAAACACATTTTATGTAAGACAATGTGAAGTCATCAATTGCCTATCCCTTTTTACCTCTGCAGTGTTCAACCTTCAGAATAATTATTTCCAAAGTGAATCCTGAGTTGTCCTTTAAGACAGCACACTGTCTCTTTTTTATCCCCTCCCCTTTACTGTTGAAGATATACAGAAGTATACAGATATCTTAACAACTATTAAATCCTGTATCTCACTTATTTCCTAATATTTCAAAGTGCTATACAAATTCATTATCAAAATGACCTGGGCTTCTTCTACCTTACTAAAAACCTGAATTTAGTAAGAAAGAGAAGCAAGAAGACACATGTAATTGACAAAGTGGGTAAGTGCTTGGAGAACAATTTATAGTAATGATATCTATAATAAATAGTATTCTAAAATTTAAATTTAACATAGTACTATCTCAAAAATAACAATAGCAAAGTGTACTTACTTTGAGCTCTTCTTCCATTTCAGATATTCTTCTTTCTAGAGCTCTTCGTTCCTGGATCAATTTAAGGTGCCAACATTGATTATATGATCTTTCTGTTTTTAAATTTCTACTATATTGTGAAAGTGATACTCTAGAATTACAGATAAAATCAGGAGCAGTGTGGAAAAAGGTGTGGTGCCAGTGATATGTAAAGAGCTTTTCAAAATTTGATGGAAATAAATACAAAGATCTTTATTACTTTCATAAGCTTTTTCCTTAAAGCTTTGACTTTCTGGTAAGATGTTATGTAAAAGGTTCAAACTATTAAAATTTTTTAAAATAAAAGTTTATGTATAACTTAGGGATAGAGGAAACCAATACTCAAGCCTGAGAAATTAACAGAAAGGAAAAAAAAAAACACACAAAGATGCAATTACACTATGGTGACAGGAGCAAAAAAGCAAGAGCCAACGTGCTTAAAATATGTATGCCTTACAGTCTCAAGAGGATCCAAGAGAATTTCCTCCACCCACAGTGTATACTAGCCATTATGTAATCAGATGACAGTTTTGTATACAGGTCAATACTGTGTGTAGCATTAATGCAGTGAATTCAATAAGCAACTGCAGCATTTATTTTAAATTCATTTTAGAGAGTGACAGGCAAAGCCAACATACAATATATTATTGCAGTGTATTGTTTTATTCTCCCTTATTTTATATAAGCATTGTAGGGTGTTATGCAAAAGCAAGCAGCAGTAATTGATGAGCTGTAAAACTGGTTAGGTCATACCGCCCAGAAGATAATGACTCTTGCCGGTCACCTTTCAGATACAAACCATTTACATTTAGTTTAATCACACTGACACTATTTCCAAGACATTCTTTCCCAGATTAATAATTAATGCTGATATTTAGCATTTTGCTTACTGTAAATTCAATGTTTTTAGAATATATGATTTTTAAAAAGGAAAGAAATTCTACTCACAGTCTCATGTTATTCTAATATTCACATGCTTAAAATTACATAGACAAAAATGTCATTTTCTTTTTGTAGATCTTTCTTCTAGTTAGTAGTTTAGTCATGATACATTCACAAAAACCAATGTACTTTTCAAACTACGAGCATATACAGGGTCATTTTTGATTCTTGTGATTTTGTGAAATATCAGAAATATATTTCTTTTGAACAAAAGTAATTTATCAATGAGCCTTATATTTTTGTAGGTGTCTTCAAGATTTTAGCTAGGTAGTACACTAAGAGAAGAACATTATACCCAACTGCTTCATCCTAGTAGCTTGAATTGATGACTGCTAAATTGTAGGCTATTTCCTTCATTGGACAAATAAAGCTACTAACATTGAAAAATACGGTTATGAGAAAATATGTGTAAAATTTTAGCCCAGTAATTGCTAGATATATGGACAGTCTGGAGTAAGTGTAAGCATTTATTAATGCTATGATTATCAGTGTCTATTAAATTTAAAGTGGACTGGCTACCTTGTGATTTACATGCCTAGGATAGGCAAAACATAAACATGTATGAATCAAAATAAGTTATGTCTCTGTGATAAGATTATGAATTATTTTATATTTTACTCTTTTGATGTTTTTGTAATAAGCATATTACTAACATATATGTGTATTTGGTTCTCTGTCATGTCAATAATTAGAATGCTTAATACAGATAAGATTTTATTATTCTGCATACCTTCAGAGAGAAAATTTAAGGTATATATCAAAATAACACAACATAAATAAGTAGTACATAATAGCATTAAATTGAATAACCAACACTACATTTTTAGCCATTATTATAATAAAACTTTAAAGAATGCCTGCCTCTATATGAATTCTTAAAAGCCACTGAAATCATAATAAAATGATAGGTATTACAAAGTAGAATTTAGTAAACACACATTAACAAACTATATTTGTTTATTATACATCTTCTTTTACTTTTGATAAGAAAGGTAATTGGTTATGTTAAAAGATGAACAGAAGAATTTTGAAAAAAATTTTTTTGAGACAAGGTCTCACTCTGTAGTTCAGATCAGGGATCCAAATATCAAATGCTTCTCATTATTTGTTCTTCAACCTGGAGATGATCACAGTCACCAAGAAGCAATTTCTATTCTCTCTCTCTCTCTCTCTCTCTCTCTCTCTCTCTCTCTCTCTCTCCCCCCAGGGTCTTGCTTTGTAGTCCAGGATGGTCCTGAACTCACTACGTAGCCAAGGCTGGCCTGCAATTTGGGATGGTACTCCTGCCTCAGCCTCCTGAGTTCTGGGATTACAGAAGTGAGGTATCATGCATGGCTTCTCTGTTGCTGGGCAATCCAACCCAGGGCCTTGCTATTGCTAGGTAAGCGCTCTATCTGCTCTGTTATTCTTCCAGCTCCACTTACTTACTCTTAACTGCTCAGAATAAACCTGCTGATTTGCTCTTATGACCACTTCCAAATTTCTAAGCAATAACAAGTGGAGAGAAATACAAGTGAACAATGTACCATGGCCATTAAAAAACTGCAAGAATGAAATGGCATTATTTTCTTGTAATCCATAACTTTTGTTTAAAATATGCTATATATTAAGGTAAATATTTAAGCTAAAACCTAAAATACTATTGAATTAAGTTTAAGAATAATTCGAAAAGCTGATGTCTCCAGACTGAAAATATTTTAAGAATGGAAGTAATTTTGGAAAGAAATGAAATAAATGTACACATGAATAAATTTTTTTGGTATTATTGAAATTGTGCTTTGTTAATTGAAAAGCTGAACAAATTTTTTAATAAATATATGCATATGAAATCAAAGACAAACTAATGGCATTGTAAACCTGCTAGCATCACTGTCATAATACAGACATTCCTGTAACAAGGAAAGACATAGCTTTAATTAATTAAAAAGTATGATCTGGGCTTGGTGGATTTTCCACCAGTAATACTGGCAGCCTGAGAGGCTAAGGCAGGAATTTTTTAAGTTTAAGCCCAGCATGCACAACTTAGTGACTTGGTGAGACCCAGTGTCACTAAAAGGAAAAAAAAAAAAAGGTGGGCATGGTGTTTGGTGTGAAGTCCTTGGGTTTAATCACTAGCACTGGACAGAGGTGGAGAGAGAGAGAGAGAGAGAGAGAGAGAGAGAGAGAGAGAGAGAGAGAGAGAGAGAGAACAAGAGATAGAGAATTTTATTTAAGGTCATCTCATAACTAATGAGACTCCACAGAACTTTAAAAATAACCTAACTTATAATACATATTCCTTCATGAATACTAGTTTAAACCATCATCTATAAAAACAAAACAAAAAACTGCCATTGTTTATAGAAAACAACAGAGGAAAAATGGTCAGTCCATAAGATAGACACTTACCCTTTTTTCCATTTCCAATAGTGACCTATCAGTAAATCTTTCTTGTCTCTGAAACAAAGGGATGGTACAATGAAGATGAGGGCAGGGTAACCACGGTAACTTTCTTTTATGGCTGATAAAGAAAACCACAGCATTCAGGTGGCTTACCATGAAGGTATGAGTAAAGAAAAAACACTTGATCCCCCTAGAGTTTTCATAGTTGAGCTGAAGGAGAATGGGTCAGTGTACAGGAATAAGAACAACAATAAAATCCTAGTTTTCTGCCAGATGTTCATGTTTTCTTTTTTGTACTACCTGGAGTGACTAATCTGAGCAGTCAGATTTCAAGACTTTGAATAAAATATATTTATGAGCACACTGACAGACTTCGTATGCACACAACCAGACCAGGTAACTGGCCTTTTCTGTCCTTTCACAATTACAGTAGCCTTGCTCACTCTGTCTAGGTAGCTGTAGTTCTTCCTCAGTTGTTCATACTCTAGAATTGCTGAGAGGGTTCACACACATTTGCACTTGTTAAAAAAGAAATCCTAGCTACAAAGGTTTCTTCTGCTGTGTGGGATTTTCATTTTTTCCACTTGACACACTATGTTAAGAGCTTCAAGCTGACAAGATCGTGAGATAGGAATCTGGCTGTGAGGGTATGGAAAGGCCTGGTGAGTTTTAAGACATACTGCACAGTGCTCCAGAGAGTTCTGCACTGGAAACTGAGCATGGGCCCAGCTAAAAGCAGTGGCAATTTGATCTTTATACACACATCTCCTTTGGGACCAAGTTGCTAAAAATGAATTAAACAAATGGCTCATTTTAAAAAGTCAGTGTTTTATATAACTGATTTTACTAATTACAATGTTTTGGCAACTTTAATGAGAATGGTCTTTTGTGGCTTCTAATCAAAAACAAATTTTAAATAAAGCACATCTCATTATCAAGCGCCACTTTAATTGTTTTTTGAGAAAAGTCTTGCTCTGCAGTCCGAGCTGATCTTGAACTCACTATGTAGTCCAGCTGACCTCCAACACATGGCACTTGTCCTGCCTCAGCCTTCTGAGGGCTGGGATTAAACGTGTGCATCACCACATCTAGCTTATATGGTGCTGGGGAAATGAACTCAAGGTCTTAGTGCTTTGCAAGGCAAGTGCTCTAATACTTTATTGTCCTATTCCTCTAGCTCCCCTTTCACTCTTAAGTGTGGAAAGTTACTTAAAGCTTTTGTTTATGGATTTATTTTATAATGCTGAAGATGGAACTCAAGGCTTCTTCAGCATGCTTTGTAGATACTCTCCAATTGAACCTTGTCCCCAGCCCTAACGTGGAATTTTTGGGGTGGGAGAAATATAGTGGTTAAAGTGCCTGGTCAGCATACGCAAGGCCCTGGGTTTGATCCAGCACTCATAAAAATTACCCAGGCATTGAGTACATCCCTGTAATGTCAGCATTCAGGAGACTGAGACAGGAGGATTACTGTGAGTTCAAGGCCAAACTAGTCTACTGAGTGAGTTCAGGATCAGCCTCAACTACAGGGCAAGACCAGCCTGGAGTACATAACACAAAAAAACAAAACAAACTTTTTGATGCTCCTTCAGAATTTCTTCTTTATGGCTACATATAAAATTAAAATGGCCAGGTATGTTTTTTTTTTTTTTTCCCTCTTTTACTTTAAAAGGCTTTATGTTTTCGCACTTGCTCTTTCTGGAAAAGTTGATACATTTCAACTTCTTGTTATACATCTAATTCAGATTAAATACACGAACCAGACTGTCATAACTAATTCTACTTTTTTGGTAGCTTTTAAGTATCGATTTTAACTGCTAGAAATGTAAAGTAAAGGCTGATGTGACACTTTTTCAAATGGATCATAAAAACATTCAAAGGGGCTGGAAAAAAGACCCTCAAAAGCACCCGAAAAATTCAGAAATAGCTGGAGCTACGTTGTTATATATAAATTAATATTTTAGACAGAAACATTTTTTTTCTTAGAACTTTTTATCAAAGTGACACTTTACCAATTTTATGATTTATTTGCCCATTGTATGGATTAAAAACAATTAATAGTTTTAACTACATATTTCGGTTAAAACTCTTAAAATCACTGTTAGCAAATCTGTTGAACCTATGATTTGGCAAAGTGGTATTCAGCAAAATGATTTTTGATTTTTGACTTCTTTCCCTTGGAGATTTGCACAAGGTGAAGTAGCTGGGCTAAGGGAAGAGGCAAGGATTGAAGGTTTCTTGACTAAATACTATGGAAAACACCTAAATTTCAAGTTTTTTTTTTTTTTTTTTGGTAGTGCTAAGGATTGAACTTAGGACCTCAAATATGCTAAGAATTAATTCTTAACAGGATGATGTTTCCTCTGGAAAAAGAAATTCACAAAACTATCAAAATTGCCATCACTATGTATATTCATGAATAGTTACAATAACAATGATAAAAAAATCAAGCACAAGAATTCTGAGTGGACTTTACTCAGGACAAATGCTTTAAAACTGCACAAAAGGAGTTTACTTGACCCACAGGCAGCTTTCTTTCGGTTTTTGGTGCTGGATTCTGGGTCCTGGGCCTTGCCCATGCTAAGCACACCCTCTGTTTCTAAGCTGCACTGCTACTTCCCCACAAGTAGTGTGCAATATGGTTTGTCCAGTGACCTATGAACAGGGCCATGTTTAGTGAGTAGGACCAGGCTGTTCCATACAAGAAAGAAAATGGCGAACTCTACAAATTCCCTTCTCTTTTTGCACAGCTGGAATAAGAGACATGTAGGAAGTAGATGAAAATAAAATATGAAAAGAGAAGCATAGGAAAGAAAATAAATAGCGGGGACACAAATTAGTTAACTTACCTTATAATAAGACAGTGCTATAATTGGAAGCTGTGACCATCTTTTCTCAGAAAATGTTGTAACCATATCTCAAGAACTGAGGTTATGTTGAGATAATTTTATATGCTATTTTCATGTATAGAGATTCACCAAACTGCTTACTCAAACTGAAGGATGATATTCTAGTTTACCAAGAATAGTTTTAACTTCCATGACATTCTAAGTTATTTGACATCTCATTACGAAACTTCTCTTACTTTCTTCACAATAAGCAACCACTAAATGAACGAAATCTGAAGAGTCTTTGCAGCCTTATAAAGCCGGCAGGACCCCTGGAATTTCAGTACAACATCCATCGTGTATACGTAATTGCTTTGTAAAACAACAGTGATCAAAAATAAATAAATAAAGGTCATGGGAACAAGAGTAAGTTCAACATAGATAATGAAGTTTCAGAAATCAAGAAAAAGTGACTATAAAAGACTGGTCGAAAGGGAGGTATGCAGTCCCATTCATAGAACTGAATATGCCCTTTTAGATCAGTGCTTTCACGAGAGACTTGAAGAGTTGTGCTGTTTATGCCAGAAAGTACCATGTTAAAACTATGTAAACTTGTTTGTTAAAAATTGTAAGACTCCTCAATACAAACACACAAACAAAGACAACAACAATGCTGAAGGTGTCAAAATACCTGATTTCAGAATCTACTACAGGGCCACAATAACAAAAATAGCATGGTTCTAGCACAAGAACAGACCATGTAGATCAATAAAACAGAAGAGATAGAAGTAAGCCCACGCAGCTATAAGCCATCTGATTTTAACTCCTAGTTTTTATTTTGATCCATAACCCACCCCCAATAACATATCACTTTTTAATTTTCACATTCATACTGATTTTGAAAACTACTGGAGAAATAATCTAGACAGAAATGAAAACCGCACGGCAAAAACCTGTAAATCTCAGAATCTGAAGCTGGAAAATAAGTCCAGGAGTAGGGAGGAAAACAAGTGTCACCAGAGAGGGACACAAGCAAGTAAGACACAGCCAGCGAGGCAGGACTGTTCTTAATGCCACCCGCCCATAACACACAGCAGGCAAACTTTTCCTCCAATATCCACTGCCATCAGCTTAAAGAGGTGATTTTTGGCCTATGTTCTGTAAACATTGTCAATGATACCAAAGATGCTCTGAAGAAGGTACAGTGAGACAGGGTCAAGTATGAGTAATAATCCAATGTCCAAGGTCAGGGATGGATCCCCAGTGAAAAAGAAACCCAGAAGAGTCAAAGGTCTTAATACTTCAAGAAATTGCCTCCATTGAACTGAAAAGGAATCTCAAAACATTTCAGGGTTCAAACTGGCATATACTGTGTCCCTACAAACCCAACAGGGTTATGTTCCTGACTAGGCAGCAATCAGCACAGGCTGTAACACAGACAGACACAAAGATTCCCAATTACGAAAATAAGGTAGAAATTGTGTTCCCTTCAAAATAGAACTGGCTTCCTAACTGCCTTTTCTCCTGGTCCAGCAACTTCTCCCCCTACGTTGCTGTGGGTATTTATTGCGTTACAGTTGAAATGAAGAGGTGAACTTTTGAGGTATAAGGACTCCATGTTCCTAAGAGGGTGGGAGAACTTAGGTAGCCAGCACATGCTGTGTTCTCACAATGGTGTGGGCCTCTTTACCCAGGATCTGTGTTTAAGCCCAGTCTGAAGGTCACCTGTATCTGCATACCTGATGACCACTCACTATCTCACTGTGGCAGTGTGACAGAGAGAGGTTATCAGGTTTGCACAGGTATGAAATGCCCATGAGTGTAAAAAACAAAATCACAGTTGCTCTTAAGGCGGGGCCAGCACCCGATCTCAGTCCTAGCATGATGCTACCATCTGATTCTTAACAAAGGGGCCAAAAATATATGATGGAGAAAAACACTCTTTAGCTAATGGTGTTGGGAAAAACTGGTTATCCACATGTGAAGATTAAAACTAGATCCCTATCTCCCACTCTGTACAAAAAACCCAAATGAAAATGGCTCAAAGACCCAGATATAAAACTGAAGCTTTTTACTGTCAAAATTATTCTTTTTAGTATGCTATTGTGACACGTAATAATTACACCTGAGAAATCGGTCCATACACATATTACATCTTGATCATTTTTACATCACCTCTCCCTTGGCAGCCTCTTGCTACTCTCACACCCCCCCCCTTTCCTTTGTATTCCCATTTTCTTTTTATTCAACTTTGTTCTTTTCATATTAGAAAAATCATGTTTTTTAACCTGTGTCTGATTCATTTTGCTAAGCAAGATGAAGACCTGAATCTTCAAAAAAGCTAGAAGAAAACACAAGAAAACACTTGAAGAAACACTGTCAGTGACTTCACAAACGTAACAGTTCTGAACAAAATAGCAGGAACTGACAAGTGGGGTCCCATTCAATTAAACAGATTCTGTACTGTAAAAACAATTGAGTGAAACAGGCCAACAAAATGAGGTATAATTCTGCCAGTGATTCTAAGAAAATTACTATCCAAAATACAAAAAATTCAGAAAATGCTAAAAGAACAAATAACAGCATCAAAAATGGGAGCAGAAAAGACAATTTTCAATAAAAGTACAAATGACCAATATCTGTATGAAAAATGGTGAACATCTTTAGCTATTAGGGCAATGCAAATCAAAGCTACCTGACACTTCGCTTCATCCCAGTCAGAATGGCCACAATGAAGAATATAGTGACTGCAAATGCTAGTGAGGACGAGGGAGAAAAACAGACACTCATACACTGCTGGTGGGAATGTAAGTTAGTACAGCCACTATAAAAATGAATACAGAGATTCCAAAAAAACCCTAAATATAGAACTAGAATATGATATAGCGATTTCATGCCTTGACATATACCCACAAGAATTAAATCAATGCCTTAACGAGTAAGGAAAATGTGATATACACCATTACAGAGCATTATTCAGCCATAAAAAAGGATGAAATCATGTCATCTGCAGGAGGATGCTCAGAACTGGAGATAATTATCCTAAGTGAAATAAGGCATACTCAGAAAGACAAGTTTTGCAGGCTTTCACTATTTATGAAATTTAGGACCATAAAAAAGAAAAGATATTCAGTAGCTGAGGTGCAGTGTCAACGTGATGGACTTTGGAATACACCCAAGGGATTGTGAAAGACACTTCCGGTCCATCTCAGAGGGTCCTGGGAGGATGAACTCAGGCTGTGCGTCCAGCAGCCTAACTTCCTCTCTGTCAGTCCATAAACTAAGCAACTTGGCTCTGCCATACCCTTCCACCAGGATGCCTCTGCCTTGGAGCTGGCCAACTATGGACAGAATCTCCAGCTCATGAACCAAATTAAACCTTTCCCTCTTTCAGTTTTGGGGCTTAGGTGCTGTGTCCCAGCACCAGAAAAACTGATTAATACAGATGACATGAAAGCAGAAGAAAAATTATTAGGCATGAGGAAGGGGATTAAGGGAGGAGGTGTAAGTAAGGTTATGAGGAGATGGATAGGATCAAAATGTTATATGCATGTAAGAACATGCCAAAATAAAACTCAGTAATCTGTACAAATTAGTATGCACTCAAAAATGTATGTATTGGGAAAAAATTACAGGGCTCCGTAGAGCCTTAACATATACCCAGACCCTTACTCTTTTAGATGTAAAATATGTAGCAGTTCTCAACACTGTGATCACAGAGTTTTGTTTCATAAAAGGAGAGGAGGAGGACAAGTGCCTATCACCATCTCCTAGAACTAGTGTTCAAGGAAAAAGAACTTGGGAGACAATTCTTGGTTTTCTCCAGGCTGTTGTATGTAAAGAAGTTGAAAAAGGAATTGAAACTATCTTCTTCAAGCACTGCTGTATCAAATCACTTTTACTTGATTAAAAATACTCATAATACATGAAAATTATTTTAAAAATATTTTGGGGGCTAAAGGTACAGTTCAATGGTAAAGAGTACTTTATTAGCATTTAAAAGAAAGGCAGAAAAAAGGGCTTTAAGAGAGTTCTCCATTAATGCTTTTAATGCCTGGTAACATTTAGTAAAACAGAAATAGGCATTTAAATCTTTTTCTTTAAAAGCACACTCTCACTCTGTAGCCCAGGTTGGTCCTGATCTCACTATGGAGCTGAGGCTGGCCCTGAACTCACAGCAATCCCCCTGCCTCAGCCTCCCAAATGCTGGGATTACAGGCATGCTCCACCATGCCCAGCTTATGTGGTGCTGGGGAATTGAACTCGGGTACTTAGTGCTTGACTTAGCACTAAGCCACTGAGCCATTACTCCAGCTCCAAGCATTTACATCTTTTATGTACTAAAACATCGGTATTTAAAAGTTTAAAAATATGTTAGCTTTTGACTATAACATTATACCTTGGTATTTTTAACTTATTACAGAAAACCATAATCAATAAGCTACGTTATGATTTCTTTTTAACAATAAATCATAATCAATAACAAAACATATGTTTGGTACTAACATTAGAGAGAATTGCAATGTATTTAAAAAACAGAATAAATCAGAATCATTTTGAGAAAAACAAAGAGGAAAAATAATACAAACCTGGGTGGCCTTTTCCAATTGTAACTTCAGATCTGTTAGTTCCATATTTGTATCATGGAGCTGTGCTTTCAGTTTTTCATTTTCAGCTAAAATTTGTTCATAAAGCTGTGAAAATTATGGGAAAAGAACAAATTACTTTTCTGCTCTTCCAATATTTTAAGGAAATATCTGACAGTTTACAATAGTAACACAGAATGATTAACCATAACATATGAATAGTACCAAATATATTAAAAATGCTCTTTATATTTTTGCACTTATAATGTAGAGATAATTCATTTTTGCATGTTTTAGTCCAGCATAAATTCATAAAATAGCTCTAGTATTTAAAAAGTAAAGTTTTAAAGAAAAAAAACTGACTTTTCAGATTCTCTTAAAAATGATTCAGTTATCTGATAAAGGAGCATGCATCTGCACAGCAAATACAGTGGAGAGTCACCGTAATCTTATTTAGAGTTTATAAGGTTGTTTTTGCCTCTCACTCGCTCTTGAATTACAAAAATGAAATAGAATATTATCATTTTACTTCTACTTCTTAAAGTTTAAAGAACAGCAAAATTATTGAAATATTTCAAATCCAAGATAAAGTCCAAGACATGATTTTGTCTTTTTTCTTAATACTTGAATCTACTCCTTCTTTTACTTTTGTCCCTACTACTTTTTTCCTTTTCTTCTACTCCTCTTCTCCTCTCCCCTCTCATCTCCCTTCACCCTCCACCCCCTGGATATTAGAGATTGAACACAGCTCCATCCCTAGTCCCATTTACTTGTTTATGTGAGACAGGGTCTTGCTAAGTTGTCCACAACTTGTGATTGTCCTGCCTCAGGCTCCCAAAGTGCTGGGATTACAGGCATGCATTAGGGAGGCCCAGCTCTATTCTGCTTTCATGGTAATTCTGGCTCTAACAGTATTTCTTACCTAGACCCCTAATAACGGAATTGTTTTTCTTTTTCCCTCTAGTCTATTGTACACAAAGGAGCAAACATTAACTTTATAAAACGTAAAGCTTTTTTTCCTTATGTCAAATGTTCTGTCATTGCCCATGAACTGAACATCTTTGAAGTACTTCCCAATGTTTTCAGTATACAGCTATCTGTACTACGGTAAGACGTTGAACAATGTTCTTCCAGGCTGTACACTGAAATTCAGTTATTTCAATATATACTATGCCTTTTCACCGTCAGGTCTGTGCACGTGCAGTGCACTCCACCCAGAACCTTTTCTCTCATTAGCCAGTTAGCAATTCTTGCTGGTGGCTGAAGCCTCACTCCACAGGTTCCATCACTTTCTTCTGTTACATACTTTGGTAAAATTGTATCTTTACTCCAGGGTAACTGTCTCAGTTTTGAAATTATAATTCATTAGTATATAATGTTTCTCCTACGGCATAAAAGATGTGCAGGAGAGAAGAAAATCATCTCCATCTTCACTTGTTCACAAGTAGGATCTCATTAGGTAGCACAATTCAGTATTCTTTACTACATCAATGACGACTCTTATATGTAACAGAAAATGAGACCCTCCTTTTGTATGGCTGATTTGGGTAATAAGAACAAATAGTTGTCAGATACCCAGGGACATGGACAATTACCAAAAGCCTTTTCTGTAAACTTTATCAAGTCATGTCCCAAGCTCAAAATGGAAAGAGTAGTAACTCAAAATATTGAGTTTCTAGAATTCATTTACTTAATAACCCTTGAGCTATCATTTTGTTTTCAGTTAAATATAAAAAACTCTATTTTCCTTTAAAATGCACATTCCTTGTCTGCTTCCTATAAGGAAATAAAGAACCAAAGTGTGTACCCATGCCACATACAGCCCTGAAAGTCTCCTTTCTTTTTTTCCTCACTATTTCTATTAATATACAAATTTAATACATAGTATTTACAATGAATTTGGTTCTTTGGTACACATATGTATCATATCGACTGTACAATCCCTTCCCATTTTCTACCCTCCCATCCCCTCCCTATCCCTTCCCCCAACTCCGGCTATCACTTCATGTGGTTCCAAAGAATGTCTGTGTTCTGGTTTTCCAAGTCAGAGAAACCATACAGTGTTTAACATATTAATCTTCCGCACCTAAGTCATTTCATTTAAGTAACCACTCTAACTCAGCTTCCTATTTCTTGAATGGGTTCGCAGTAGTTAAATCTTGATGCCTCTTCTTTGAATCCAACCATTCCCTCTAATGGGACATTTACCAAAAGTTTTTCTTCCCCCCCTGTATTTTGCTATAACTTTGTTGTTATTCTTAAACCTGGCCTTACCCACCAGTTCACATTAGAAAATAACTATAAGCATGTAGTTCAAAAGACTAGTAAATCTGGGAAAGAAGAAAAAAAAAGTTAAATTTCAAATGCCTTAGCTGTACATACTTGTACATTCACAGGTCTCCTTTCAAGTCAACCACAGTAAAAGCCCAACGCATATAAATGTAAAATGTTTTAGATACTTTATTTTGAAAACAAACAGCTACCCATATTCTATCCACCATTATGTACTAAAAAACTAAAAATGTGAGTTATTTCAAGAATTCAAGATGAGATCTTAAAAATATAAATATCAAGGAAAAGATAACTTAATTGAATATAACTAAATAATCCAAGTACCTTTTTAAAGTCAGTTGAGTCATCCTTCTCTAGCCTGCTGTAAGGTTTTCTTTCTTCTAAATAACTGTATGATCCAGAGCGACCCAGCAAGGAATCATATCGATCACTAGCTGATGTAGAACTGGTTTCATATCTTCAAAAGATGAGTTTAAGTAAAAATTTTCATTACAGGCTTTCACAAATAACATATACATCCTAGTATACATATTAGTGTGATATTCCAAAATAGTAGGCAATAGTATCCCTAATTGGCTACCTAGTCAATTGTGATGCATATTAAATGGGAAGTCATTTTTATGTATGTATGTATGTATGTATGTATGTATTTGAGACAGGGTCTCGCTCTGTGGTCCAGGCTGGTCCTGAATTCACTTCAGAGCCCAGTCTGGCCTTGGACTCATGGCAATCCTCCTGTCTCAGCCTCCCAAGTGCTGGGATTACAGGCGTGCGCCACCACACCCAGCTAATGTGGTGCTGGGGAATCGAACTCAGGTACTTAGCGCTTGGCTTAGAGCTTGCTCAAGCGCTTTAACCGCTGAGCCATTCCTCCAGCCCCGGGAAGTCATTTAAAAATACTTAAATCTTTCATAGTGACTACCTTCTAATATTTAAAGAGATTCAACCTTTCCCTACCTAAAAAACCAAGACTGATTTCACATCTGATAAACTTTTTCACCAGTTTTAAATTATAACTTTTTCTCACACTTTCACATCTCTGAAATCAGAACATGGTTTCTAATTGATGGAACATCATAGTTTAATAAGTTTTATAGTTTAACTGTGTTTTCAATACAAACATCTTAGGTTGATGAAATACATCATATCCAAAGTGACAGAGAGTGGGTGGTCCTAAATAGGAAGAAGTTTCCTATTGGTAAATTGAATTGTAATAATTATTTTTTCTAAATTTGGTTCTGAATTCAGGTTACTTTTTCTAGTAAGTCCTACTGCCTCTGCATTTTAATTCAATAGAATCATCATCTATATAAACACATTCTTGGTCTTACATGGGCTTTGGTTAACAATTACGGGTAAGAGAAGAGGATCGCATTAGATTCAAGGATAAAACTTGAGTTACATGACACTTTAAATAATCTCTCTCTCTGTCTTCCTTCCTTCCTTCCCTCTCTCCCTTTCGAGATAGTCTCATTCTGAAGCCCAGGCTGGCCTTGGACTCATGGCAATCCTTTTGCTTTAGCGTCCTGAGCACCACCATGCCTGGCTTATGAGGTGCTAGGGAACTGAACTCAGGGCCTTGCACTTGCTGCTAGGCAAGTTCTTTAACCACTGTGCCATTCCTCCACTCCTTCATTTTTTTTTTTTAAATCTAAAGTAGAGCTAATAGAAAAGGTACTGACTGAAAACCTTAATTACATAAATTTCTGGCCAAAGGTCGATTTCATTATTCCCTAATATTAACAATGACATAGTAAATGTTGAAATAACTCAGGAAACTTTGGAAAAAGTTAACACTGTTGTAGATATATGGGAAAAAATCTTTCGTAGTGACTTAGTCTGATCACTGAGCTAAGAGTAAAGCCTTCAACAAAGACAGTTAATAACAGTGACTAAGTCATCTATATTTCTACAGATAATTACCCAATTAATCCTATAAACTTTCAAAACCCATTAGTACCTAGTAATATGATTTTAGCAAAGATTAAAATGTGAAAAATCACTAAAAATGTAAAACGTACCTAGAAATGGAATCCGTCTAGAAAGAAAAAACATTGAGACATAGTTAATTTCATGCTTTCATTAAACTATTACCTGGTAGCTGGTAACTGATCAAATACTTAATGTAATATTATTAATGTCTGACACTATTTAACTTATCTATTCACTTTGCTAGACATATTTTAAATCCAAGTTTTAGAAAGTAATTACACAAAATGGAATCACTGTATATTTTTACATGAAAAATATCGTAGTTACGTTCAGAAATTCCTCTCTATGACTTTGTACAAAAGCCATTATCCATAGCGAAGACCATCAAGTTCAAGTCCATCCTTTCCTACTTAGGGAAATCTGTTTCAAAATGAAAACTGGGTAGTACGTGGCTCAGCCTGGAGGGCATGGGCTCAATCTCCAATAACACAAAAAATAAACGAACAAATCCACAACCTATTATTTTTTACTTATAGGAAGAAAGAATGAGAGAGTAATATATCCACTACTTACAGTCAGTCAGCAGGCAAAAAGTGACATATTTACAATTTAAATAGTCAGCTTACTATGTGACATCTCAAAGCAACCATTTTACTCACTTTTATTTTTTAGGCAATAAGAGGCCCCAATAAATACCTAGCTTACGCGAAGCAGGCAGCACACGTGGATTGTTTCAAATTTACTCTCTGCAAATCTAGCTCTATATTCCTTCAAGTTTTAGCAATTAGGGATAGAAATTAGTTACTTAAATATTCTCAACAAGTGGTATGCTACGTTTGAAATTTCTGTAACTCTTCATTTATAAATGGTGACATGACTAGAAGGGTAAAAGCAATCTTAGTGGGAACCAAAGTAGCTTTTCTGGATGATCTATAGTTTTTTCTTTTCTTTTTCTACTAAAAAATCAAACAATCTGTAATTTTCTGTAGGTTAGTTACTCAGAAGTGGTCAGCTTCCCGAATCTAGATTATTTGTAGTTTCCCATTTTATTTATCTCTAAATGTGCTGTAAGATTATTGTGGCTCTAGACTGTTTAAAGTGTACTTCAGATTAAAAATTTTTCAGCAATGTCTGTGTATATTATTTTTCAAAAACCAATGTCGCCCTTGCTCCTTGTATTTTTAAAGATGAAATATTTTCATCACTTATTCTTTATAACAATTAAACATTTGAAGCTACATTTGATATTTCAAGATAGTAATTAAAATCTGTAAAAATATTCAGGCATGAAAAAACATGTATAAATCTAATGAAAATACCGTATTTCACACCACAGTTTGCACTTGTTACGGATTAAAATTTCTAAAGTAAATTTAAAAAATCCAGCATTCACAATGGTATCTCATATCCTGTTTGTCTTAAAATAATGGTAAATAAACACTAAGGTATTTTTAAAAGTTTGGCAAAAGACATAAAACAAAATCTGTCTAAACCACTTATAACTGGATAATTTAGCAGTACTAATAATATACACATTTTTGGATGACTAATCACTAGAACTTTTAAACTTGCAAAACTCAAAATCAATGTGGGGAATAATGGGAACTGGAGGGGAGGGTAAGGGAATGGTAGGGTCAAAAAGAGAGAAGGGAAGGATTTGTAACTTTGCCACGATATGTATGTGCACAAAATACTCAAGATCAATGCAAACTTAATGTACCTCATTTATACATATCAACAAAATGGGGGAAAAAACCAACTCAAACTCAATACCAAATGAACCTTCTTCCTCAATTCCCAGCTTTGGAAAATACAACTCTTCTTTCCTTC
Source organism: Ctenodactylus gundi (assembly GCA_004027205.1). NCBI lineage: Eukaryota > Metazoa > Chordata > Mammalia > Rodentia > Ctenodactylidae > Ctenodactylus > Ctenodactylus gundi. Next base: position 300,107 of record PVKB01000203.1, read on the forward strand.
TCTGAGTTCTGAGTTTAATATCTGAGTAAGAAATATTTTTGTCTTTCTGCTTCTTGCTTATTTCACTTATTTCCTTGCTGCTTATATTTTAAAAATCTTTTTCTAAAGGAAAAGTATCTTTTAAGATTTTGATTCCATGAAATAAGATTGTACACAAAGTTCCTCTAGAACGCCTCTTATATCAATTTCCCCATCCTTTTCAACACCCAGGACCAGTTTAGTTGAAGACCACTCTCCCTTGGAAGGAGATGGTGTACTTCTTGTTGGTGCATAGCTTTGAAATGGCAAGCCGGAAGAGAGAGAAGACCATTAGGGGACCCCTGCCCCAGGATACTGGAAACAGCTGCATACAATGACTGGTGTTAACCATTTTTTTTTTTTTTTTGGTATACAAAGTATCTACATGAATATACAAAATACTGATTTCATGTAACCTATTTCCTACCTGTAGAAATTTAGAAATTTTTCAATTTTTTTACTTGATAAACAATGATTATCTGAATAAGCTAAAACTTCATCTCCACATACTTCATTTACATCCTTAGGAATAAATTTCGAGAAGTGTAATGTGCCAACCTGAAGGACATAAACATTTTCTTCAGTCTTCTGATGAGTATTGTTAAAATCTCCAAAACAAGCCAGGGTTATTATACTCCTGAAGCTGCACCTTACGACGTGTACTTCATACTAATTGGGGCTAATATGGGTACTAATAACTTTTCCATTGGCATTAGCAGTTTTTGCCAATATCATTTTTGTTTAATCTTTCGTTATTAATGTGCTTAATTATATTCTGAATTTTACTGGTCATTTCTATTTCTACTTTTGTAAAATTTTCAATTTTTTGGGTCACAAATATTAATCTTTTAAATATAAAAGACAACTGTGCTTATTTACTTGAAACTGAACAAATATGTATCTTCTAACTCTAGTAAAAAAAAAAGGTGTCTTTTCTTCCACATTCCAACTTTATGTTTTTTAATAATTCTGTTAATCCTTTTTTTTATATGGGTGTCTTGTCTTGGTGCTGTACTTGGTTTAATTTTTTAAAATACCAATATTCTTTGTATAATGAAGTTTTACCCCAGTAGCTTAAGGAAAACAAATCATCACAGATAAAACAATAGAAACTCCATTTTTAGAATAATGAGAATTTGATGAAAGATCTCATGGTAAAACTGTACCTTAATTTCCTTCAAATTTATCTACTGAAGACAGATATTGAGCTTCACAAGCAGTTCAGAATATTCAGTTATTTTTCAGCACCCCTTTTTTTTGGGCAGGGGAGTGGTTACAGTGGATCGAACCTGGGCCTTTGTACGGAGCAATGTCCTCAGTCTTTTATTATTTATTTTAAGATAGTCTCTCCCTGTGCTGCTAAGTAAGTTGTCCAGGTTGAACATAAAGACTTTTGATACTTCTAGCTCAGCCTTCCAAAGTGCTAGGCTTTTCTTCAATCAGTTTTCACTGTGACTAAACTGGATTAAATAAACTTTATAGAAGTTTTCTTATCAATCACATTTTTCAGGTAATGATAATAACATTATTTTAGTAAATGTACCCAAGAATTTTGCTGCTTGTATCTTCTCAAAGAAAAGTAATGGCTAACAGTACCAATTATCAAGAGAGATCAACAGCTGGGCTCAGTGGCACAGTCCTGTAATTCTAACACTGTGGAAGCCTGAAGCAGGACGATCACCAGTTGGAGGCCAGCATGGGCCACTTAATGACTCAGTGAAACGCTGTCAAAAAAACAAAACAAAACAAAACAAAACAAAACAAAAAAAACAAAAAAAACAAAAAAAAAACCAAAAAACAAAAAACAAAAAAAAGGGACAGTCCCTGAGTTCAACCTACAGTTCGGCAAGAACAACACATTTACTCCGGAAAAGCACTATTTCAGTCTACTAAAGATGACACCATGGGCTGTCACCGTAACTCCATCCTTCCTTTTCCTCATGGTGTAATAGTCACTACGTTTAGGTAAAGACCGTATGTATCTTACATTGGTAGTAAAACAGCCACAAGAGCTCACTGAGAGGCTCTCTCTGGCCTCAGTCAACTGTAAGCCCTCCCCAGAAGAGGTTTAAGTGACAAAGCTTTAGCCTTGTGAATAATTTGTTCTTGGTACTAATTTTCTCCTTATTTGTCTATCTGGCTACCTAAAGATAAAAGTATCTTTATTTAGTCAAAATTGGCAAACTTGGCCCTAAAAATAATATCCATAGTCACCTAAACAAAGTAGGCAGCTTTTGGCCATCTCACATTCCTACAGATCCTTGCTGACTGAAAGAAAATATAATAGCTCTACTAAGGAACCCTATCAAAATGAAGATAGCATTTACCTGGGCAGAATGCTAAACAGCGCTGATATTGTACAGCTCAATTACTATATGAATAGAGGCTCTTACAAACATTTTTATCTCAAGTAAGAAGAGACTTTGTGGAAAGGGAACAGAGACATAGCGAGAGGAAAAAGATATAATATGTAACTAATAAAAAAATTTAAAAAATATAATCTCTCAGCCCAGCCAAACAATAAGGAATAGGGGAGCATAGAAATAGTTGAGAAGAAACTTTCAGAACTTGTTGACTATGCAGCTTTAAACCTAAAATTGCCTTAATTTATCAGTATGGTGGTCCTTTTTAGATTACTGGAAGTATCAGTTGTGACTATGAAATATTTTTAAATATGTCCTTTGGAGAGTACATTTCCAAACATATGCAAAGAAAGAGGCCTATTTTCACCGAAACATATGTCAAGTTTGTCATTTACAGAAATAAAATCGGGAGTCCATTATTTCTGGCTTCGTCTTACTTGAATCTTCCTTAGGTATTACTTATGTCCTTCAGTCAAGAATGCTATTCCACTTTGTTTCTTTTGCTTTTCAACTCTGAAGGTAAATTCCAACACATCTCATCTGCTTAACATGTTCGCTTTAATGAGTTTTGACATTTACTGGAGCTCCATAAAACTACCAGAACAATCAAGATCTGGAACATTCCCACCCCCCATAAAACGTTATCTGTGTTGCTCTTCAGTCCTTCCGTCCTTATCTTATGTCGTCACAGATAGGTATACTGTTTAATAACTATTTTTTATGAATAACCATAATTAAACAAATTAAAAGTAATCCTTAAAGATAAGTATTACTCAATATAAAAAGCAATGTTATTTACCTGAGTTTCTTTTTTATTGGATCCCTCCTCTGTATCTGATTGTTGTTCTTGTTCATTTTCATCACTCTAAAACAGATTATCAGTTTTAGGAAAGGTAAGGCAAATTTAAAGCAATTGATAAAAGTTAAGAATTTCAGGGTTCTCCAATTTAAAAATGACTGGAAAAAAACGTATTATAAAATGCATCACACAAAAAAGTGTTTTTTGAGACGTTTTCTATTTGAGAGAAGCCGATTTTGTTGGTTCATAATCCAAGGGCGCTACTGTATATGGTGAAGGAAATCTAACATGGCTTAGAAAACACATCCATTAAAGGAGACAAAAGATGACTTCAACACAAGAATGAGAGAAGATGTCCCACCTCATATTTGGTGGTACTGCATATACTTTAATAGTCAATACAACTACCATCTTGTCATTAAACTATTAATATAATGGAGCAACAAAAATTATTTCAGGTTACAAAGCAATATTTGCTAATCTTAGTAAGACTTTTCCAAGACTAATCTTCTACTATGTTTAGGTAGAGTTCTTTGTAGAAATTTCCTTTTCCCTCCATTTTATTAAAAAAAAATTACGGGCTATATAATATTTACATTCAACTTGAGTATTTTGAGCACATATATATTGTGTCAGAATTACAATCCTATAAAAAACTAAGTGACAAAAACTTCAGTTGTATTTACATTCTTTTCCAAAGCACATAAGTTAACTCTGGTGTTAGAAAATGGTACACTGGTGCTGGCTATGTGGTTGAACACCTGTAATCCCAGCACTGGGGGATTAGCTCAGACAGTAGGATGCAAGTTCAAGTCCCATCTGGGCAAGTTAGAAAGACCCCCCTTTCAAAATAAGAAAAATAATGGGGGTGTGGCAGAGTACTCCTGGGCTCAATTCCCTGCAACCAAAAGAAAAAAAAAAGTAGGATATTGGTTAAGTTGGCAGATAAGGATTATGATTTAGAGAGAATATAGGACAGGCAGCATCTGAATTGCTGTTTTTAGATTAATTCTTTATGCTACACATTTACGAATGAATTTTATTTCCACATATATGCCATACTTCAATGAGAGATTTCTTTTAAAAATGGAAAAGAATCAATATGCTAAAAACAACCATGTTTGCTCTTCTACAGTTATGTGGTGTTTCGAAACAATATAAATTTCACATTAGAATACTATTCTCTGTTCTTTCTTTTACATATGACAAGGACCTGAAAATATTTTCATAGGACTGTCACACACTTATAAGTAAAACACTGCTTCTGTACAGCATACTTTGACACAGGAATAATCCTGCTACACAGACCTTACGATATTATTTGTAAAAATGGGATTAAGTGTAAAACAACTTTCTCTCAAGAACCTCTAAGATAAGTAGTCTGGAGACTCTCCTCAAAAGGCTGAAAATAAATTTTTCATTACATCCCGTGACACCTCTTCCGAGTATCTTTCCAAAAGTGTTAGAAACAACATATAACAGAGATGCATGTACACCATGTTCATAGCAGCACAGCTAACAATAGCTAAATGTGGAAGACACTGAAATATCCACCAACAAACCAAACCAATGGATACAAAAATGTGGACTAGGTACACAATGGAGTACTGACTACTCTTTCATAAAGACTGGAAGCTTTTGTAGATAAGTGACGCAACTTGAGACCATCACGCTTAGTGAAGTGAGTCAGACACAGAAGGCTAAATATCGGATGGTTCTCTAAAAGGAGAAATGCAGAACACAGCCATTGTACAGAACGTAATGGGTGTGATACTGAGATTTAGGGGGAATGTGGATGGTGTGGGAGGGCCAAAACAGGAAGGGGAAGGAACGGTAATGATGGCATGATATTTATGTGTACAAAATAACCAAGCTCACTGTAATCAGTATTTAAAAAATAGGAAAAAAGATAACAGGGCTATTTTAGCCATTATAGTAAATATGTGCTCTCTGAGCAGCACTTTAATTTTTATTCCAAAATTGGGACAGAACTCCTCTTAAATAACACCAGAAATCGGAGTAGTTATTAAGTATCTTTATAAAACATGCTCACATCTTGTGTCCAGAAGGACACTCCTGTAGATCTCCTTTTCTCCCTAGGTCGCCGTCGTTCTCTTATCGATTTAGGCTGTGATTTATCTTCACCTTCTTTTTCTTCTTCTTTTTTTTCTCCCTCTGTAAAGAATTAAGACAAACTACACATAGCAATGTATCTATGCAGTATTTTGAAAATTCTGTATGAAAACAATTCTGGTAACAGTCTCCTTTTTTGAGGCCTCCTATATCTCTCCAATCTGAATTATCTCTTTGCCTCACTCAGTGTTTCTATACACTTGGTACAGACCAGTCATTATATTATGATACAAGCCATGTATCTGTATCTCCCATTAAGACACATTTCATTAGAAAAACAGTACCTAATGATCTTCCTTTTCCTAGTGCTTAAAATAAAATTTTTGCTCAAAAGACAAAATGGTATTTACCAAGAAGAATGTAATGGAATCCTATGAGAAGGACAAGGCTCCATTTATCAATCAATGAGTACTAGGGAGATAACTGTAACAATACTAAAAACCAACACTCAGGCGTGTCTTATCACTTGGCTTGTATTGGTTGTACTGAGAACGGTCTTGGGTTGCATATGAAATTTTCTGTCATCAAAAACTTTGCATGTGTTAATTGACTTTAGTTCAAAACAGACTTACCAAAAACATTTAAAAACATAATCTGCATTAGTGGGCAAAAAACAGTGGAAAGCACTTGAAAAGTGCAGCAGTACAAATACTTCTAGCAAGAGCAGCCCGCAAATGCTTCTATATTCACTTTTTTGGTAGCAGAATGACTATTTTTGTGAAGTATTAGGGTACAAAGATATTTGCATCAGTTCTATAACAATCATTTTCCATATTTTTTCCTACTTTTTTCATTCTCTACCCATGTTCTTTCTGTTTAGGCAGAGTGAGAAAGTCAGAATTTAGAATGTTGTTCCTTTTCAGGTGCATCATTAACTAGGAAACACACAGGATTACTTGAAAGAAAACTGTTTTAAATATTTGGGGGTCTTACCTCTTTCATTTTCTTTTGTTAATCCTCTGGAGTAAGCAGAAGTTACACCTACAAGACTATTTGGCCTGTTTAGTTGACTTGAAGCATACAGTGAACTGCTCATAGTAGAAAGCGAAGAGGATGCAGTTGTTGAACTTGAGGTCGATACTGGTCTGTAACGTGGGTAAGTCTGTGAGACATTAAAATTAAAACCCATTTGAAATAGTAAATCCTGCAAAAATTTACAGGACACTTAAAAATTCAGTTTAGAGGAAAGCAATGTTTCCGTCATGTTAAAGTAATTCAGGACTCTGGTTAAAATCATTTCACTTATATATGGTTTGTTGGTGTGTAATCTCTTGGACATTTAGAATCATAAGAACTATTCATACACCATTTGATCCAATGGTGTTGCTGATATACTATTACCTCATCGTACGTTCTGGAGTACTTCTGTTTATATTCATCATCTCTAGATGTTTCTGACTCCTTTTTTTCTTCTTGTTTCTCCTTGTCCTGTTTCTCTTTTTCCTCTTTTTCTTTTTCTTCATTTTCTTGTTCTCTGGTTCTCACAGAACGGCTTCTTCCTATTGTTTTTTCAGCTTCTTGCAGATCAGTCAATGTTACCCCCTGCACAAAAATAAGAGCAAATTTAATTTTGATGTAATTAAAAGCTTGCTTCAAGGTAACATTTTAGAAAGAAATATACTAAATATGAATGCAGCAGAAGTCAGGTATGCATGTTTTCAACTGATTTATGATAGAAGTTTCATATAACAAATTTCATTCACTCTATGAAGAACTACCATGAGTACTGGCACCATACCGCAGTTCAGCCTGGGCTAAGTATTGAAAAGGATCAAACAGTTGAGCATGTACTATCGAGTCAACTGTAGAAAGAGAATGACACAAAGGGGTGTGTGTGTGTGTGTGTGTGTGTGTGTGTGTGTGTGTGTGTGTGTAATTAGAATGTACTTGTATATATATATATAGAATGACAAGAAAGATCATAACTAGCTTGAGAGCCATGCTTCTCATACTTGAATGCTAACTTTTTAATATCTCTAACACGTCTATTCCAAATTTCCATAGAATTCTTTACTAGACATCAAATATGATTAATTCATTCTAACAGTTATTAAACACTCTATACCAGATATCAAATTAAGAGTAGGGGATTAAGAAAAAAAGTGAAGCAAAGACATAGAGTTAATAAGGTGAAATATGATATTAACACTGAAACTATACACAAAGGCTATGGAAGGATCACTAGAGCACCTTTAAGATTTATGCACATTAATAGAGGGATATCAGTATTTTCCCAGAACAGAAAAATTGAAAAGCAATTATTTTTTGTATACAAACATTATGTTTTGTTTAATTTTTATATACAATATACTGTTAATATACCTGTGTTGATCTCCTAGACTGTCTTGCTTGTCTAGATCTTGCTTTCCTTTGGGATTCAGACTCTTCGTCCCTAACAGGAGTGAGGTATGATCTATAATAATAAATAAAAATTATTAGCTGAAAATAAAATCGAATACAAATATACATCAATGTAAGAATGAAAATTACAAGTTAATGTTTAATAGATTTTCAGAAAAATTATCTTTATAAAATGGTTATGACCACTCTGAAATTCAGTAGCAGCATCTGATCATTTTTTCTAAAACTGGAACTAATTATATTTTAATGTATTACATTTTAATTTCTTCCTATTTATATTTTTAATCATATAACCTAATTTTAAGAAACAATAATTCCTGAAGATTTAGAGAAGACTTAAAAATTTAGCTTTATTGAAAGATGCATGTACAGTTAATTAAGTAAAGGCCAACTCACTAGATAAGTTTCTCTTTTTTTTTTTTGCTTCATTTTCAACTAGGGAAGATCTTTTTCATGCTCCAAAAACAGCCATAAAAATAAGAAGTGATGAGCTAACATCATTTAAGAAAAAAAAATCATTCACTGTTAATCCTCCAGCCCTTTCTAAACTTCCATTAAAATTTCCTTATTAGCTCTATCCTTTTAATGGGCTAAGTTCTATTATTTATTTCAGTTTTTAGGAAAAAAGGAATTTAAATTGTTCTCTCTCTGTATTATTTTTTAAAGCTAGAATACTAGATAGACATGAAATTCTTTTCTAAATCTTCTAGGGCTCAGAGCCCTAGCTTCTCAAACCACTTCTAACTGCCCATTCTTGATCTCTTGCAACATAATCTTGGGTCATAAGTGAATTTACCTGATCAAATTTTACACTGTCAAAGCCTTCCTTCAGTACAACGGTTAGGACTGGATACAACATTTCAACTATGAGATGGTGAGAAAGCAGCACTCTCTACGTTCTTTCTTAGTGTGCTTTCATTAATGTTTTTTTGGCAGACATTATACTCCTGTTCACACTCTGAACAAGAATTGAACGACTTATTTACTATGTTAAGTTTTTTGACTTCAATTTTTTACAACTTCCCTTCTCATGAAATCCCAAGTACTAGTCTAGTCTCATGAGTTTTTACTATTCAAATACTACTTCGTAAAGGGGTTCTTTTGTCAGCTATAGAATCCCTCTCAGTTTTGCTTTTGTATTCATACAAGCATAAGGATCTTCTGAGGATTATGGACTCTTGCTATCATAACACATTTATCTCGTCAAGAAGGCACACACTTTCCAATGGAAGGACTTATAAAAAGTACTCTCACACCAAAACTGTACTTAATATCATTACTAATTTAATTTCATAACCTAAATATTGTTTTTTAAATTCCCAGTTGTTTTTTGACACTTGTTCTTGTAAAGTGAAGGCAGGGAGAAAAATCAATAAAACATTTGGGTGACTGGACTTTTGCCTGCAACTTTAGCTGAGATCCTGCAAAATACGGGCTGTACGAATAAACGAGTATATCTCAGATGACATGCCCTTCCTTCCTTTCATAATGTTACACCAAGCTTAACTCTTCTCATTCTCTCACTGTTTTTATACTGGTTATTCTAACAACCACCCTGTGTTTGTATGTTTTCATTTAAAAACAACAGGCACTTCCTATTCTTAAAGCAATTGTATTGAGTTTTCTGGGACAACTTAAAAGGAGGAAGATAAGAACCAGACGTATTATTAAAGTTTAAGAAACATTAATTCTGAAATATGATATTTTTAAAAATAGAAAAAAACTGCAAAAATTTGGGAGATACTACACATTAAACTTTATGGGTATGGGAGGTACTAAGGTAGTAATTATTAATGTTTTTAATTATTTACCAAAATCCTTTTAGTGAAGAATCCTATTTTCTTTGAATGTGCAAATTGTTTCCATGAACATCATTGGGAAAAGGTGGTCTGTATTTTCATTCTGTATCTGTATTTTCATTCATTTATTAAATTCTAAGTTAAGCAACTACTGGCCTTTTCTTGAACTGATAGATGAGATTAAAGGAAACAAAAATAAAAAATGATGCCTAGAATGACAGCTATCTTTTTAAACAAGAAAGCTTATGAAGGTGAGATAGATGTATAAATTTCCTCAGCATTTCATGAGCAGCTCTAAGAGTATGTATGAATATCAATTATCACTTATAAATCCAATTTAATTCTGCATGTGGTATCTGTCTTAAATTACCATAAAATCTGTGCTATTAAGTTGTAATATATATTACATATCCTATATTTGATAATTACCATCTGATTTTCTGTTACTTTCTCCTCCCCTGGGTGCCTAGGTAGAGCAGACCTCTAAGAACAGGATGGAGAAAAGAAGATAATTTATATTTTTACATGCTTTTAATTCCAAAGAGGTGAACATCAAAAAGATAGAAATATTAGCCAAAGTGCAATGATGCCTTAATTTGTGCTGCATCATACTTTCCTACTGTGTTTCTGTAGAGAATACTTAGTTTTACTCATCTTAGATTGCTATTTTGTGAGCAACCCTAATTATTTTTTAAAACTGGAGATGCGTTTCTAATAAATCTGATTATTTTACATTTTTTTTACTGATATTTATGGTCAATCAAATTAACCTTTTAAAATAGAGTATCAACTCTTCTTACTTTCTACTTAGCGTTTCTCCTTCCAGAGAGAATACAGGGGCTCACTGAGCTAAGGGAAAATAGTTTAAGGGAGCAGTTAAACAGTGGAAAGAAGTAGCTGTCCTGCGCCACCAATCTAATCTAGCTGCTTTCTACTTCCAGACAAAACAATTTCTTGGAATACTCGACCACGAAAAACAAGAAATCCTTCTTATAATCTTAATCAACATAAAAAGAAAAATTCAAGAACACTGTGGAATTTAAAGCATGATAACTTTATACATAGTTAAGGTACCCAGGAGCATAAATGTGTCCATCTTTTTCAGCCACAATATATTCTTAAATTATATGTACTTTTTTTTTTTTTTTTTTTTGAAATTGGGTCTCTCTCTCCAGCCCAAGCGAGTCCTAATTTCACCATGGAGCCCAAGCTGGCCTTGGACTCACAACAATCCTCCTGTCTCAGCCTCTACAATGCTGGGATTACAGGTGTGAGACACTATGCCCAGCTTATGTGGTGGTGGGGAATTGAAGTCGGGTACTTTAACTGCTAAGCCATTCCTCCAGTCCTATATGTACATATTTAAGACAATTTTTCAGTCATATAAATTTCAGAATCACTGAATTTAATTAAAGAGGCCAGCAACGTATTAAAAACTGCAAAGGGTTACTTTACATGGAAGAAAACACTAACATCAGTATTACAGCAAGTACCACTGAAGCAAGGAAAGACAAAAATCTCTACACTATAGCCCAGAAACAATGTCAATAGACACATGTTATTTCTTACAAATGTGATACCAAAGCAGATGTTATTACAATCTGCTTTGTCTTAAAATTATATCCAAAATTTAATTTTCAATCTTTAATATTGCTTATTAACTACAGCTTATTCTAAGCTCAAAACTCACTTCTCTCCAACAAAGTTAAATTATAAACCTGATATTAAGAATCATAATTTGGGAGCTGGGAATAAAATTCAGTGGTAGGAGGTTTGTCAGCATGGACAAAGCCTGCTCTTCAATTCACTCCATGAATTCTGGGAATAATGTCACTGCAGCAGAAAAAAAAATCTTAAAAGCATAAGATGCCAGACATAGAAAAAAATCTTAAAGTTAAAATTATACAAATTAAACACTTCCTTTTTACACAAGACAAATTATATCCTGCAGATAATTCTATTAAGGATCAAGATATAGTGAAGGGCTGAAATACAGCATCAATTCTACCACTAAAAAAGTAAAACTTGCAGTTAACTTCACCAAAATGTGATTTGTTTTTACGCTTCATGTGTAATACATCCTAAGTTCTATTTCTTTTATAAGTTTATTCAAAGTACCACAAAAACCTAACCTACATTTATAGAAAATGAAGGAATAATAACCAAAACATGATGACATACTGGCATCCCATTCAAAGTGCTACTTAACCACTTGTAATATTAGGAAACTATCAATGAAATTGTACCACAGAAATGAGATCTAAAGGTAGTGACAAAAAGTAAAGATGCAATACAAATATTTAATAAGAACTTAGCATCTTTCATATATTCTAATATAAGTGTTACTGAAAAACCACTACTTCTAAAGGCCCACACTTTGCTAGGCACTGCACAAAAAGAGCTCTGCATATTCACTGCATGACAGAATAAGGTTAATCTGTTAGGTGTTTTAGTAGAGAAAATAGTCATATGGCTAATTTAATTTTATAAGAATAAAATCTCTGCAAGTCAGTCTTCTTCTGTAAAGTAAGAATATCACAAAACCTAATGAGTAAGTGCCTTTGTCAGTCTATTCCATGTTAGTAGCCTAAAGCAGAAAGATAAAAGCAAAGCTCTTAAATTTATCTGAGACAACCATATAAGATTCTGGCAAAATTCAAGCAATGAGTGCTTTTGATGAATTTGTAAGATTCTCTCAACAGAATTCAACTAATGAGTGCTATAGAAAGAGAACTGAAATTAAGTGAATGCACACAACATATTTAAAATTATCTGGCACACACACACACCTTTCCTCTACAAAAGAATGCCCCCACCCCCAACCAGCAAGTTCCATTTTTGCATTTATTGGGATCCACTCCAGGCCTCACGTGTGTTAGGCAAGTACTCTCATCTCCCTTATTTCCAAGACCAAGAATCTTACGATGAAGTTTTCAAAACCAGTTTAATATCCATCAAATGTAGTAATGGGAGGAAACGACGAGAAAAGTGATAAAAGTTGTTTTGTCATCTCATTTCCTACACCGACGTTTAGATCTTCATTACAAAAACAATACAAAACAAGAAGTAAAAACAAAACCCAAAAATTGTCTGGTAAAGACAGCTGATTTAAATAAAACATTAATTTTCTCAGGAATGTTACAAGTCTAAAAACTAGTAATTGCTACTTACATCAAGTTACACAGTTCTGGGCTAAAACAGAACACAGTATTTATAGGTCTACTGAAGGGATAATCATCAGCTTCCCAAGATTTAAAAACAAACAAACAAACAAACAAACAACTTTTATCACTGGGCAAACATATCAGCAGGACTGTTAGGACCTGTACACACCTGCGTCTCTCCCTGACCTCTGATGTGGAGGAGACAGTGCCAGCAGTAGTTGTAGTCAGGGTTGTGGTAGAAGCTGCAGCATTTACAACAGTTGGAGCAACAGGAATGGTCACTGCCGTGGGAACACTGTCCTTTTCTTTTTCAGTACTATCCTCAGCCCACAAACGATTTGAGGTACTATAGCACCATAAGCAGCAACACAAAAAGAGAAAAAGGCAAAAAGCTAAACAATGAAAGCACTTAGTAGTAGCTGAAAACATCTGACTATAGGGATGGATTTTTAAAAACCATACAGCGAGATGGATTTTCAATATGAACTAAAAAGCTCACCCAGAGCTGTCAGATTTTAGATTACATTTTATACAGTTATTCAATAACTTTTTTTCTTCCCCAGACATGCATAATTGCTTTTATTTGGAACTAATTTTTGTTTGGCAATTATCTGAACAAGGTAGAAGAAAACAATCCAGAGCCCCATGATATTCTAAACAAATATGCATGCACAAACACAAGCACACAGTACACTTGAACAAAAAAATGTATTTGCAACTTACCTGCTTTGTGTGCCTGCTGAGGAAGAACCCGTTGTAATCTTTGTAGTAGTGCTTGTGCTGGAAAGCAGGCTTTTCTGAAGCCCAGCTGCAGAGGTAACTGTTGGTGTTGATGTGGCGCTTGGAACACTAGAACTAATCAAATCATCTTGTCTTCTACCAAAGGAGCAACTATAGGAAAGAGTCATATCTGTATAGGACGTGTTTGATGTATATTCTATATTTAGCATCTTATATATGATACAAATTCACAAGGCTCGGAAAAGAATCCACAATACTGTGTTCCTAAACATACCACCAGCCCCAGCACCAAGAGTTGCATCTACAACATGGTAGAGTACAGATGACTTCACTAAGTTGGTAATGTTTCGTCTTACTGTTTTCCTCCCAATCTCTTCAAAAAAATTAAAGACAATCTTGATCTGATTTGATATTTTACATTTCTGGAATATTCCAGAACATGCAGATATTATGCCAGGCTGGTCCTAAGAAAAACACTTTGATTTGGTTTTATACAGATAAATTTAAAATATCTACCATTTTTGAGAAATTTTTAGTAATAGGTGAGATTCCAGGAATGACCCAGGCCTAGATTATACTTGTTCATTATCTTATTCTTTTTTTCAGCTGATTTTAGTAATAACTAGTTTTTTTTCTTTCTACCCAATATAGTAATGTCCACATTGCAACTGGAGGCATCTTCATAGCTCTGAGTTCTAGGACAAGGAGAAACTTTCTAGATCACATGATAACTAATCAATTAAGACACTAATCTATTTCATTGGCTATAATCAATCATATAAGTTATTTCTAAATATGCTACAATCTAAAGGATACTTCATAACATATCAAGTTTAATTAAATACATAACAAACAGGTCTAAGAGCAAACCATCCACCTATGAATATATATTCAAATTTTAATTGAATAAGATAAGATATTAAGTCAAAGTATGTTTGCTTAACTGATGTTAAACTTGGGGCTTCAAACAAATTTCCTCAAATTTTTATACAATAATACATAAAAAACCCCAGAAGAACTATATTTTCACCTTTTATGGTAAGTTGATCCTTCATTAATTGAGCTATTTTTTTTGAGATCATCTTCCCATTTTCTTCTTGTATAAGAACTACTTGTTCGCAAACTTGAAGAATCTCTGAAAATAGCATAGTAAAATATAATTCCAAAAGAGAATTGTAAAATGAAATTAAGAAAGCTACACATGAATATTAGTAGTTAAAAATCTCTCAAAAAACCACTTCAATATACTTGTAGAGAAGTGAATGCAATTTCAATTTTAAGACTATAGCTAATGGTATAATCCTGCTATAGGGGAAAAGCTAAGTTGCTTACAGAGTGTTCTTTATGGTCACAAAACATTAATCATAACCTCGGCGGATAAGGTAACATTGGAAGATGTAGTTTACAGTATGTTATTTACTGATAAATAATGTGTACTGAAAAAATGTACTTACATATAGAAATGCTTAAAAGATGTGAAAAAAATCAAGGCATAAAATAGGACATTATAATAATAATTACATTAAAAAGTTCTCAAAATTTATGTGCAGGAAAAAGGAATTGACTGGTGAAGATAACGATATCTTCTTCATTTTCTCACTGTTTGAAATCCTTAGAGAATTGGTATTAGCTTCTGATCTATTCTACTTTATAAGCATACTAAGTCTGAACCTCCTGTGGACCATCACATATGGTGTTCTATCAAGAAACATGATCTATTTTCTGGAAATCCATCTCACACAATGACTATGCTAATGTATCACATCACGCCAGATATAAAAGATTTTATAGCAAATCTTAGTGACAGTACCTGTTTTCTTTTTCTTCAATGTCAGACGTACTGGCTAGTCGTCTTGGTATTGTAGGTGCAACATATGCAAGCCTCGTGCCTTTATTATCTTTTTCCTACACAATGAGAAAAAAAAATGAATGAAACTATTATGTTCATTATAGACACTGCAGAAAATATTAAGATTACTCAGAATGCATCTATTTTATATAGCCATTACAATTTACTTAATAGTATTTCCAGAGTGCCTTGTTAAGTTCTGAAACTGATGTACAAGGCGTGATCAAAATACTGAGTGAATGATCACATTCTATTCATGTATTTATATATTTATTTAAGACAGAGTCTTGCTTCATACTCTAGGATGATCATGAATTTATTATGTAGCCCACGCTGGCCTTGAACTCATGGCAATTCTCCTGCTTCAGCCTCCCAAGTGCTATGCCAGGCACAGTGTTGGGACCTGGCTATAATCACTGAGCTATGCCCCAAACATGTTTAAATACTTAAAAATTATTAGAGTAAAAGACACATTGCTATTAATACCCGTCCCTTCCCTCTGAATATTTTCCCTTGCTTTAAACACTTATCCTACTGTTCTTTCCACTTCCGGAAGCAGTTTTGGCAGTTCTCTTTTGTGTCTTCAGTATGAATGATTGAAAATACGGTGAATGTCCTTTCTAGTGCCATCCAAAAAAATGGTCAATGTTCAAAATGTTCAATTGACAAAAACATTACAGTTTGTCCTTATCCACCTTACTTACCAGATCTGGCACCATGGGACTTCTGGCTCTTCCCCCAAATCAAAATGACCATTAAAAGCAATCATTTTGAACTGATTTAGAATGTCGAGGAACCACAACAGTGTAACTAAATACCAGTGAAAGGGAACTTTCAGAACTGCTTCGGAATTGGCAGTGTGTTTGAAATAAGGGGGATTCATGACAGTGCATCTTTTACTGTAACGTATTTTTAAAAATTTAAACATTCACCATATTTATAATGACACTTCATATATCAATACATAAGGTATGACACAAATACTGGAAAAGAGCCTGATTAACTTAATTTTTGCTAAATCTAGAATTACAGTATAATTTGACACAAGAAAATTTCTTTCATAATTTAATGACAATTTCTCTAACGGATTAAAATAGTGTTTAATTAAACACTCATTTCCTTCAGAGAAATAAGGTCTTAAAAATCACCGAAAAGCCCCAATCATTAAACTACTTACAACTTCGACAATCTGGGCTTTAAAATATGTAATTATTTATAATAAATACTATCTAAGTTATATTTATTCAGATAATGCATGTGTCGAGTACCAGTGGAATAAATTCTTAATATACTGACATAAAATACCTAAAAATTGGACAATACATTTGTTAAAAAAAAGCACAATATTAACTTATGAGAAATTTCATTTTTGTGATTTTTGATCATTCAAGGAACCATTCAAGAAAAATCTGCATAAGAAAAAAAACTTTAAGCACAGAATATGCGGTAGAAAATAACTATGTTAAGAAACACTGAATAAAATATGGCATAGCTACTTGATGCAACATTAATAATGCCTCCTTTTCTGTTTGGTGTGGGGGAGTGGAACCGGGATTGAACTGAGGGCCTTCATATGGGGCTACCTCATCAGGTTTTGTTTTCTTGTGTGCAGTGTCACTAAGTAACTAAGTTGCTTAGGCTAGGCTTAAACTTGTGATTCTTCTGGTTCACACACCAGAGTGCTGAGATTACAAGTGTGTACCACCCCATCCAAGTAATATTGCCTTTCAAAACACAATAAAGCTACTCATTAAGAAAAAGTTGCTAATTACATATTATTTTAAATAACTGTAAAAGAAGGTACAGATACCAGACAAATGTGTTTACAAGTATACTCACATTCTACAAAAACATATTCGTAAATTTTGGAAAACTTACGAAGTTGTGTTCTTTCATAAATTCTACTGTAAAGAGAATTCATTTTAAACTGAGTGTAATCCTTAAAATATACGTTTGGGGCAAACAATCTGATATTTCCAGTACTTATAATTCCAAATAAATATTTGGTGAAGGCAGGTACACTGCATTATAAAAGTCACTATGCTGGGTAAATTAAAGATATTAAGGTAGTTATGTTGTGTATTATAAAATTCATTATGTCAGGCAAATTAAATTAATATACAGGCTCTAAAGATACACAGAAGAAAATACACATTTGATATTCTTGAAAAAGAAATTAGTAGAGTTTTATAGAAATAAGATTATAAAATACATTACCTTTTCTTTATTATCCAAAGATGAGGAAAGCCTGGGACTTGAAGCTGAACGCATGACACCTGCAGTGTCTTTTTCTTTCTGAGCCTCTTTGGATGCTGTGATTTCAGCAAGTGCACCATAGCTGCCAGTCTTTCGAAGTCCTAACCTCCAAGATGCAGGAGACTCATCTTTTCTTTCTTCTTCTTTAGGAGAAATTTTTGTAGTTGAGGTTGGAAACTGTATTGAATTTTTAAAGAAAAAGAAAAAGGAATTATCAAAACATATCAGTCCTAATGTGGAAATGTTTAGTTTCCAGATAATGTCTAAAATTTATAGTTAATAGTTTCAGGAGGACACATTTTTACTAAGAGGGTTAATGTCATAGTAAAAAATGCAAAACTCTAAAACTGAGAGAGCAATTGAACACTGTCCCAGATGTTAGCTTTAAGAAAAGCACACTACACACTTTATATCACGCAGGAAAATTATGATGCAGATACAGAAAACAAAAACAACCACACCATAAGGACTTAAAACCATGCATCTTTGGAGCCAGTACTTATTAAACTTGTTATACTATAACCTCATGTAAATTCTTGCACATAGAAAAGCCTCACCATAGATTTTTCAGCCTTATTGGGTACAAGAACAATGCCAGTTTTGCGCAAGCCCTGCCTCCATGATGCAGGATCTACTGATTCCACCACAGGCATGGTAGGAGCAAGGAAATCATACTAAAGCCAATTAAAATAAGACAGGTGAAGAGATAAAGATTGAAAGCATGAAAATAGAGAGGTGAAGAGCAAAAAACACTTTAAAAATTTTTATAATAAAAGCTCAATAATTGGATTATGATCTAGACTCTGAGTCACAAAAATAAGTTCTAATTTTAGCATGAGATACTGTGAGAGAACCTAATTAAAAAAAACTTGTAATGCAGTTAAAGGCACATAAAACAGATAATATTACAGTCCAAGAGTGAAAATCCATTGCATATAATTTTTTTTGTCCATTCACATACTCGGGTTACAATTTGTAAACCCCTAATAAAAATAATTCTGTAACTGTCAACACTGTAAAACACTGCAGTTTTTAATCATATTAATTTTCTCAATAAACATTTCAAGTAAGAATCTAAGTATTATTCTAATTTTAGAGCTTTTCAATAGTTTTTTTTTTCTCCCTAAAAACAGTTTATCTTCAATTCATCCATGTCATCAACTTCACTTCCAGGATTTAAAGGTTCAACTACAGTTACATGACAGCTATCTAATTGTTATAATGCAGCAATACATACAATATAGTATCTATCTATCTAACTGTTACAAGCAGAAGGTAGTGCTTAAGTTTTTAAAAAAACCCATTCTTTTCTATTTATTGAGAAAACTTGATATAGTTTCTAGCTTAATAAATCATGTTAAAGTTACCAAGATGCTAGTGGACAATTCTGCAAACAAAACTATTATAAAATACTTCTATTCCTTCCAATAGTTTGTATCAATACAGTCCTGTATCAGTTCCCAAAATCTGCAGTAAAGCACTTCAGGGTATTATAACAAAATCACACAGGCTCTGAGGGATATTTGGAAATTTTAAGAGAAGTACAGTGAGAGCTCTTATTATACAAACTATCATTAACTTATTTGCAGTCAACTACTTAATACAGTCATAAAAGGATTTTTATGCCAATATTACACAATTTTTGCTATTATGGTTTTGTAACATATTTTGAAATCTGGCTTTGTAATGCATCTGGCCTTGGTTTTTGGCTCACGATGGCTTAGGTTGTTGTGGGTTCTCACAGAGTTCCATAGGTATTTCAGGACTGCTGTCTCTACTTTTTCAGAGAATGTCATTGTTTTTTTGGACAGGGGAATTCTACTGAATTTGCTGAAACATGAGCATGGGAGATTTCTCCACCTTCTAGTGTTTTCTTGTTGTCTTTCAGGACCTATAATCCCTATAATAACTATATTATTGAAAGGTGGCAAGACAATGAATATGAAAAGGGAATCAACCATAATTCCTCGTCTCCGAAACCAAACATTTTTGTATATTTTATACAAACTTACATGACTGTGCCCTGGTCATTTAGACTTCTCTTTTCTTGAGGTAGGGTCTGACTGTGCAGTATAGGCTGGTTCTGAACTCACTATATAGCCTTGAACACATGCCAGTTCTCCTGCCTCAGCCTCCTGAGTGCTAGGATTACAGGCCTGTGCCACCACCTCCAGCTTATGCGGTGCTGGGGAACTGAACCCAGGGCCTTGAACTTGCTAGGCAAGTGCTTTATCTGCTGAACTATATTCTTCCAGCCCACAAGACTCTGTCTTCTACTGCATGTTCTATCCTATGAGCTGTGCCCAATTGCCTCATATTCAACATGTCTGTCATATTAATGTACAGTAATACACATTCTGATAAAATCCTCTCATAAATACTGAAATGAATAACTTAATATTATTAAGTGAAAAAATAATGGGATAAACTATACAATCTAGGTTTTTGCAGAACATAGATAATAAACAAATATGCTTGTGTTACAATAAAAATTTAATTAGGAGCAATGAAATCTGAATTTGCATCACAAAATAAGCTTTGACTTTTATTCCTCAATCACTACAAACTGTCATTCTTAGCTTGTGGGCTACAGAAACACAAATAGTAGGCTAGCTCTGGCTCACCAGTTAAATCTGCCAAATGCTGTTCCAAATTCCTGTTCCTTCAAAAAGCTGTAAAGAATTGTCTTACGGATTCACACACACATGTGTGCGTGCACGCATGTGAGAGCAGCTAATAATTTACTTACTGTTTCAACAGTAATATCTGTTACATTTAACAAAGACTTACTAGTATAGGGCTCTAAGCTAAAAATTTAGAGGAATCAGTACTGCTATTTTAGAGGTGAGACAACTCCATTTTGAAAGAGACACTGGTTGCACTGTAATGATGGACATATCTCCACATGGCCTAATACAAATCTGAATTTAAGTACTGATTTTTCCATTTAAAACACCTTTTAATTTTATTTAGTGCATACATAAACTTTCTAAAATACTTAACTATATACCTCCTCCCCACACCTTTTTTTAAATCTTTTTTTCCAGCCCTGAAATTAGAAACACTCAAAAACCTGTTCTCAGATCTCCCATCTTCTCTATTCACTTTCTTTCTCTCACGACTGGGAATAGTCTTTTCTATTTCATCAAAGTATTAGTATTATTCAGCTTAGTCTCTAATTTGTTATTTCCTACTCCAGTCTGACTCATAACTATCCAGTTCTGAATTTCTATTTATTTGTACAATCTCAAGAATTGAAATTTAACACGTAAAATCAAATACTTTCACTTCCAACAAAGTCTTTCTCCATTCTCTGTCTGTAGCAAAGGCATTAATTTGATCCCCTTAACCCTTTATTTTGAAAGTTTGTAATCATGCCAGACTCCTCTTCTGTCATTTCTTCCTCTACAAAGTAGATAACAAGTCTCTAATCTCCTCCTCTTTATGAGCTGATGGATCACTTCACTAATTTATACTCTTAATATGGGCAACATCAGTAATGTCTAATAAGCCTTTTCTCATCAGCCTCTCATTTTCATATGACACTGTCAGAGTAATATATAAAGAATGATTTTCTCATGGCATTGTTCAAACATTTTCTGTGCTTTTCCTATTAAATTATATATGCACCTTATAAATCAATCAAATTGAACAATTTTTTCCTACTAAATATTATCCTTATTGGCTCTCATTTTCTTTCCTTTTAAATAAAACTTAGAAACTCTCCTCTCTAACTGAATTACCAATACCTACTCACACTTCACAATCTGTCTCCATGTCCAGATCCTATTACTTCAAGTCCAATATAATTTTTTCATTAATCATGATATCTCTGTACACCCTTACAGAAATAATTCACATACCCACAGCATACAGCAGTCTTTCACAAAATTACCTTTATGCTTAAAATTAGATTCCATTTTCCAGGACACTGAATTCTGAATTTCTACCATTCAGTAAAAAATAAAATGTTTTATACTTCCTTAAACTGTAGACTTATATAACAGAGTAGGTAATCTGTTTTATATAGACCCAAAAAACAAGTGAAAAACATACATTTCTACCACTTATGCCACTGCTTTCCAGAGGAAGTTTTAGACGAGTGCCATCACTAAAAGCACAGATTGTATTTTTTCCAAGAATATTTTTTATTAGTATGTATTTATGATATATTACAGTTATATTCAAAGTGAGGAACACACGTACATATTATAGGACAGGACAGATTTTGTTTTTTTGAGACAGGGTCTGCTGCCCATGCCTGTCTTGAACTCACTATGGAGCTCAGATTGGCCTTGGACTCACGGCAATCCTCCAGACTCAGCCTCCTGAGTGTTGGGACTACAGGCATGCCCACCATGCCTGGGGAACTGAACTTGGGTACTTAGCACTTGAGTTCGCTGAGCCATTCTTTCAGCCCACAAGACATATTTTTTAAAAAAATTTTTTTTCTAGCTTAGTATTTTAAAAGTATCTAAATTTTGTCCATCTTGAGCAATAATGACAACATAAAAGAAATGTAGTGGGGATGTAAAATCATGCAATCCCAATACTGTCAAGACAAGACACAAAATAAAATGAAAAAAGAGGCTTAACAAGTGAACACCATGTATAATCTGTAAGTAAATCTTTTCTTTGAAAAACAAACAGCAAGAAAAGATTTTTAGAAAAAGCACATTTGGAAAAATCCAAGTGCATGTACATACACATACATAAATACATACACACGTAATGGTACTGAATTATGTTCCTCAAGTAGGATCATTCCATTGTGAAAATGAATGGCGGATAATGCCTTTATATTCAGGTGATAAATACTGACATATTTAGGGATGATGTTGTATGATGACTGTAGTCAATTCTTAAATGTTTCTGGGAAAAGTTTGTGTAAAAAGAGGAACAAATATGCTGATTAAAGACAAGTAAGGGCTGGTGTGAAGAAACCTTAATAAGGAGGCTGGATTAAAAACAGAGAAAACACTTAATCTTTAATGTGGAATAAAAGGAGGATATAACCCAGACTATCAGAGAACAGGAGAGGCAGAGAAAAACAAAGGAAGAAATTCAACATTTTGGGAGACACCTGATAACTGGTTAGGATCCTTTTCAACCAACCTTTACATTATTTCTTTTGTTTTGTGGCCGATTAGGTAATAACTTGTTCAAGGTCCTAACAACTACTAAGAGACTGGTAAGGAGCTGATGTCTGGCTTGTTGTCCTACTGGCAGAGGTGGAATATGCCAAATATAGGGGGATACAGCAGAATATGCCTAATGCTGTGTGCTGTGACTTAGAACACCCGGATTCTAGTTCTCTCAATAAACTGTGGCTGTATTTTTTTATGCCTTCCGATTGTCAAATTAAAAAACGCAATTCTACCGACAAGAGATAAAGTATACAAAACT
The DNA here is from genome assembly GCA_004027205.1 of Ctenodactylus gundi. Lineage (NCBI taxonomy): Eukaryota > Metazoa > Chordata > Mammalia > Rodentia > Ctenodactylidae > Ctenodactylus > Ctenodactylus gundi. The sequence continues at coordinate 322,996 of PVKB01000203.1, forward strand.
TGGATTTCTCAAAATAAAAGTTCAATAGAAGTAAAAACTACCATGATCATTTGTTTCAATACTGTGCAAAGTTTCATCTTCTAGCCATTTATTTTAACATTACCTACCAACAGTAGTATCAGCTGCAAAAGGACCCACCCACCCTTCACAAAAAACCTGACTAAGACATGGTTCAAAGGAAATTTCAGGTTAAAAACAGAAAAATAAATCTATTTTTGAAGACTGTAAAAGTTCAGAACTGTTTGAACAAGTTAATCGAAATGGTACCTACAGTACACGTATTTTTAGCAAATAACAATTCTAGCTTACCTTTTTAATAGGTGAGGTGGGCGTTGTCTGACTTGATGAAAGAGTAGGTGTTGTCACAGCTACAGGAGCTGCTTGTGTACTAGCAGTGTTGGCATTAGTTACGGAAGCCATCGGTTTTGTCTTATCTATTAAAAACAAACAAAAAATTAAGAATTTTATAGAAATTTGGCTCCAATCACTCTTTTTTCCCTTACTGTCCATTCAAAAGTAGATTTTAAATGAAGTATCTATGTGTATGCTAAATAAAGTTATAACCCAACAGCAAATCTTCTGAGGATAAAACCACAAACAAAATTAATCAGTGGTCTTATAACTGAAAATTAAAAAATTAAGATTTAATATTTAAATTCTTGACAGCAATGTTAACTAAAAAATATTCTAATAGCTATGCAATTTTTCAATGAAACAACAACAGTATTTTATGATGTAAAACTCACTGCTTTTTATTTCAGGAAATTTAAAAGTGCTTTGTGTCACTAATCAGTTTATATTCCTGTTTAACAATATGGCAAAGTGTCTTACAGAGCATGCCTTCTAATTTCCAGAAAATGTAAAGTTATATGAACACAATATAATCATCTTAGAAAACAACCCACTTAACTGTGAAGAATGTAATTCAACAAATATTGTCTCTGAATTTTAAGTCTTAACCACTTGGCATATATCAGGCCAAGGCAAATATCGTAACTACACAGAATTTATAGTCTGTGAGAATAAACAATAAGATTGTAAAAATTTCATGCAACATTATCCAGCTTACTAAGTAAACATCAATACTGCTGAAGTTCTACTACTTGATTTCGATGAAGGATGAAAATTAAGATCTACAGCAAAGTAATCCTAAAAGCAAAAATATACTATACTTTATAATTCTCCTGTCTTCAAATTTATAAATCACTAGAAGACAATGAAAACTTCTGATGGAGTTGCTATTTTCATCTAGCTTTAAAGAAAAAGAACACCCTCCTCCCCTAAAACACCGGCTTGGTAAATGACTTATGAATATTTAGAAAAAAATTTATGTCAAAGAGTTCCCCAAGAAAATAACCATATGAAAAGTAGCAATAACAGTTTGGAAATTGCAGATCAAGCTGAAAGCCTACAGGGGAAAACACTATTTTCTCAAGCTTGCCAAATGATGAATCCTACCTGATATTAAAAGAGTAAAAGAGAAGAAACCATACAGCATTTACATGGAGTAATTACTGAGATACAGTCGAATTTTCCTGGCACAACCCATCATTTGCAACAGAAAGAACAGAATTATCATTGTACAATGTGTGGAGAAATATTTAAAGTTAGCTCCATGAGATGTTCAGCAGAGGATGACTGGCATGTCTAAATTTCAAACCAGAACCACTATAATGCAATTTAATAAACAGAATTATTACTTTTATTTATAAAGCAGAGTTAAAAATTACTGAGACTGTGTAGTCCAATTATTTTTATTTTATAATGATGTAATTTTCTAACAAAAGGTATAAAGACATTTACTACCAGGTGACAAAATTTGCCCAAAATTAGTCTTTACAGTTTGTTTTAAATAACTCTCCAAAAGCTAACAATGAGAAGTACATTGTAGAGCACAAAAAAGAAAGTGATTATAAAAATCACAACTCTCTAAAAGGTATGCCTAGACTTCCAGTTCTTCAATTCTACCACTGAAGTAGATTTGACACACAAGTCAGGAGACCTGAGGACTAGTTCTGAGTCCTGGGCACATGTGCATGTAGTTTGATTTTTTAGTGATATATTTTACTATAGATTTGAGGAATTGAGGCATATTCCTCAGGGTAGAGATTTAAGTATATAAAAATGATTTTTAAATACCTGCAAAAGTAATGAGGTGATTTTAATATAAATTACATCAACTGACCTTTTAGTTTTTGAAAAATGTACAATGAAAACAGTAAAAATTTAAAAGAAATAAGTAGGCATACTGATATTTAGATAAACAGAGTTTAATTCACAAATAATTTAATTTTATAAATTAGAAATATGATAATTAACATGTTCTACATTGAGTGGCTATTGCTCTAGCTTCCAACTTTCCTCACATGATTATTTCACCAAGGGGGGAAAAAAACACTTAAATTATGAGACAAAACAATGTTATACAATGAAGAAAAAATTAAATTCCTAAGTGGCTAAAATCTATACTTTCAAAGTCACAGAACAGTATTATACTTGCATTAGTAAGCTTTTAGACAATCTAGGAATCCAAAACATGTCACATGGCAACAGAGCTAACCTACCTCTGTTTAACAGTATCTTATTTTTTTAAACAATTACTAGCATGTTCTTTGCCACATGTTATATATTGGAAACCACACTTGCTTTCATTTCCTTAGAGGAAATATTTTGCTGAGCAGAAATAAAATGATACGAATGTGCTAGGTCTGAAGGAAAACAAAGTGTTTTTTTACAAAAGCAATGTGGTAAGGGGTGGTGGAATGGCACAGCAGTTAAAGCACTTGCCTTACAAGTGCAAGGCCCTGAGTTTGATTCCCCAGCACCACAAAAAGCTGGGTGTGGTGGTGCACACCTATAATCTCAGCACTCCCACTTGGTAAACTGAGGCAAGTAGATTGTCCTGAATCTAAGGCTAGCCTGGGATACACCAATGAGTTCAGACAAGCCTGGGCTACACAGCAAGATCATGTCTCAAAAGGAAAAAAAAAAAGAAGGAAAAGAAAGGAAACAAAAGCAATGTAGCAAACGAAACCTCTGATAATATATGCAGCATAGGGGATAAAAAATAGAAACCATATTCTTAACAGGGTTTTTACAATAACAGAATTATTGTAGGAGCTTTAAGAAACAATATAGCAGCATTTATGAAAACTGGGAATGTGTGAACTCCATGACTAATGGATTCAGTTTCTACAGCTCAATCAGAGAATCTCCAGGAAATTACACAAGAAAGCAGGACCACTGCAGTGAGAAAACAAAAATGTGAACATAAGTAAATGTTCACCATAAAAGATATTTTAATAGGTTAAAGAGATCAATTAATTACATAGATAAATATAAGTAACACTGACTTATGACCTATCTATAAAATAACTTGAGAGGACAAAACAATGAATAACAATGCTAGAGTATGGAAGTAACATAAAATATTATGATAATTGCTGTATATCACTTTTGAGTATACTTATAAAGTAAGAACATAAGCGTGGGCTAGACTGAAGAACACATATGATGATTCTCTCTGAGAAGGAAAGAGAGGGAAGCAGACTGGGGCAGGGTGCCTAAAGAAAGCAATTACAATGTGAGTTTGTTGTGGTCCTGGGAGCTGAATTAATGGCTTCCCGAAAATCAGAATCTGAGGCAAATATGATTAAATGTTAACAGCTATTAAGTCTCAAGTCTTAATAGGTAGAACCTGAATACTTATTGTACTTTTCGGTATCTTTAAAATTTCCCAAACCGCAGCAATTTCTTTACACCCTTAAAATGACACTATCTTGATTAATCCCACTTTAACCCCAGTTTATCATTTCTTAGGGAGAAAATGGGATGCTGCTGTGACTAGCTCCCTGGCTTTTGGGTCTCAGCAAGTAGTAGTAAGAACATTTCTGAATTGTAGAAAGCCACCCATACCCACTCTGTTCCAGCCAAAGGCAGTTTGAAAGGCCTTTGAAACTTTCTTCAAATCTAAAACACAGATCAGCAAAGTACAGAGGTGAAAAAGAGCCTCAAATGATTACAGAACAATGAACTTACAATAAACTACATGTAAGTTCTTCATATCCACAAAAAGGTAATTTTCTGGCTTGGCAGATATTTGGACAAATAACACATCTGAAAAGCTTAGAAATTAAGCCTCCTTTAGTTTTGCTTGATATTGCAAAATAAAACAAAACAAGACAAAACAAAACAAAACCTTCAGTAAAAATTCATTTTTTGTTCAAATTTACCTGTTTCAGTATCAGACTCTGAGTCATCTTCTTCTTCATCTTCACTAGAGCAGCTAGATTCATCTTTCTTTCCTTCTTCTTCTTCGTCAACCTTTTCTTGCTCCAGAGATTCAATACGGGATGCATTTTTCTCTGTCTCAATAATCAGTGTTTCTTTGCTATGAAAGGAAAATAGCCTTCCATGAGTATAAACTAAAAAGTTAAAATACATTAGTTGTTCTCCAGATCCACATAAATGTGCGTGTGACCATTATGGCAACCCATGCATAATGACTAAAAAAACCCAGCTTTTAGTATTAACTTACTTCTTAAAGGTCTTTTGTGACTGATTATTGTCCATATTTGCTGTTGATTCAATTAGTGGAGATTTTTTATCCCGTTTTTCACTATGGAGCTTTATCCAAAGTTATGCAAAAGAAAATAATATTAAGATAATATTAAGTACAAAACAGAATTTAAAGTAACAAAGTAAAATTTCAAGTCCTAAGCAAAAACAAAGAATTTAAAAGATTTAAACTTTACCTGTAAAGAATGTAAGAATAAAAGATAGCAGACAATTAAATAGCTCCAAGAAAGACTAAGTTTTATTTTTTAAGTTCTCCCCAACTTCAGTTCATTTCAATAGTCAAAAAGCATTAGCCACTTAGGATGGGCAACAGTATTTTACTGAAGACATATTTTCTAGTTATCCGACTCTTCTTACATAGGGCTTACTATTAGAAATCTGAGATCTTACAGTCTTCACCTCTTAACTACACTTTCTTATGGAATTATAAAAACATGGTATTCCTGGAACATACAGATTATGTAAGTATCCACTGTGTCATAGAGGAAATAGAAATAGGGATAAAAACCATAAAAGATTATTACCACTATCTCCTTATTCTCTTCCACTGTCACTCTATTAGAACTTAAAAAGTAGAAATATCATAAGAATATTTTTTTCTAAATTATCTTAAGTTCAAAGTTATTAAGTGAGTTCATTTACATAATCAGTTTTCAGGCAGGTATCAAACATACCAGATTTTGTTTTTTTTGCAACTCTTCTAAGTATCCCAGAATGTCTTCATCTGCTACATCAAAAGCTGTTTGGCCCTAGGCAGGAAACAAACAAGTGACAGTAAAACAGTCAGTAAATTACAAAATGCCTTCAGTAATTCTGCGTAACTATACAGAAGTTAGATAGCATTTTTCAATAATTAAATAACACAATAACTCAAATGAGATGGATAAGAAACCCACCTGAGAAAGAAGCAACTGACAATACCTCCCTTATTTTTGTTAACAGCTTTATTACTGTTTACATACCACGCTTATCACCCATCTAAGGCATATGATTCACTGCTATTTAAAATATATTCACAAAATTGTACACCAACCCATTGTCAATTTTAGGACATTTTCAACATGCCAAAAATAAAGAACATATCTTTTTAGCAGCAGTTACCTTCCCTCCCATTTTCTTACTTCCCTTAGCCCAAGGCAATCACGAAAATAGTCTTCAGAGAGGTTCTTAACCTCGGCCCTTCATATTCATGGAATATTGTAGCAGATGTTCCTCTCTGACAGGATTCTTTTCACTTTGAGTATTTTCAAACTCAATCCACGTTATGGTATGTATCACCACTTCAACCCTTTTTATTGTAAGTAATATTCCAATGCATCTCTAATCTAAACATAAGATGAGTATTTGCTTCTTGTCTATGTAAAAACTGCTGTTATGAACACTGATGTAAAAGTTTTTTGAGGACATTTGTTTTCATTTTCCTCACTGTAATGCTAAGGGTGGGATTATTGGGTCACATGGCACGTGTAGGCTGAACCTGTGAAGGTCTTATTTTTTCATATCTTCCTAAAAATTCATTGTTGGTAAAGTATTAAAGGAAAAATATGCATTTCTACACTGCTACTTAGCCATGAAAATTGCTTAATTTCAAAAATTAGTCCACACAAATATTTGTCAATGTATTTATGTTCAGTGGGAAAATATGAGAGTGGCTGACTTTCCTTGTTATGTGCTACAGAAGAAATTTATCTTTCCTCATCCAATCCAACACAAGAAGTTATAGGTTTAATAAATTAAATTCCCCCTATTCAATTTAGAGTATCAAAAGCCAAGAATTAAATTCACGAAAATATTACTTCTCTTAGAAACAAAACGGCTTAAAATTCCAAGATGTTCTTTAGATTAGCATATATGGTAATTCCAGTTTTGCTACCAGATAGTCTTTTATTCTTTGTATTTGCTCTGAAATGTTAAGTGCTGTATTTTCACGTAAATTTTGTTGATGTTATAATGTGGAAATAGCTGATTTTTTAAAGTTATTTTCCTTATTTTTTTCGTTTTTCTTTTTGGTATTCTTTTTTTTGTGTGTGTGTGTACTGGGAACTGAACCCAGGTCCTTTACACTGAGCAATACGGCCAATCCACCTTTACTTTCTGAGATAGGGTCTTGCTAAATCACTAGGTGACCCAGATGGGGATCACACTGCCATTTTCCTGTTTCAGTACAAATGTGCACAATGGTGCTTGACTGAAACGATTTCTCCTTAAGTATTATTTCAAACATTTATCAATCCTAAAGAATAAAGTGCCACTATGAAAAAGACTTTGAAGTATAATTAAATATTTCAAGTAGCTAAATGCCATAGTTGTTTTAATAACAAAAGAATTCCCCTTTCTAATAATAAGAAACCTGGTCACCTTATTAACCTTTCTTTTTACTTTTTCCCTTGATAAATGAGTCTATCTTGCAAATTAGCAGCTGATAGAATAAAAACATAAAATATGCGCCATGAACAGAAAATCTTTGGGTTTTGAAAAAGTACACATCAACATAATACTTACCAATGCTCTTTAAACAGTTTATAGGACAAGACAAGAAGCTACTCACTGTGAAACTACGAAAACTCCTTAACTCTTAACTACTATAAGGCTACTATGCTTCACTAAAGAAATACAGATTCAATATGGAGTGTAAGCAGTCACTGAAAACAATCAGACACAACCCAGGAAGAACCAATGCCGAGGTATGAGAAAAAAAAAAGTATTCTATCAACCAAGAGAACTATTTTAAAAGAAAAATCAAAACAAAGCAAGCTGCTTTTAAAAAGATCAGTTTGATCCACCTGCAAATTACCAGCATGACAGAGTTACACCACACTGTTTAGGTCTAACTTCAGGCTCAGCTCTTCTTTACTCATTTATTGTAAGTAACCCTTTTTGCAGATATAATCTCTGATCATCTTTAGAATCTGCAAACTAGCTGGGATGAGATGAGGATTTTCACTGCAGAGATGGGGATACCCAACCTCTGCATGCACAGTACCTGACCAGGGGGGTCATCCAGGTAATGAGCAAAAATGTGGAGAGGATCAAGGAACCATTTTAGTCTATCATTTCCTCTTTCTAGCAAATGAGTTCAAGACAAGACACAATCAGGATAAAAAAAAAATACTAGTACCCATTAGTAGCAGCAATAGCTTGTTATTCACATCTTTATAATGAGTAACTATAGCTATATTTGTCTGCTAGTCATTAATGCATTAAAAGAAATTCTAACTACAACAGCATTCTAGTTAATATTTAAGAAGGAGCAATAATTGGGTACATTCTGTCAAAACAATTCTTTAAGTTAAGGAAGCAAAATAATGTATCTCATCAGTACCATATGATTTATAATAATAAAAATGACAGGAAATGTGTTCTACAGTTCACAAGTAAAAGAAGTAAGACTTAAATATTTCATTGCAGCGTATTTTCCCCAAGTGCGTGTAGGAACTTACAGACTTTCTATAAAATCTGTGGCTTTTCTACACAGTATTATTTTTCTAAATCATGTTTATTACTAATGAAATCATTTAAGCTCTGACAATACCATAAATGTATTTATTTGTTATTTCAAGAAGAAACTTAGCAAAAACTTTTCATCCACAAATAACAATAGATATAAAAAGGCTCAAACACATGGAAATGCTCCTGCCTTAGCCTCCTGAGTGTTGGAGTTGCGGGCATGCGCCACTACGCCCAGCCTATGTGGTGCTGGGGAATCAACTCAGAAGTCTTGCACTTGCTAGGTAAGTAGTGCTCTAGCTGCTGCGGTATTCCTCTAGCTGCTACAGCTCTGATTTTCAAAAGAAAAACAAGAACGTTTTATATAAATATAGAATTATGCTTTCACAACACTAGATGTTATTCAGAAAAACATGAGAAAAATAAAAGTGAAAAAAAGTGCAGAGAATTTCTGCAGAAACAAAGAGAAACACTTTAAAAATTATTCAACTTCTATGAACATGTTCCAGAAAATATGAAAAATACTTGCAATTTCATAAGATTGAAATGAAAACATTAAATTCACACATATATGTATATGAAAAGACCATATACTCTAAAATTATTCTAAGCAACAATGAGACAAGATTATGTCAAGACCACCTGAAAATCAGCTGAAATGACAGACTGAAGAGAAGAGATATTAAAACATAAAGTGCTATCAAGTTGGGTATAATTGTAACCCTAGCACTCTGCAAGGCTGAAGAAGGAGCATTTTAAGTCTGAGTCCAGCTTTGTGTTGACACTGTGCCAAATCAAAAAAGGGTTGATAATGTAAATGTAACTCAGTGTGAGGATCCTGAGTTCAATCTCCAGTACGACATAACAAACCCGTAAAAAGTGCTATCACAGTAAATATAGAAACAAAAGGATTATAAAGCAAAAGCAAAATAATTTTACATCTCTTTCTCCTTATGCATGATTATAATAAACTACCCACAAAACAATTTTTCCTCATATATACTATGTATGTGCAAGATATGTGTTTGTGTGCGTTTGTCTAATTCAGTCAAACATAATACAGTTAAAGAAGGAGGTAAGACTGTCTTTTGGGAGACATTTTTATTGCTAAGCAGCACTTTTCTGGCCTTATGTGGAAGCAACTACTATCATAAGCAATTATCAACATTGACTATGAGAGCTGGACAAGTGGCCTTCTGATTCCCTTGAAGAGATAGGAGGCACTTAAAAGGTAAAAGATATAATTTCTTTAGAAAAAAATTCTAATTGTAAGGGGAGATTTTACATAAGAACAGGAAACATGAGTTTTAAAGCTAAATTTAGCTGGCCTTGTTCTTAAAATTTACTATTATCGACAGTCTCTGCTAACTATAACACAAAACTATTATAGATTTTTACTAAAAATTTAGACTTTTATACCTATATGTAAGCATAAATCTAGCCCGAGAACACAAATCTAACCTCAATCTTCCAACTACTTCCATGGGTAAATCCTAGGCATATGATATGTCATATTCACTCTCTTTTGCAGCTGTCCATTAGAGGAACTAGAACCAGCACTCTTATTAACATACATAACAGAAATAGATGGCCTTATTTAAATGACAATGCTATTATTTTATTAAGTCTCTGTTAAGAAATTTACAACATTACCCTATGCAAGTCTGACAGGTAAGAAACATTCCAGTGTAGCTGGGGTACATTCTGAGTTCTCCATTGTTGGCATGTGCTATCTACCAACCACTATGAAACGGGAAGAAACTAGCAAGAATACCGGCTATACTGTTACACTGACTGAAGGTGTTTAAAGGGAGCAGAGGAAAAGTTCTCTTAACAGGAAATTTAGCCACTTCAAACTTTTCATGACTTTGCTAAAAGCACTTGATGACAATTTGTTCTCTCCTTCCTTTTACTTGTGATACTAAATTGTTCTGTAATCTGTAAAATTTAAGACACCAGATATTGCAACTCAATAATCTTGACATATTTTTACCATTCTTAACTACCCATTTTATTTAACTACTCTAAGATTATCAGCTAAAGTAGAAACACCTTTCTATACACATTCCAACTCACAGTAGTGCCAGAAAAAAACATACAAAGAAATGCAAAGTTTTCTTAATTTATAAATTTCTAATACAGTATTAATGCAATACTCAAATGTTTTCTCTTTGTATAGTAATATGATTGTTGAGAGAATACTACCCCTCTGCAGAACAAGGCCAGAACTACACCACTTGGAAGATAGACTTCAACCAATACATCAGTGATGAAAAAATGTTTTGTACAACTGATATAAATAAATCATATAAATTTATATTCTTAGAACATTTTGAGACTGAAATTTTATTTCTGAAGTTGAAGTACATTTAAAAAGGCCTACCACTTTGTTGACCATCTCCATATCACACAGATTGTCCACTAAAATTCGACATGCTTCTTCTTTACCCCAATGAGCTGCAGCATGAAGAGGTGTCCAGCCATCATAATCTTTAATATTAACATCATATCCTGCCTGTATTAAAAGTCTAAAAAATTATAGCGAATTAGATAATCATTAGAATCTAGAAATTTACACACATAATCAATAGCTTTCTACCATGCAATTTAACCAACATTTGCAATGTAAATCTTTTCAAAGCTAAAAAATTCTCTCTTCAATGAACTAAGTAGGGCAAATAGAAAGTAATTTTCAAGAAACACTTTAGAAAAAGGGTATCTTGAGTCATTGCTATAATGAGGCAGTTTTAATTAATTCTAACTGACTGACTTTTGGTTTGCACTGATAATGATTAATTCTTGTTAGGATCACTTGTGGGAATTTCATAGAAAAGCCCATAATTTTTCCATATAAGATCAAAAACTTATGATGGATCAATTTTTTTTGTAAAACTGCCTTACTGCAAGAACTATTTTCAGATGATACGTTATCTCAGGCTAAAATGTGTTCTAAAATATATATTGGAATCAAGCTTTCTTTGTAATGTTTTATTGCCTGTGGCTAAAGAATTGGTTGATATTAGCTTTCATGAACCTTTATGATTTTGGGGTGGGGGTTAGAAAGTTAATTTAGTGGGATAAGTACAAGGGAGGGAGGGAGGCAGAAATTAGGAACTCCCCTGCAAGCAGGAAGAGACGTGAGAGTGCCCAAACCTTTATGATTTTCTATGAGAAATTTTCAAAGAAGTCTGATGCTTTGGAACAAAAAAAAGCAAAACACATAGTCCAATGGACTGAGTGTATTTTTCTGCAGCAGTACAAAGCAGATATTCCAATCATCAGCAAGCTATAAACCAGTAATAAATTTTAATACAATGCAAAGTGGCATAAATTATGTTAGTACACTCTTCTAACTGCATATTGCTATCAACCTTTATTTAACTTAGAAATAGCTCTCACAAAGAGAGTAATAAATGGGTCGATAAATTGCACAAAGCACAGCTCCACACACAGGCGAACACTGAATACTTTGCAATTCATGAAGTCTAGTATATCTTTACCTTACTTTCCAAGATGCTGAGCTTGAGAAGGGCTTCTTTTGACCTACAGAAGGTGGTAGTGATAGCTAATATATAATCCCCTTTTTATTTTTAAGAAACGATACTATACTTCTTAATATCTGAAGAAATTGTTTACAGTTCTGGTTCAACTAGGGAACCATGTAAAGAAATTGCTTAAAAAATACTACCTAGCTCTACCCTATTACTAATGAATTTTCATTTTGGGGCTCTGTCAATATATATTTTCAGTTTCCCACATGACTCTTGTATCACTGCCTGATACTTGTCTGCAGACCAACATTTCAGAGAAGCTAAAACACGAAAAGTCCAGACATTAAAGTTAAAGAAATATTTCCATTATTATATACACTTTCAGAAATTTTATTAAGAGGCAGATACACTACTGTAATATAAAATATTAAAATGTGCCCTTATTAAGAAGATATGAACCACAATAATGTTAAACATCTTGATTAACAAAATAATTATAAGCACTTGGGAGTTTATGCAGAAGCAAGAGAGAGCTAGGAACGTAGATACACTTTTCCAATAAGCGTGATTTTCCATATGCGTCACAGTCTATACCAAGATACTTTTCAGAAAAACATTATCACAACGAAATAAAATAGTGCTATTTTCAAGGATCTTTTAATTAAGGACTTACTTTAAAAATCTAACAAAAATTAAGAAAAAAATCTTCCAGAACAGTTGTATGGTAAGATGTAACAGGAGTGTAAAACTGAAAATCATTCAAATCAAATTGAAATAAATTCTAAGTGTGAACAGGGCAAGGAAGACCACATTTGAAACAGACCTGTTCCATTTATTCTTTGATTCCCTCATTCATATAGCTCTCTCTCTCTCTCTCTCTCTCTCTCTCTCTCTCTCTCTCACACACACACACACACACACACACACACACACACTCACACACACAAACACACAGAGTTTCAAACACAAAGATACAAAGAAGTAACTCACTGTTGGGTATTAGTCAAGTAGTTTCCCCTCTGCATAAATAACGATTCTATTACTTTTAACTGGATCTTGCCTTACCCATACCTTGACCACATAGTAGACGAACTGTAATTGTTTTGATCTTTGTAATACGGATAAGAATGGCAACTTACTGTAGCTACATTTCCACTTAATTATGATCTTGAATTGTTCCTTCCATATACTTAAGACCTTCGATTTAGTGAAAGGATCAAATGAAATTTACCTCAAGTTAAAGAGATGATGAAAAGGTGTCTAGACAGAAAGAAGAGCAGGTATTAAGACATCATGCTAGGACTTCAAATAGATATATGTGGCCAGCATAATGCATGGCTGTGGGGCAATGGTGGCAACTTCATTTAAAAGAACAGATAGTGGCCAGATGATGAAAGGTTTTATGTGCTAAATTGAGAAGCTTAATACTTATCCCTATCCCTACTTAGAACCTTAATAAAGGACTGTAAGAGCCTGGAGAAGCTAATTATAAAGTTCACTTAGAAGCAGTTTAGAAACCCATTTCACAACACAATCCAGTACTCAAATGTATGTATATAGAAACAGCTGTTAGAAATGTTTCTTACCTTTACTACATGCAATACCCTTTGATATTTTCTGTTTTTATTTATTTTTGAGGCAAGGTCTCACTCTGTAGCTCAGGTTGGCCTTCAAGACATGGTAATCCTCCTATCCCAGCCTCCTAAGTGATAGTGCTATAGGTGTGCACCACCATGTGATTCATGTGGTACTGGGGAATCAAACCCAGGGCTTGTGCTTGCTATGTAAGCACTTTAACTGCTGAGCTACACCTCCAGCTGCTCGTCCTCCATTTTAAATCTTCTCTTGGTAACTCATCAAGAGACTCAATTCAAGACTTGCCAATGGAGTTTGAAAGTTTTATATTAGAAACAAATGAGAGAAAATAATGAAAAAGAAAAACGATATTCTAGGAAAAGACCTACATTATTGATTTTCAGTAGAGACTGAAAAGGGGGGGATCTTGGGAACAGGTGAACCATTTTACTGTTTTTGGTGATATACAAGTATGAATGGATCAGAAGCAATATAAAGGGTACAGAAATTGCCGAGGGCAAATCACTGCTTTCAAATACATACTAAAAGAGTTCCACACTGAATACATTTTTTTATATACTCAGTAACCTGGTGGCATTGCCTAAGTATATTGTGCCATAATGGAACTGTTTACAAAAAACTGGCTGATTAATGTCTAGCTCTATATGGTCACATTATGGCCTGACACATAATATTATGCTATTAATACTTTGAGATCAAGGATTCTGTAGTAATAAAAGAAAACTGTATTTTAGATAAATTACATGTAAATAAGCATTCTGTAGAAAGTAAGCTCTCAATTTGATATATTTATACAACATTGTTCTTAGTCTCAGTAACAGTAACAGAGCCTTAAAATGAGAAGATAACATATAATGGTTAGTCAACACTTAAGTTTAACTTATGACAAAATTGCAATTGAAAGAACAAGAGTAGAACAGTCAAAATCTGCGAAAAGAACTTTATGAAAAGGCAATCATAGTACCGTACTTTTTCTTTCTTCCCAAAAACAGACATTAAGTATTCAATTAAAAGTTGTTTCAATAGTGTTTGCATATATATTGATTCATAACAAACCAAACCAAAGTTGAAAACAATTCTATAAACATCAGTGCTTACTTCAAAACTTCCGTATAGCCTTTAGCAGCTGCAACATGAAGCGCTGTGCCTCCAGATTTCGCATGGCGAATATCGTTAATGTGACCACTATTTAACCACTGCCTTGCATCTCTGAGCATTATCCGTTCTTCTTCTTTTCGAGCTGCTTCTATATCAACCCCTGAAAAAAATAAAAATATTTTAATGGAAAGTTTTTATTTCTATGCTAAGAAAAAATTTAAAAACATCAAGTGCAACCTTATTTTTTAAAAATGAGGCTGCTTATATCAGGTACGTTAAATACAACGAATATGAGAATACTAAATGTTTTATTAGCTTTTTTAACTTGTAGTTTTTACTCCACCATATTATTTTGGTTTTCTTTTTCTCATGTTAAATCTTTTTAGTTTTAAAAATTTGAACGTTGTAAATTTAATGGAGGAAAAATAATTTTTTTTTTAGACAGGGCCTCACTTTGTAGCCTAGGCTATCCTGCTGCCTAAGCCTCGCAAGTGCTGGGATGACAGGTATGCAGCCACCATGCCCAGCTTTATGTAAGGCTGGGTAGTTCAACTCAGGGCCTTGAGCTTGCTGGACAAATACTTTAACTGCTATGCCATTCCTCCTGCCCCCGCAAATGTAAACGAATAATTATCAAAATTATACTCCTCCTTTCACTAGTTCTCTGAACATCAGATTGCTAAGTGTTTACGGAATATATCAAAATAAGAGTCCTGTTTTCACCTCAAATTTATTAGACCTTAACTCCCTTTTTAAAAAAATTCTCTTTTTCCAACATAGTACAGTCTTCATTCTACTAGAATTCTTATACCTTTGGTAAATTATATGCATACCCATTCATCAGTAAGCATTTGTAAACACTTGAGTTGAAGTGATGAAAGTGGGGAGGATATGAAAATAAATAGGGCACTCCGGTTCCTACCTCCAAAGAGCTCCATATTTTGAGAAAAATTAAATTAGTAAAGACAATCCTGAATCTCTTGAATATCAAATTATCTTATGGCTTTCGCTGTTTGCTATTTAATTTCTAACACACTGTAGTACATTTCCAATCTGCCTTACTCCAGAATCTATGAGCTAATTAAAATTAAGGATACTTCTTTTTTGTCTTGTAACTTAACTATTTGGTAGAATAATTGAAATACAAACAGAGGTCAGTAAATTTTTACTAAATGAATGATGAATACATAAATAAAGAAAGAAGGAAAACATTTTTTCCCTTCTCAGTTTCTCTCCCAAAATCTGTATCTATGTGGACAACTGTCTGGTCAAAAATTTTCATCATTCCATCCATCAAACCATCTAGGTTGAGTGCCTAATATGTGTCAGGTACTTTATCAGGTGGCTTGGGTATAGAAGTGAAATTATAATTATACATCATGAGATGACTGGTCTGTGAAGAAAGAAAATAGGGTAAAAAATAGAGATATTTATGTAGGATGGTAAGAATACTCTTATATAAAATGACATTATAGCAAAAATTAAGTGAGTGCCAAACATACTATTATCCGGAAGAACATTCCAATCAGAGGGAAGAAAGTAGAAGAGTAGGCTCTAAGATGGGAGCCTGCCTGAAATGTTCTTCTCCAAGCTGAATATAAAATAGGGAGAACAACCCTGAACAAAGAGATAAAATCTGAGTTACCTTAAGAGGATCAATGAGGCTGAAAAATTAAGATTTTAAATAAAAAAAAATAGTTTCAGCAACAGAATTTGCTATTTGTGTGGACCTATGAGAAACTGAGAAGGATCAACAGGTTTTGCCTGAGCAACTAAAATTAAAACTTCAAATTTCATAAAATTTCATTTGAGATGCCTATAGACATTTACTTAGAAATACCAAGTTGCCAGTTGGTTAAGTGAGTCAGGACAGAAAATGCTAAAAGAAATAATACAACACAATAACATATGTGAGCATTTCACAAATTTGATCCTAAAACCTTAGCCTGATTTTTCTGAATGTGCTATTTAATATCTCTTACATATCCTATACTAGTTATCACAATTTACTTAGTAGTTTGGGAGTCAAATGAATTCTTTCCCTGACCTTATTTCAACTCTTGAATTACAATTACTAGATAGTGAATTGTCCTCTAGATGGCGTCTATCACTATCTCAGTTCACATCTTAACACCTGGACTAGACAACTGACTCTTAGTTGCCAGTTCATTCTCTCCATTACTGACACACTAAAAAACACAAAATATGATTATCTCTGCTGTGACCCTTGGAGAGATTATGTTAACTTGAGGCAATCAGGAACCAAGCCTGGATTAGAGTTTAGGAACCAGCCTGGATTAGTGTGTGAGTGATTTGTGGGCCAGAGAATGAGGGAAGAACACCCACCGGTACGTGGGAGGCCCAACTGGGAACTTGAACTGTATAAATGAAAGGAAGAAGAAAGATTATTATAGCTTTTTCCTCTGAGGAGAGACTGGCCTTGATGGGACTTGGCTTCTTGTTTGTGATGTTCTGAGGAGCTGCCTCCATCTCTGTCTCTGCCATGTACTTCCACTGTTGCCAGTCCTCTCTAAGTGGACTGTGACCTTCTGAAACTGTGACAGCTAAAATAAACCTTTCTTATCCTAAATCTGTGGATGTTGGGTACTGAGTCACAGCAACGAAAAAGCAACTAAGACATCTACATAAAGTTTGTCAATAGCTGCTCTCCTCCTACGAGACAAAGGTCATTCAAGCTCTTCAGTGTGGCAAAATCTTTTAGGACTTTGCTGTGGTTTCGATCTAGTGTCCTTCAAAATGCTTGATGTTTCTATGGCTATTGTATAGGGTTCATAAGTGGGACCTTATTGGGAGGGGTGTGGGCATGACCTGGAGGGATGCATGCTGGTTCCACCCTTCCTCTCAGCCTCTCTTTTCCACCATGCTGTAAGGATCTCTGTCCCAGGAACTCCAGTTCCAGCTCTAGCTGCAGCCCCAACATGTGACTCCACCGTTTTCAAGCCACCCACTCATGTATGAGAGCAGGCCGTTGGGGTTATAGGCAGTCAGGAATATAGAAGGCAGGATTATAGAAAAGGCTTTCACTCTTAACAGCCTATAGCTGACCACTCCCTAGAAATTAGTTAAAAGATCTTTAAGGGATAAGTAGTTAAGGGTGGAGAGCCTCACAACCAGCCTAGTAACCAACTGTTTAGCACAGGATAGCCCCTTACACAGTTACATAATAAAAACCCCTAGAGTGAGCCAGATGGGCAACCCACATTTCTGCTGTCACTCCTGTGTCTAACAGAAGCTCTACAGGGGCAAACCACATTTCTGGGTCCCCCTCCTGAGAAGCAGAAGCTTTACTCCTTATCTATCTTTCCCCTCTTACAAGTTTCCCAATAAAGCCCTTTACTTTCTTCCCAACCTGCCTCCTGTCTTCCTGACTTACTCTTCAAGCCCGCGGAAAACACAAACCCAGCGCGGGAGGCTTGTCGGAATCAGGGCGACAAACACATGGTTCGACTGAGTGAGACCTTCTGAAACTTTAAGCTACAATAAATCTTTTCTCCCAAAGTTGCAGATGTCAGGTACTGAGTCACAGCAATGAAAAAACAACTAAGAGAGAAATTGGTACCAGAGGAGTGGGGTAATTGCTGTGCTTTACCTGACCATGTGGTTTTGAAGCTTTTTGAACCAGTTTGCCTGAGGAATTTTGAAAGGTTTGAGCATGCAGACAGGAAAAGCCTTGGAGTGCTCTGAGCTGAGCTTGATGGGAGATTCTGGTCAGAGCTCAGAATTCCAGAATGCTGATAAAAGTGTGAAATTGAAAGGTCAGGCTCCATGTGAACGTCACCCAGCAGTTAACAGTGGCACATTGTTCAAGGTGGCGGATCTTTATATTTTCATGCTTTACCTGACCAGGTGACCAGACAAAGGTGGAAAGGGAAAGGAAGGATAAAGGTAATGACATTATGATAAACTTGGCCCTGAGCCAATACCTTAGGCCTTATTGGGAAGACTGTGCATCCTGCCGATAAGAAAAGGCAGAGGCAGGGACCTGCGACCTAGAAATTTAAGTCGGTACCTACTATGTTTTCTGTGTACCTCTCTCCACTTGCACATGGGAAGGTCATCCTTTTAGTAAAAAACAAAAACAAAACCAAAAAATAATAAATAAATAAATAAAATAAAGCCTCATACTCTGTCATCCGTGCCTCCCACATCCATCCTTTGCTTGGGTCATCTGTGCCTCCCACATCCATCCTTTGCTTGGACAGGTCGATTCCTATGAGCCGTTTCTAACACTCAAGACGTTTCAGATGGGAAAGAGGACTGTATTGGCAAGTGGACTAAAAACCACATGTACTATGTTCTGGCAAAAAAATCTGTCAGCATTTTGCCCTTGTCCAGAGACTATGCCTCAGCTGAAAGTTTGTCATACATTTCAGAGGAGACTGTGGATGTGGAGTTTCTTTAACAGTGCTAGAACTGTTAAGACTTTGGCAGCTCTTGGAGAAGGTCATAATATATTTTGCTTAATGGAGTAAATGTGATTCTTTGGGGGGCCAGAGGTGGAATGTCATGGTTTGGATAAAAAGTGTCCCCCAAAAACCTCATGTTCCTATGGATACTGTGTAAGGTTGGGAGGTGGGGCCTGAGTGGGAGGGGTATGGGCTTCACCTGGAGGGACATATGCTACTTCTACCCTTCCCTCCCAGGCTCTCTCTCTTCCATCATGCTGTAAGGATCTCTACCCCAGGAACTTGGGTTCCAAATCTAGCTGCAGTCCTACCACGTGATTCCACCATTTTCCAGCCACCCACTTGTGAACAGACTGAGTTCTTCTGAAACTGTAAGCTACAATAAATCTTTTCTCCCTAAGTTGTGGATGTCAGGTATTGAGTCACGGCAATGAAAATGTAACTAAGACAAACTTTATCTCTGTGCATTTTTAACATCATTGAGTGTTTCCCTTTTACCACCACTCAGTGCTCAAACAATTTCTATCTCTATACAGATTCCAAAATGAATGATGCACTGTGTTACTGTGCAAGCAATCACCCTACATGTGGCTCATATCTGTATCTCTCTTCCTTGCTTAGCACATTATTTTTTCAAGACACACTAAACTCTTAATATTCAACTTAAGCCTAACTTTCAAAAAACAGGTAATGATTAAAAATATCTGTAAAATGTCAAGATTGCATAAGTACAGAAAAAACTATCTTCAAACAAGAGATCATAATCTTTCATTACCACATTTGAAAGGAACTTGAAAACAGGATTTGCCAGACTTTATATACATCTACTGTTATATGGCCAGGGATCCTTTCTAGAGGAAAGCTGGAAGAGTTTAGTCTTTTGCCTCAATCCTAAATGCTTCTTATTTTATTCAAATAAAAGGCTGAAGTAATCCCTGTGATACAGTCTTCTACTATTTCTGTATCCTCATCTCTTAGCCAATCTTTTCCTTTGCTCTGCCTGTCCTAGTCATGCTAGTCTACTTGCTCCTTCTCAAAAATATACAGGCATCTTTGCATTCTTATACTGTCACTTCCTTAGCATAGCACACTCTTCCTAGAGATCTATGGGACTCAGCCCTCATTCATGCACATCTAAGCTTTTAAATATCATCTCACCAGGGAGGCCTTCTTGACCTTTGGACTGAAAAGTGCATGTGCCACATCCACTCTGTCCATCTTCTATTCTGTTGCTACAAAACATTTAATTCCATAGAGTTTTAAGCCCAATTTAAATACGTGTAAAACATAGAGTTAAGAATCATTTATTTTCTCATGTAAGGTTAATGTGTCTACTGTCGGATGAACTAATGATTCTTCATTCAAGTTATGACTATTGCTCAAAGTCAACAAATGTTTTATAGAAAAAAATCAGGAATTACATTCTGCTTGAAAAAAAACTATTTTTGTGGTACTGGGGATTAAATCAAGGGTCTTTTGCACTGCACTGATACATCCCTAGGACTCCCTCCTTTTCTAAGAGGGTTTTTGAGGATCAAGCCTCGGGCCTTCCCACTGAACTAGATCTTTAATCCATTCTTTTAGCTTTGATTTTGACAGGGTCTCACTAAATTGCCTAGGTTGGGTTTGAACTTGTGATCTTTTTACTGCAGACTTGTAAGGTGCTGAGATTAAAGAGTGTCAACAATCTCTGTTTTATTTTCATTTTGAGAAAGGGCCTCGCTTAGTCACTAAATTACTCAGGTTAGAATTAACCTGCAATCCTCCTGCCACAGCTGCCCAGAGTGCT
This sequence comes from Ctenodactylus gundi, assembly GCA_004027205.1. Lineage (NCBI taxonomy): Eukaryota > Metazoa > Chordata > Mammalia > Rodentia > Ctenodactylidae > Ctenodactylus > Ctenodactylus gundi. The sequence goes on from PVKB01000203.1 coordinate 343,422, forward strand.
AGAATTATGGGCTGGTACCACCAGGCCCAGTATTAAACATTTCTTTCATTTGTTTTGTATGTTACCTTGACGATTAACTTCATTTTGAAGCAGCTCTTCCATTGCTTCCTCCTCTGCAATATCCAGAGGTGTGTCTCCTTCACTGTTAACGGCTCCTACGTGTGCTCCTTGACCAATCAAAAACCTGTAAAGTCAAAGGAAAGATAGTTTAAAACTAGATGAAACCAAAGAGGAAAGTTCCTATGTCAGAGAAACAACAGAAACTAAAAGCAGTTTAAGGTTACAGCTATATATTTATGCTTCAAAAAACTAACACAAAATGTAATATTTACTTCTTTACCTTCTTTAGTTTTCTATAATAAATACATTGCTTCTAAAGCTACAAAAATGTCTATTTTTTAATGATAAAAAACCCATGAGGTCATTTTATATTGCATCCAAGATCATTTTATATTGCCTCTAAGATCATTCATTGTTTCCATATGAACTGGTTTCCTGAGTGATCTCCATTCTACCAGTCTTAGTTCTATGAACTACAGTTCTTAACCTGGTGTTCAGTTTGCAGCCATGGGGAGCACTACACACCACCTGCGATCTCAGCACTCTAGGAGCTGTGGCAGGAGGATAACAAGTTTCAAACAAGCCTGGGCAGTGCAGCAAGATTCTGTCTCAAAATAAAATCTTCATATATATATATATATATATATATATATATATATATATATATATAGTGATTGGGATATAGCTCATTGCAAAGTTCTTGGTTTGATCCTTAGAAAATACAAAAACAAGCAAACAAAACCAGATGCAGAACTATACCACTATACTATAACGTTTTGGTAAATTCCAATCTAGCAGCTTTCAAATTCCTTACTTTTTAATTTCATGTATTTAAAACATAATTCTAAGAAAGTACCCACAGGATTCATCAAATCTGCCAAAGGAATCTATATGCAAAGATATTATTAAACTCTTTAACTTTGTGAATGAGCCATCCTCCAGCATTGCTTATTAATATTGTCCATGTCCATTCTTAAATTAAAAGCGGCTCTTCCATGCAAGAAAAAAACATGTATGGCCCTCGATAATCTAGTCTTACTTCCCTATCCAATGTCATTTCCCTATCACACTTTAGGATCTAGTACATGAAACTGCTGATGGTTCTAGTTCAAACCATTTACTGTTCATATTTCTGATCGTTCTTTTCCATGAGCCTTTTTTGTTATGTACATAATCAGTTAACTCCTTTTATTTAAAATTATTCTTATAAAAAATCAGTTTGCAAAAGGAGAAAAAAAACCAGAATTCATTTACACTTCCCTCTATGATCTGTTCCCTCCACACAAGGATACTCATTATCAAGAGGATGGCAAAAATCTAATACCTTTGCTATAAATTTGTTTGTACAAATGTACACACAATATCAGCCACTTAATGGAAATCAAAACTAATAAAATTATATTAAATGAACTGGAATGCAATTATTTCTTTTAATAGTTGATATTCTGCAGGAGGGGTGGCTCACACTTTTTTTCCTTTTTTTAAGATGGTATGGGATATTTAGTGAACCCAGGGCTTTCATACTGAGCTACATTCCTAGTCCATTCTTTATTTTTTTATTTTTATTTTGAGACAAGGTCTTGGTATGTTGCTTAGGCTATGTTCAAATCGTTTAATCTTCCTGCCCCAGCTCCCACAATGCTAGTATTACAGGCATTTGCCATCACACCCACTTAAATCACATCGTCATTTAATACTATCCTCTCAACAGACATGCTCTTATATGAATGCTTGATAGTATCTTATAATTTTTTTCAGGACAACAGAGATATCATACTTTGTCATCGTTCAATTTTGTATTTCCCAATTACACATGAAGTTGAAAATACTTGGACATATCTACTAGCATCCATTTCTCTTGTGACCTGCATATTTACATATTTTACCTGTATTTCTTAATGTGTTCATTAATTCAACAAATACTTACAAAGTGTCTAGTACATTATATGTCAAGAATATAAATTAAAACAAACACAGATATTTCCCCTTGAAGAGCTTACAGTCTAGCAAGAGTCAGATTAACGGGACAAATCAATGTAAAGGAGGGCTGACTCTTATGACAGAGAATGATGGGCGTAGGAGTAACAAGAGGCTGAATATACCACATTTAAAGTGTTGGGGACTACAAGTATATAATGAGTTATCAAAGGGCTGAGACCAAAGCCCAAACAGAGAACTCATTTTAGCTGCATGTATACCTTATATTCACAGGCTCAAAGTAGTAATTATATCCTATGTTTTTAGTGTGCCTGTTTTGACTATGGCTAAACAGTTTAGATCAGGCATGAAATTTTCCACTAGTGGCATCAGGAAAGAGCTTAAAAGGTTTTAAAATTTAAAACTTGGACTTTTAGATTAGGAATGTTATACTTATAATAGAACAGGTGATTTAGTTAAGTAAATAAAAGATTTATTTAACGATTGTATAGCTAATGACAAAAAGAAAAGAAGGGGGCTGAAAAAATGGCCCAGTGGTTAAAGCACTTGCCTAGCAAGCACTAACTCAAGTGCTAAGTACCTGAGGTCGATTCTCCAGCACCACATAAACTGGGCGTGGTGACGCACACCTGTAATCCTAGCACCCAGGAGGCTGAGGCAGGAGGATTACAATGAGTCAGTCCAAAGGCAGGCTTGGCTCAATAAGTTCAGGACTAGCCTGAGCCACAGAGCGAGACCCTGTTTTAGAAAAAAAAAAAAAGAAAACAAAACAAAAGAAAGAAAGAAAGAAAGAAAGAAGAAAAGGAGAGGGAAGTATGTTCTAGTAAAGAGAAAAAGTACCAAAGCTCTAAGACACGAAGTGTGCACAGCCCCACTGGGACTAAGGTCGCTTCTTAGAGAGTAACTGTTAAGAACTGGTCACCTGCACATTTTTACTGAACATGTATACATGCAACACATAATGAGAATAATGAAATAGTACACACCACATTATCATTAATAGGTATCTTTAAGACAGAATTAGAAAATACTTGAATCAGGTTTTTGAGTTACTTGTTGAGGGAACATGGAATTTTGCTATGCAAATTTTGTTGTAAGTTTATTCTGTAAATGCATATCAGCTACAATACCATGATTACCCTGACATTTTAAAAATTACTATTTTTATGATCTTCATGGAAATCCTACAGAGGTTATAACAGGAATTAAATATTTTTTTGCTTTCAGATTTAAAAATGAAATGTACAATTAAGAGAACATTTCACTAAATACTGTAAATAAATGGGTGAAAACAGAAAAACAAGATATAAATGGAATAAGAAATTCTGCTCTGCTTCAAGATAATATGCAATTATTTTGCTATGCAAAATGCCAAACAATTAGGGATTTTATAAAAAGTAACTCTGCTTAGGTAATAGAAATCAGCTGATGGTTACAAAGGCAGAAATGAAAGAATACCTCAGAGCGGCTGCAATGCGTGAAGCAGAGGGAGCTGTACAAAGCGCAATTCAAGGAAACACTATGGCCAAAGCTAAACAATTCAAAACATAAATAGGAAGGATATTAAGAAATCCTGAGAAGAGTAAGCTCTAAAATGGCCGGCAAGCAGTAGGGCTTGGGGCAGTCCTTAAAAGAAAATGTGTCTTCCATTAAAAAGGACATATTTTTAAAAAATGAGACCCTACAGTATTTATTCTTACTCTGAATAATCTTAAGTTATTCAAAGATGACTGGATAAAGAGAAGCAGAAACTTTCAAATTGTCAAGTTTGGGTTCAGTTCTCAACTATGACTCCTGATACCCACTGACCTTCAGGCAAAAAGCATCATGTTTAGAAAGCAATGTTCAAAATAGTATAAAAATAGCCAGTCTGTGAAAAATACAGAATATCTATAATAACAGAAGTTTACTTTGAGGGATCTTGAAAATACCAAAAACAGATTACCTTCAGAACAGCAAAAGCTGAGATAGCTGAAAAGGCTCACGCAACAGTTAATTTGAAAAAAAAGTGATATTTATTTAAGATTTCTTGAAAAGAAAAAATTTGACTTTGCACAGGAGTTCCAAATTGATGAGTCATATAACTGAACTGCTTCCCACATGGACAACTCTATTAAGTGCTTCAGGGTAACGAAAATCAGATTTAACATTTTCTTAACACTGGTTGATGTTTTCGTTAAACAATACAAAGGAGGCTGGTCAACACAGGAGGTATAAACTAGTACAGGACAAAATTCTTAACTGTAACAATGGAAAATATTAAACTGTCAAATTTAGGATTTATACAAATCTTACAACCAGTTTGATAATTTTAGATAAATATGCCTAAAAATCGAGACATAATTCAAGTGAAATTATTAAATTACACGTGTTAATTAAAAAAATCTTAGCTCAAATCAAAAGGGGTAAAGATATTAACAAAGCAAATATTGGTTGCAACTTGGATAGAGCACATGAAATAAGAAGGAAGAAGTCTGTGTTAAGTGACTCTGAAACACAAATTTTGATAATTTTTACTATCTTCTGAATTACAAAAAAAGAAGATAAAGAGTTCACCTTAAAATCTTGACCCTTTGGTAACACCTTTGCTTTCTATTAGAACCTGAGGCCTGGGGTGCAGCTGGTGATAGAGTACCTGCCTAGCAAGGCCCTAGGTTTGATCATCAACATGTGTACTAGAGCACATAAACACACAAATGCACACACACATATACCCATCCACCAATCTGATAAGATAAAGAAGTATAACCAAGAGTTGGGGATTTTTAAAAATTAGCATAAAAACTAGTATCAAGTTCAATTAATCAATATGTATCTTTTTAAAAACGACAAAGTCAGCAAAACAGTTGCTGGAATAATTTTTTCTTAAAAAAAATCCAAGTACAAGCCACACACAACAATCTAAACTTTTCGAAGATGTGTTAGGTAGGAAACTCACACTACTATCTTCAAAAAAAAAAAAAAAAAAAAAAACACAAAAAAGTATGAATAATCTCAAGTGCCTTTGGTGTAAATGCACTCTCCCATTTCATTTTGTAAAAATGAAAAACAGAGTCAATCAGATAATTTGTTCTTGAAAGTCAAATTTCTTAATTGTAGTCAAACCCTGTTGGTCAAATTAAAATTTTATTATTTTGGGGACAATTATCTCCTAATGGATAATTTATTTTGCAATACACTGTAGTTCACTGACTTCTTAAAATACTGTAATTTGTTATGTGTGATATTAGTGAATGTTCTTCATGTTTTCAAACTTTTATGATGGATAGAAAAATGGCAATGCAAAATGGCTATTTGTTGCTGGGCCTAGTTGTGCAGGTCTGTAATTCCAGCATTCTGGGAGGAACCCCAACTTGGGCAACTTAGTTGCCAAAAGACAAAGAACAAAACAAAACAAAACAAAACAAAAACAAAACAAAAAGGCTGAGGGGTAGGTAAGAGGAGCCTGCTGTAAAGGCATTGGGTTTGATCCCTATTTCAAAAAGAAGGCAGGGGGCTTTCTGTTTAAATGTGCTTACCACAACTGCCGTTTGTCATAGGATCACAGGTTGCTCTTTGTAAGGAATCGTTTTCTACAAAACCTAGTATTTTCCTAGACATGTGACTTCATCTTTTATTCTTATAGTCTATGTAAGTCCCCCTGCTATTACTGTCAATTTGGTCCAAAATATGAACTATGCCTACAACTTCTGTCTAGAGACATAGAATACTTCAAATAATACCTAATACAACCTGACAGTCCAGATCACTTTTTGCATGGTGATATTTATCTTGTTTTAGCACACACACACACACACACACACACACAAAATCCAGTGTCATCATGGCCATGCTCTGGAGACACAAGTTCCTGGTATCACAGATATTACTACCAACCAGCTACTGGCTATTCAGAAACTGCTAGCATTTGTGTAACCTAAACTCTGCTGCCTATGTTTTCAGCAGAGATCAGCCTGGTTCTACCACTGATTCACAGGCGGCTGCCTGTAACAACATGCCAGATTAACCATAAAGACTCCAACCCCCATTTCATGTCATGTCTTTAATGTGCATATTGTAAGGACCTAGGAAGCCAAAGTACAGCAAGAGAGAATGAGAGTAGGTCACTGTGATATGTGGTCACTCCCTCGTGGCTGAACCATTGATGAGAACAATTTCCTATCAACTTATGAAGCCTTCTGATTTTAATGCCTTAGAACAAAATGCCAAGGGACGAACTTAACTCAATACAATTAAAAGAAAAATTGTTCCAATGATCTGAAAACTACTAGGAAACACTATAAATCCAAACACAACATCTGACATGAGTAAGTTTTCCTAAAAATAACTTCTTTCAGCACCGTATAAAAATGCCTTTTCTGTCCTTCATGAGTTCTGATAAAAAAAAAAAAACATGTTGTCATTCAATTGTTTCTTCTTCTCTATGGTGTAATAATTTGTTATTGCCTTAATGATTATTTGCCTATAATTTTCAGAAATTAATATATGACATATCTTGGTGTAGACGTCTTTAGTTTACCCTGTTTGGTGCTAAGATTACTTAATCTTCAGGTTTATGTCTTTTGTCAAATACAATGAAGATCTTAGTAATCGTTTCTTTAAATACCCACCCCCCTTTTTTGAGACTGGGTCTCACTCTGTAGTCCAGGATGGTCCTGAACTCACTATGTAGCCCAGGCTGACCTCGAACTCATGGCAATCCTCCTGCCTCAGCCTACTGAGTGCTGGGACTAGAGGTGTGTGCCACCACAACCGGCATATGTGGTACTGGGGAATCTTCTTGAAATAGATTTTTCAGCCATGCTCTCTCTCTACTTCTAAGAATATGTACAGGCATGAATGTTAGCTCTTTGTTATAGTCTCACAGGATCTCACTTTTATTTTTGTCAGATTTGGCAATTTCTACTGTTTTATTAGTTCAATGATTCATTCATTTCCTCTTTTCTGTTGCTGTTCTCATATATGTTGCTGTTTATTGTAGTTACTGGATTTTTCAACTTTAAAATCTCCATTTGGCTCTTCATATCTGTTTCTTTGTACATTTTCTGTTTTTTGCTAAGACTTTCTACTTTTCATGCTTCACGTATGAATGTAATCGTTGTTTTATAACATAATCTTAATGAAACAACTCTTGTGGTGGTGTCATTGGGGACTGAGCCTAGGTACATTGTACTGACACATGCCCAGAACCGTTTTTATTTTTCAGACAGGGATTTGCCACACTGACGAAGTCAGACTTGAACTTCTGATCCTCTTGCCTCAGCCTCTCAGACAGAGTGCAGGGATTATAGGCCTGCATCACAAGGACTAGTCCATCTGATGACTTTAATAAATTAATTAATATAACTACCATTTCTACTGTAGGACTTGTGTAACTTTTTATTTGAGATCTTCCTGGTTAATGACCTCACAATTTTCAATGAGATCTGGACATTTTGGTTATTAGGTTTTCAAACTCTAAATGTAATTATTTAAATCTGTATTAGCTAGTTTCTGATTCTGCTCTGGCAGAGAACAATGGGGAGGTGCCATCTCATTACTGCATGGGGTGAGGGGTGAAGTTCCAGCCTCCAAAGATATCAGACATGAGGTAGATCTTTTAGTACTTCTGAGCTGGATGAAGTTCTGGCTCTCCACTAAATCTACATGGACATCTCACAGGTTGAAGGCAATATAAAGGTCTCACTCCTGCACCTCTGTGGCCTCCACTAACACCCTTGAGGAAAGGGACAAAGGGTTAGAGAGAGGGTTGGGAGAGAAAGCTTCCTTCTTGTTGAGAAGTAAAAATATTAAGATTCCACTACTCTCCCCTGACATCACCCAGCAGGGAGGGACAGGACCTTCCCTTACTCTTGGTAGGAGTGAAGTTCAGGCTTTCTAACTTTCTATGGAGGCTAAAGTCCTGACTTTGTGCCTGACATAACCTGACACCATTCCAGTAGGTGCTGTGGTGTTTCATTTTAACATGGTGAGGCTATAGAAGACGAGGCTAGGTTGCTCCCTTTTTATCTTTTTCTGTTGTGAGCGGAAGTGTTACTGAGTTTCAGACATAACAATGAATAGATGAGACCATGGAGCAAGATACCTAGTTTGTTAATAAGTTCAAAAAGAGGATCAAAAGGTTATAAAAAAGAGCCTAGGAAAAAGGGGAATAGAGCCAGGAAGTCTGAGCTGTAACTAGGAGACAAATCATATTCTTGTAAGCCTTAACAACACAAGCTTCTATCCAGAATGCAGTATAAATCCAGCACAGTGCTCTGAGAAAAAAATTTGACGTTAAATACTCTGAAGTATTTTAAAAGATCATTCTAGCTGTTGTGAAGAAAATGGAAGGAAAACAATAATTATACTTAAGAGAAAAGTACAATAATTCCAGTGAAAAAATAACAGTACCTACGATCTGGAAGAAATTTTTAAAAAGTGAAGAAAAATAAATACTGACTGTATTTTGAACTCTGAGCCAACAAAAATCCTCAAGACACTGATTGATGTTTATGGAATAAAGTTTATAATAAAGAAGAAAGGCTAAGCCATAAGAAAGCCACCACAAATACTTTAAATCCTTAAATAGCTGAATCTTTCATAATCAAGAGACAAAGCTAATAAAGTTTTTTCACGCTATAAGAACCATGAGAATGTCATTGAATATAATCTCATGAAAAACAGAATCTTCAACAGCAGTGTCTTTGAAACTAAAATACAGTAAGATTTATCAAAATAATTGTATCAGTTACCAAAATGTTAATTAAATCATTTAAGTCTTCTTATTCAAGTCCACAGTATTTTTCAACCTATAGAAAAAAAAAAGATGGCCTCAAAACTACAACTGTAGTCATCGCACTAAACAATTTATTAGTCCATATAGTTAGACAGGCTATATTACAAGGACATTAAGTACTCCAAATGAAAAGAATAAGAAGTATCTCTGTTTTTTTATTATAGTGATCTCTAGAACTGACTACTAAGTAAAACAGCAAAGTGGAAAAATAAGTGATAATCCATCCCTTATTTACAAATAGGTTACTGTTTTAAATAAAAACTTATACTGCAAAAACAAATTGGCAGAAAACATAAAATTAAAAAAGGGTAGAAGTTACTGATACTATGACTTTGTATTTTTATATAAAGACAGAACACATTTTTTTAAAATTCTAAAAAACAAAATCAAACAATGAACGTTATAGCATGTCTACTTGGCAGTATGACTAATGACTATTTCAACACGTAATATGCTGTTGTATTCAGTAATTATGTTGGCATTATAATCAGTGTAATGTACATGTATTATATATATAACAAAGTAAAATAGTAATTATGTATTATTTCAATCCTATGCTTCTTGGTAACAAAGTGAAGGAGAAAGGTCAGTGATATAAATTAGAAAAGGCTGGAGAAAAATAAACTGGTACTTATTTTGAACTAGCAACAACAGCCAATTCAGTAGCAATGAACACTCATGGTATTCATTCCAAAGAAGGAGGCTAATTGCAGAATTGTGGAATTCACATCTTGGGCAGAAAATATGAAAGATGAGTCTGGAATGTTTTGTAATACCACACAGTATAGCTTTTAAAGACCACAGTATCTGGTTATGTCCCAAAGACTTCAGCCAACAGGAAGGGACTCTCAATGACAAAGATTTGTACAACTTGTTGACCAATGAGAATAACTGCAATGTACTCAAATGTATTCAAACACAAATATATTAAAATGCACAAGCTCCTAAAATTAAAAAAAAAAAAAACCTCTCTGCTGAAGGTGGTTAGTGAGCCACCTCAATATTTTAAAACTATTATATAAAGAGAAGAATAAAGAACATACACTGTCTTTCCTTTAAAAATTATGAGTAACCAAATTACAGAGGAGAAAGTTTCTTTATGATTTAGACATCTATGGCTATGTAACTCATAATTACACACCACAGTAATAAATTGCATATTTAGGTTACTGGGTTTTACAATACATGCGCACACACACACACACACACACACACACACACACACACACACACAGTTTGTCCTCTCTAGTACAGCTTTACCATCCTATACGTGAAATGACTGTGCCTCGAAGTGTTTCAAATTTTAGATTATTTTATTTTCATTTTGGAATACTTGTATAGAATTTACCAGCTGGGCATCTAATCCAAAAATCCAAGACCAAAAGTTCTCTAAAATCCAAAACTGAGGTCTGTTTAGCACTCAAGCTTCTGATTTTGCAGCATTGTGGATACACTGGAAATGTAGAATAAGAATACTCACCTTATATGCCTAAGGTCATTACTTATTTCTGATCTAGAGACAAAGATACTGACATCACAGTACTTACAGAAAAATACACTTTGATGTAATACTGAAATTTTGTATTACCTACACTAGTTTGGTATGGATACCATAATAGTAAAACAATAATAATTAATTTTTTTTCATAATTCTGGAACCTAAAAGTCTAAGACCACAGTGTCAGTAGGTTTGGTTTTTTTCAGATGCTTCTTTCTTTGGCTGGTTAGATGGTTGCTTTGTCAGTTCCTTATTAGGCAAAGGACTGTGAGGTTTCTCTGTCTAAAACCTCTTCTTGTAAGAACACTAGTCAGGGTAAATTACAACCTCATTTTAATTCAATAATCTCTTTAAAGACACCATCTCCAAATTCAGTCACACTCCAAGACGGTGGGGGCAAGGGCTTCACCATATAGTTCTGGATGACATTACTCAGTCAGGATCACTGCTGACTAAGAACACCAAAGGAGGTAATGAGGTTAATGTATATGTTTTAATATCTAACCTGATACAGAAAAGATGCTGAAGTACTTATTAACTATATGATTTTACAACATAATAAGTCAAGACAGCATTTACAGAAACAACACATATGCTGAATCTAACATCAAATTACTTCAAACAAAATATACTTATTTATCCTCCATTCATCGCAAGAGAAAGCACGTCATTAAACTCTATTTTTAGTTTTCAACAAACTTCTAATGTATATAGGAGTAGGAATTGCTTAATGGCAATTATTTTTGTGAGAGGCAAGACAATTGGCCCAGAATATGAAACATTCTTACTGATGTATTTATTTGTCTTCTAGGCTACAGAAAAAAATGTAAAACTGTCTAATGTCTAGAAATAAAGCTAACCTTAAGTTCTCTACAGCACTATCCCCAACAGAGGCGAAAAAAAATATTAAGAGTTCACTACATCCCAATTCCTGTCAAATCTCTGAAGTAATCTGGGCTTCATTTCTGGTATTAATACAAGTTAATACTATTCTGTGCATAAAGCAGTTGGGGAAAGAAGAAAGTAAACCACTAATATGTTAGAGATGATGAAGAATCAAACTAGAAAATCAGAAAAGTTTCCTGGAACACTAAAACAGTATTTGGAGAATTCAGTAAAAGCCGCTCAAGTAATGGGGGAAAGTGAATAAACCTCTGTGAGGAAAGAAAAAGTGATACAACTACTAAGGAATCCTGCAAAACTAGAAACATTGCAGTAGTTACAGAATTAAGTGCAATGCAATATGAGAAAAAATATGTTAGTAGAAACTGGATCATTCCCATTTATAAATAAAGAATCTTAAATCACTTTGGCCAGAGTAACAAAGCTAATAAATGGCAGTATCACAGGATTTGTAATCAACTCCAAAATACTTCACTTAGAAGAATAATAAAACCTATTTTCCTTAGACTTTATCTGGTAAATAACTGTTCCCTATGTATCTTTCTTAATAGGGCTTTCGTTACTTCTATACAATCTTTACATTTGGGAAATATCTTTACCATATCTCTTAAGCCACCATCATATACTTTTCTTTACTCTCAATTATTAGTGACACTAACTGCTGAAAGAGATTAATAATGCTGATAATTGAGTAATTAGAAGAACTATCTTCAAATTACACATAAACAACTTAAAAAAAAAAGTCAAGAGGGGGTTGGAGAAACATGACAATGGTCAAAGAGCCTGCTAGCAAGTGCACAGCCCTGAGTTCTATCAGTTCTCCAGCACCACATAAACCTGGGCATGGTGGTGCACACCTGTAATCCTAGCACTGGGGAAGAAAAGGCAGGCAGATTGTTCATGGGCTACACCAGTAAGTTCAGGACCATTCTGGGTTACAGAGCAAGACTGTCTCAAAAAAAAAAAAAAAAAAAAAAAAAAAAAAAAAAAAAAAAAAAAAAAAAAAAAAAAAAAAAAAAAAAAAAAAAAAAAAAAAAAAAAAAAAGAAAAAAAAAGCAGGTGGCAAAAACATCAAAAAGAAAAATTTATAATTCCTCCAACTTTAATTTCATTAAAAACACTTCAGATATACTATAGCTATAAATATAATCTATCTATACAGAGCTCTAGTAAATCTTAGTCAAAACAGGTGAAATCTGTCCAAGTCCTATGAAGGATGTATCCCATCAATCCATCCTTTAAAAAATTAAAATATTTACATTACTGACACTATTCAAAACTGCTTACCCTTCACCATACTTTTAAGTGGACCAACAAGTGAACAACAGATATCTGCTGTTCTTAGTTGGGATAAGCCCAGCAAAGTGTCCTCAAAGAAGTTTGTTGCATTAGAATGCTCTCTGGGAAAGATTTCCCTTCTCCCTATACAAAGAATATGGAAAAATCATATTTTACCCTTGATGTTTATTAAAACTTTCCCTTGGACATGAAGGTATTGTAACCCAATTTTGGAACTATGGCAATCATCTAGTGACAAAGAAGACAAAGCTAAGAATAAAGTCTCTAGCTAGGAAATTCAGAAGGAGGAAAAACAGAAAGATCCCATGCCCTTGCTGTATCTTGAAACAGATCAATCCACCTGAATGGCCTTCCTCTAAACTATGCATTATCCCCTAAGGCAAATGTCCTTCTTTTTCAGGTCATTTAAAATTGGGTATTCTGTGACAAATTTTATCAATACCCAGAACTATGCCACAACATAATACATACCTGTAACCACCATCTGGATCCAGGCTAGCAGGGTACACACACTGACCGAATGGATTATTTATCTACCCTTGAGGTGAGGTTAAGCATGAAGCTCAACTCACAGCAATTAATTTTAAACAAGTTTTATCAAGTAAGGACTTCAAGACTGTTATCTTAACGGTCCATAGCCTTTAACACTTCCTCATACAGACAAAAGTGGGGTGAAAGAAAATACACCTGAGACAAATGAAATACCACAATTATTTCCATGATAATTCCTGAGAGTCAACTGACAAATCACTAACTAGAATGAAACTGATTTGCAAGTGCCAAGGTCTCATTTGGTTCCTGGATACATGAAATGTTTCAAAATATCACATTCCTTATTATAAATTTGGCCCTTTTGCTGATTTCCACCAAAAATCTATCCCTAATGGCTGCCTTGTGGATTTTAACAGAATTCTGCTAAAGCTTTTGAGAAAAAGTTTGCTTTCTGTAGTACAGCATATGGTGGACCCTGTTTAGTTTCTATTCCCTCTTGACTTAGCCTTTTTATTTAGAAGCTGTCTAATTTAATCTTCCGATCTTAGATACAGTAAGTACAAAACATCTTGCTGCTTGAAAATGCCTCACCTGAAATGCCTCATTCACTCTTTACCAGAAAAATCAATCTAGTTAATAAAAATATGCAATTTCCTAAGCAAATAGACAAATAAATAAATACTGGCTATTTGTTACTTTTAACTAAAAGCATTCCAATTGACTCAATGGGTCCATGACCCAATCAAGCCTGTGTAAATGTTATTCAAAACTAGCATTGCCTTTTCAAACTTAAGCAAACAAACAAAAGGATTAGATAAGGACACTCCAACTCAGGTGTGGCAGTGCATGCCCCTATCTCAGGTACTTAGGAGGCTGAGGCAGAAAGATATCAAGTTTAAAGTCAAAGTGAACCCAGACAACACAGTGAGATCCGTCCCTCAAGGGCAAAAGGGGAAAGAGAAAACACAGAGATTAAATATCTGTGGAAATAGTATTCATTTTATAGAGAATACTTAAGTTTAGAAAAATTAAAAAACTTGCCCAAGTCATATACCTAAACAGTAGTAGAGGAAGCATTCATAATCTACATTAATTGACACAAAGCCCACGTATGTGGACTTTAGGTATAGCTGAAGACAAATGTATAATTGTCTATTATTTTTCTAAACAAGAAGAGATTTAAGTTCTCTGCTGAGCATGCGCATCAGTCAGCTATCATAATATCTGACACCTAAAATTCAGAGGAGAGCTTGATCTGGCCTCAGATTTAATGGGATCTGGTCCACTGCTACTGTCTACAAGACAGTAGCATCACATGGAAGGAAGCAAGAAGCAGAGCAGAGATGCTCAATTCATGGTGGCCAGGTTGCACAAAGAGCAGGGCCAAAGAGGAAAGCCAATACCCAAGGCCACACCTCCAAGACCCACCCAGACACACCCAGGAGGAGTGTGCTTTACTAAATCAACCAGGCTCTTCTTAATCCAATAAAGTCAGGATTACTGGACAGAGCAAGAGAAGTACAGAAAAGAGGTATCGAATCTGAGAGCCATAATTGTAATTCTGAACCACCATGTTGTTTTGCAATGGCAAAGACTTTTCCAACTTACATATAAAGGAATCAAGGATTAGAAAGAGAAAACAAATTAGCAAAAGATGTAGTATAGTAGGTGACAGAACCAGTAATAAAACTCAAGTAACTCAGATTTTCTGATTTCTAGGCAAGGATCCTTTTCATTTCACTGTATATTGTTTCCCTTGAAAATAATGGATCCTACCACAAGTGTATGTGGGTAAAAAAAGAGCAAAATGTGAAGAGAAAATTATGATGGCTTATTAAAAGAAATTTACAAGGTATCAGCAAAGTTAAATTTTTCCTGTGGATGGCTACACTGGGGATACTCGTACACTAAATTTAGTGCGTTTAATTTTTTTCTTCACAGTATTAGTTTCACTTCAAATACTACGACAAATTAAACCTGAGAAAATAAACTTTATTTATGTATTTATTTTTTGTACGTATAGCAGTCTTTGGGACATCTTGCATAATAGTCTCATTATCTGCACGTTTTTTTTTTCCCCATAGTTGCAGTTACATGTTTAGCTGCGGTTCAAACTGTTAATACTAGTCATGACACTTCAAAAAAGCCCACGTAAGTTTTATTGCAACATTGTGTTTTTCTATTTTATTTTTAGCTGTTGTTACTAATCTAATTTATAAAAAAATCCTTTATTACAGGTATATGTGTATAGGAAAAACCATAGTGTTTATATATACACCAAATACAGAAGACAGGGTTTGTTTGGTACTGTCTGCAGTTTCAAGTATCAACTGGAGTTCCAGGAATGTATTTTTAGGGACAAACAGGGACCTCATGCACAAACCTGAACTTCAATATTCTGTATTATTAGTTGGCAAAGTTTTACATGAACAAAAAGAAAATAAGTGTTTATGATAGAACACACAGTAATAAAAATTAAATATATTAGTGATAATTTTTTTCAATAGATTATAGTTCCATGTTAAAATGTTTTCGGAATCAGATTTTCTTCTAAAGTACACACACATTAAAGGAAGCTGAGAATATAGTGACAGTTTATAATTAAATGTTCTAAAAACTTACAACCTTAAGAAAAATTAAGCAAGTAGACTAACTGGAGTAGGTACCACACTCTCCCTGGAGTACAGTAACCCAATTGAGAATCACTGTTAGTTTCTCCTACTAATTTAATGACATACCGGAATGCCCCAGACTATTCAATATTAACCCGAAATGTTCTGACAATACTGTATCTGTACTCAAAAGCTGAAAATGGAGGATTACTCCATTACTCAATTACTGATACTTGAAAAAAACTAAAACACAGAACTGGCTTACTCTGCAATATCGAGATATCCACAGGAAGCAGCTGCATGTAGTGGAATCCAGCCTTCATTATCAGGTTGATTAATATTTGCTCCATTTTCTACCAGAAACTTCACCATATCAACATTGTCATCAATGCAAGCCTAAAAACAAAATAGAAAGCATGACTGGAAAAAAACTTGAATCAATACTCCAAGTAATATACCAACAGAACAAAATTACTGCATTATAGATTTTATAGTATTGTCTCTGTAAATTAACCTATAGGTGTCTTAATTGCACAGCCATTAAACAAGCCAACATACTAAGTATGGGTTAACTAAACTATTATGGCTTAGATAGTACATGTGACTATTCTCCTTATGGCAATCCAAATAATATATATTAAAATTAAATTCATCAAAATATTAAGGACCAATAACATCCTCTATAGCATTGATTTTCAAAATGTAATCTACTGGACTTCTGGTGGTAAGACAAGATCTTTTCAGGGTATTAACGAAGCCAAAGCTATATTCAAAATGGTACTAGGATATTTCCCTCCCCCCACCCCCACTTTGTTGACATGGAACCTTGAGGGTGCAACAGTGGTAAAACCACATGTGTCTCAGCACAAATTAAGGCAGTAGAAAGCAAAACTAAGGAATTCTGATCGATGTGGTGACCACTATACACTCACAGTTCTTTTACTTTTTTTTTTTCAAAGCTGTTTTTACTTATGAATGTCCTTGAAAGAGAAGTAAAAATCATTAGGTACTGTTGTATCTTTATCCCTAAATACATTATCTTTGAATATTCTTTGGAGGATGGGAAACATTAAAGTACTTCTTCCAAATATGACAGCTGTCTTGAAAAGCACCTGTAAAACTGAGCTGCAAGGTGAACTAGGTACTTTTTCATAGTTCTTTTTCTTTAAACTTAAGTGAAAAATGGTAGTGAGTATGAATTCTGGCAGACGTTTTTTAAACTAACAAAAAGTTTGTCACTTCATTAAAAGCAATTATAAATACACCTCATGTAACTAACAGCATATCTGTGACCAATGAGAAATTCAATCTTTCAAAATAAAATGAATTAGTCCTTTAATTAAGAAAAGTTACTATGTAACAAAAATGTTACTCTTAAATGAATAAATATCTTAATTCCACAGGCTTATCCTGCAACACTGTAAATAACAATGCACACAGCACATACAAATTCTTACCATCACTTAGAGCCTATGATGTCATTTAACCCAAGAAGCTCCCTAGTCACCTGGAGGTAATCTCTCTAACTGGCATGTTTTGACTTCGCACAATAACCGCTATACTTGCCATTGTAGTATGACTATTGATATACACATATACCATGAATGTCTTCAGTTGTGCTGCCATGTTATAAATGAATTCAAAACGTTTATCTTTCATGACCATTTATTTTAACTGTGGAGAAGAGCAAGAAGTTGCACGCTGCCACATTTGGTAAATAATGTGGACAAGAACATGTTACTTCTATATTAACCTGTCTCTCCAATGGATGGTACTAACAGCGGCATTCACTGTAGTTTTGATCACACCTCAGAAGACATTATGAAAGAAAGACGTCTAGGACTGCTTCAGAAATTAGCAAGAGTAATGGATTAAGTGTATTTAAACCTGTAAGTGGTTTTGAAGAAAGAAATGAATATTTTGAGGGAAATTAATGGTTATGTCTTTTAATGTAACAAAAACTTAAACATCCACGTACATTTTGGTCACTCCTTGTATATTATGGTTGTTGGCATATAAAATCTTAATTTACAGTTCTTAATACAGTTCTCTCAGTGGAAACATTTGCTAAAAATGTATGGGAAAAATAAATAACCACGTAATACATGTCCTATGAGATAGGCTGTATTCATAGTCATACTTGATTGGTTTTTGGAGGGTTTTCTGGGATTGAAACTGTTTATCATCATTATAGTGTATAGTCTTTATGCAGATAAAATCTCCATGATGAATGACAAGGATCCCTGCCTAAGAATCTGAGGTCTGTGTCATGCATAAAGGTGTGTGATTTGGGAAGTTTGGGTGCAATCCACTCAAGCCATTTTTTCCCTCTGAACTGACATAAAATCACTATTTGTGCAGAAGGGCAAGCAATGCTTTCCCCCAGTTTGGATAAAATGGGTCAAGTAAGCTAATCAGCTTCTGTTTCTTACCTATGATAAATATATAACTGACATACAACTAGGAGTATATCAGCTGATGGCTAATCCCTTTGAGTTCTTTAAAAGTGGTCCTAATACCATAATTAGTAGACATTAATTCTCAATTCATTATCAAGAAATCTCTGTGGAAAAGTGTGCTACACATTTAAGTGTTTTCAAAAAGTAAGTTTATTAAGTAATCATGGTTATTTTTCAGTAATTACTAAAAGGAACAAAGATGCTTGTGTCATAATAAAGTTATCTTAACCTGATTTGGCTACACATTACTATTATGTATCCCTCTTAAAACTTGCACTTTAGCATTTGGCCAATTTTAAACCACCAATGTCTATGCCTGTATTCAAGAAAGGAAACTTTTCTGAAGGTGAAATGCTGTCAACAACAAGAAGCATATAAATGGCAGAAATAGAACGCAGCTGATGGATATAACACAAGAAGGCTTAAGGACAGCATACACCTAAGAAGGCTGTTTGAAGATGGCTGATCAGATAAAATTAATCAGCACTGTATTAGGAACAATGTTGTAACACCTGTATCTCGTTTTTCAAATGATATTCTTGTGTAAGTGGCAGCTTTATGATAAGCCTTCTTTAGCCACCATACTGAAATTACAAATACTGCTTCCACCATTTTGTATTCCGAATACTTATTTTTTCTTTGTATCGTTTATTACTATAACATATTATATAACATATTATATATTTCCACTTATTTATTGACCAACTATTTGATGAGAACATCAATTCTGCTGTATCCCCATATCCTTGTACAGTGCCTGGCATGTGTAAGGAACACAATGAATGAAAGCAAGAGAAAGCTTACATTCAAAGTATGAAGAAGTCATATAGGCAGGTAATAATAGAGCTGTGGTTCTAAGATAATCTCAGATTTAATAAAAAAAAAAAGCTGTTTCCTTTCCACACCTGTAATACTGCATTTCCACAGCAGGCTTTCACACAATCCAGCCACTTAAAAAGGGTTAGGTTTTTTTTTTTTTTTTTTGGAACAAATGAAACCAATTGTGCTGTCCCTCCTACAGAAGCAAAGAAATGACTTTAGTAGCATTTCATAAGAAAGAAACTACTGAAGTTTATGTGAACAAAAGCAGTATACACTTGAAATGGAAAAGCATTAGGCAGGAATCAAAACCTCTTTCTATAGGTTCTAGTTCTGGCTCTGCCACAAATTTTGGGGCTGCAGACAAGTAATAATTTTGGTCTTTAGGTGTAAGAAAGCAGCTGGGCATTACATATTACTATAATTCCCTTTCATGTTAAAACTTTTATGTACTCACGATGATTTTCCTGTAGTAAGTTACAAACCCCGTGATAGCAGGCTTCCCTAGCGCCCAGGACACATTTCATACACAGAAGATGACAAACAAATACATTTTTAAAGACTAAATGTACTGCCTGAGAAAAGAACTTATTTTTTTTCCATGGGTCACCGGCTAAAGGAAGAAAAATGAGAAGAGACCTGAGAAACACAGTTACACAATAACAAAAAAGGAGACACATAATTCTGTTGTATTAGAAAGTAGCTTATAAAATGGTGTTTGAGATGAAGTAATGACTCAAAGTGACTTAAAATGGTAAAACCTCTATAAGCATAATTTCCTTTAAGATACTGATTAAAATCTATTCTGTTAACTTCTTTTAATTCTCTTAAGCTTCAACAGCATTCTGATGTTTATCATCAGTATAAAAATATAAAACTGTGATAAGTGTATTAGTACAAATACGATTGTTAAAAAAAACAAATAAAAAATGACTCCTTATAGAAAGGATGTCCTATACTCCACCAGCAATGATGGGCCACTTCAGCAGCAGCAGCAGCAGCAGCAGTAAGTAAGAGAGAACATTTTACAATTTCAAGATGATGTCTGAAATTATGCTTTAGTTTTTTAAGCAGAAGAAAGACAAAATCACATCAGCATTTCAAAATGATCAACAGAAGCAAAATGAAGAAGAAAGAGCCAAAAGCCAAGCAGATACTCAGAATGAACTTATACTATTAAGAGAAACAAGAAATATGCAGGCCCTACCAATAGACTATGAAAGGGCAGGGAGGAAAAGCCATGCAAGGAAATACACGTCACAGATTCAAAGGACAGTCTGAAAAAAAGGATGATGACATTTTTCAGTATGCTGAACTAATAGATGTCTGAGCATCTATCTAACCATGCAGACTTGGAGCTTGACAGTAAATGTGGACAAAAAAGACACCGTGAGGATGATCTCAGCTGAGGTATTTAAAACAATGGGACCTGAAACTGATCAGGGAGAGAACACAGAGAGCAATTATGAAAACACTTAAAAAGCCTGATTAAATTATGATCTATATATTCTGCCTATAAGAAAGGCATTTGTGGCACTTTAGTCAGTCAGTAGAGATCTAGAAACACAAGGTGCAAAACATTAATACCACAAGTAAATAGGTGATTATATCAAAAGAAATGTTCAAGAACAATTCCAGAGATACACACTGGGTATTAAGAGATCTCAGAAGGAATGAGGGTAGTAAGGGATTATTTTCCTAAAGAAAATGCTGTATTTGAATTTAAGGACACAAAGCACAATATGATGAAGATGAAGTTAGCAGAATCTAAAATAGCTCTATGCACCGCTAACAACACTGACAGTGAACATAAAATAAATTCCAGAAAAAATGACTGAAGTGTCTTCATAGGAACGTAACTGGCTGTTGCTTGAAAAAAATAGAACACAAAACAGCTATTCTCTAATAAAACATTCCTAATTTTTATTTTAAGTACATATGCTTCAACTCAATATAAAAGAAAAACACCAGCAAAAACAGCAAAGCAGTTATTGTGAAATCTATTTATAAATGTTTGAAATATTTTAATATAAAATGCTAAAACCACAGTCACATATACATTATGCATGAATGTCAAATTCATCGTATAAATTGTTCAAACTATTCTTCTGAACATTTACAAAGTATACACAAGAAACTGGCAAGGCATGCCCATAAACATCCTGTTGCTAAGAGAATGGAAAGCTAACATACACAGTATATTAAGAGACACATGACATGTTGTCTTAAAATACCTGACTACATTTGGTGTGTTTATTGAGCCATATAAGGAAAGAAATAGACAAATCAAATGTACTTCTAAAATTTTATCAGACACGCTTTATCTTTTCACTGATGCACAGCCAGGGCTATTACCAATAACAGATGGCTGTGGGAAAACATTTTCATCATTCAATTCTAGGTACAGGCAACATTGTAAGGTTCTGTTGGGGAGAAAGGCGAAATCAACAAACTAGTTCAAATACACGAAACTTGTTTTTTATTGTCTCACACGTGTTTAACAAGAAAAAAAAAGCTGACAAGTCTGATAGAATAAGAAGGCTATACAATGCTCAAAGTAGAAAGTCCATAGCTTAAAGATTCATCCTGGGTGGCATATATAGCTTGAAAACTCACTAACGTTCACTCATAAAATAATCTAAACAAGAATGTTTAATAATTATGTATCCTGATTACAAGCGTTTGAATCTGACACATTTTATTCTGTTTCATTAAAGTGCCTGTGTCAAAAAGTAGACTTCAGAATCACACTGTCCACAATGAATCCAGCTGGGCCACTCACTGGATGTCCTTGGGTAATAGGTACTATTTACTTTGTGCACTATAACTACCTCTGAAAAATCAGAGTAACAGGACATCCCATCTCAACAGTCTACTATCAGAAGTGCAGGAATAGACATGAATAGACACATCATAATTCATAGTTATGTTACTACACTTATACAAAAACATATTCTGATGTCTTTCCCAATAATACTTTTTTGATATTCTTATCCAAAAATACAATTTTAACAATTATTGTGCCATCCATACAATGTATAATTCTGTAAGTTACAAAGTAAGGTTAAATAGTAGAGAAATGTCAAATATACATTTTAGTATCACTTTTAGTGGAAGTCCCACTAACCCACTAATTCTAAGAGGGTGACTGAGTTTTAAAACAGTCACTAAGAAAATCTTAGGAATTCCAAATGTCTTACAAACTTAACCTCTATAAGTCCAATCATACAAATCATACATGATATAAAATACATATAATTATAGAAATCTAAGGTGAAAATGTAAGTATAGCCAATAAGTGAAATGCTTTCACCTAGTCATTAGTACACAATTATTTATAAGTAAAACATAACTTAATCTGAATACCTAAGTTGTCTTGGTCAATTTCTACTTCAGAGGAAAAAATTCTGCTTTTAGCAAGGAAAAGTTCAACTAGTGGAAGTAGAAATTTGTGGATGTACTATACAAATCAGTCCATGCCCCAAACATTCAGTATGACACATATATCAGTACGTATTCAGAGGAACTTAACTGGATACAGTCCAAGAAATGTTTTTGTTCTATTTTTAGAAAAACTGAAGCTGGTTATTTAAAAAGGGGTATGATGGGTGTGGTTTATATCAGGGAGACAATGAAAAACTTCAGCCAGTACTCACAAGCTGAGAGAGAAAAACAAAACAAAACAAAACAAAAACCAGAAAGGGCTGGAATGTAAGCTCAGTGGCAGAGTATTTGCTTAACATGCACAAAGTTCTGAGTTCAATCCCTAGTACCATAAACATAAATGAATGAATAAGCATATCGATCTTGCATTAGAGAACCGCCAAATAAATAGGAAATACAATTTTAGGAGATCACTATATATAATTGTGGAAACAAGAATTTAGCATTGTTTTCCACCTTTCTACTCTCTTACCACATGGGCAGATGTAGATGTAAAAATAAAAACTTGTACTTTTGAAAAGTCATTTTCAAATAGCAAATTTATTGCAACAATAAATTCAAAATATAAGTTGAACACAATCGATAGGCCCAGATAATTCTTAATTTGGACAAAGAAAAGCTCAGGCTTATTTCTCCTAGAAAGATTGTAGGAGGTAGCAATGTCTAACAAAGATAAGATACATATATTTTCGGATTCAGTTAAACAGAAATAGAAAAAGTTAACCAGAGATAGAAAACACAGGCTATAAAAAATCTGGCAAAAATCTTTTGAGACTTAAACAAAAAAAATCATAAATATATCTCTCTCATTTTACACATTTCTGACAGGACCCATTTAGTCGGAAGTGGAATCTAGCTAGATATTTACAGGCTAACACTCATCTCGGAACTTGGTAAGAGAAGAGCATTTCTTCTAAAGTCCTTAGACATATGAAACAAACAACGTCAGGATCACTCTCTCACAATTTTCATTGATTGCTTGCTATGTACAATACATTGGCCATTCATTTTGACAGATACAAAGACCAACACTAGAGGGCATGTCCTCCTTGTTTCTCTTATGCACAGTGTACTTGGCATGTAACAAGTACATAATACATGTGGAGTGAATCAAAATAATTTATGACCTAGTGTGTATGTACACAAAGAGAAAGTATTTTAAATATGTTTGAGACACATTCCCTTTATTACTGCTTAGATTACTTACTTGTCCTTAAGAAATACAAACTGACTTATCACATAATAACTAACAATTTTTGTTTAGTTACAGGGGGAAAAACAAAAGTATCTACTTACTATTTTAGCCTAATGAATGGGGAAAAGGAGTTTATTAAAGAATACAGAGGGTGATACAATTCTTGCTATTGGCATACATAATAAAAAAGCAGAGAATACCTGCTAAATTAACAAACACCTATCTATCTATCTATCTATCTATCTATCTATCTATCTATCTATCTATCTATCTATCTATCTATTTTTTGAAACAAGGTCCCAGGCTGGTCCTAAACTTACTATGTAGATTGACCCTGGATTCAAAGCAATCCTCCTACCTCAGCCTCTCGAGTGCTGGGATTACAGGTAGGCATCACCACGCCTGCCTTTATATGGTGCTGGGGAATTGAATTCAGGGCCTTGTGACCTCTATGCCATTTCTCCAGCCCCTGAACAAACACCATTAAGTCACTTATTTTCCAAAAACATCTCTCTAGTTAGGATATATTAATAAAATTTTTATGAGTCCCAAAGTTATATCTAACTGCTTCCTGACGAGTCTCACTATTTTGCAAAACTGGTGGTCAATAAAGAGCAGAGATCACCCATTAATTTAATAAATATTTGTTGAATACTTTTTATAGCCAGATACCCGGTTGATTGTTAAGAATGCAACAGTGAAGGACACTGACCAGACTTCTGCAAAGAGCTTACAGTTCAGCAGGAAACATAACCAGCTGCACAAAAACAGAAAAAAAAAAAAAAAAAAAAAAAAAAAAAAAAAAAAAAAAAAAAAAAAAAAAAAAAAAAAAAAAAAAAAAAAAAAAAAAAAAAAAAAAAAAAAAAAAAAGATAAATGTTAAGGACTTAATGAGATACCTAATGTAGATTTGGGAGGGGGAGAAACAAAATCTCTTCAGAGTGATGCCCAGAAATTTCCATTTCAGAGAAGTTCCCTGGCAAAATCTGTAAAACTATATACTAGGATTGAGAATCATGGATACCCAGAGTAAGTGATGCAGAGAAATAAAAGACAAGGCAATACTAGCATTATCTAAAGTGTGATACAAAAAGCCTAAGACAGAATAAAGAAAGCAACAAATACCCAAGGAGGAAAACGACAAAGCAGGCTGATAAGCAGCAGCCTGAAAGAAATGAAGTCCAGGTACAGAGAAACAAAGGGGAACATGAAAAAGAGAATTCTAAAGTAGAAATGGTAGGGTAAAGCTAGTCTTAACAGAACCCTTCCCTAAATAAACCCTAATTCTTCTATCACATTTTTCAATGTCCCCAGGAATTGTTCTAGGTGTTTCATGTGTACTAATACATCTACTCCTCCCAACAAACCAATATGTAAGAAATACCATCATTTAATACCTGATATCTGGCAAGACTGTGATGTTATCACAGATACTGGGCTTCACTACCTGTGCCCTTAGGCACAAGCTGTGCAACTAGACAATGGCTAGAGCACAAAGCAAAACAATATCCCAAGACAATTTGGGCTTATCGAACAAAACGTCAAATGCACAGACCTGTAACTTCATTCTAAGAACTTTTTCCGCAGATACATTAATAGGTATGTAAATTGACACGTGGATTCATTAAAACCTAATGAACTTTAAGACAGAAACAACTTAAAAGTCTTTAAATAAAAAAGAACTTAAATTTTCATCAATAAAAATTTTATGAACTAATATGAAATAAATTTTGGATATTTTGCCAAATGAAAAAATAAAGTAAAACTGAGTAAAGTCTCTAAGCAATGTGTTAAAAATAAAATCAAATTAATTTATTCAAGCTGATATACATATTTGTTCCTAACAATATGTCTGAAAGGATATACATAATAAAATGGCAATTGTGACAGGATATGGCTAGGCTAGCCAGTCCCATTAAAGTAGTATACCACAGGAAAGAAAATCCCTACATAACAATATAGAAGAATAATAATACAGAAGAAGCAGCTAGGGGATCTGTGACTTTTGGAGAGATTATGTCAACTTGAGGCTATCAGGAACCACTCCTGGATTAGGGTTTAGGAACCAAGCCTAGATCAGGCAATTATGAATTAGCCTGGATCAGTGTGTATGTGCTTCGTGGGGCAGCAAATGAGACAAGAACACCCACCCAGATGTAGGAGGCCCAACTGGGGACTCGAACTGTATAAAAAGAAAGGAAGAAAGACTGTTAACAGCTTTTTCCTCTGGGGAAAGACTGGCCTTGATGGGACTTGGTTTCCTGTTTGTGATCCCGTGAGGAGCTGCCTCCACCTCTGCCATGTACATCCACTGCTGCTGGGCACTCCCGAATGGACTGTGACACCCTGAAACTGAGTGAAAACAAACCTTTCTTACCCTAAATTTGTGGATGTCGGGTACTGAGTCACAGCAATGAAAAAGGTAGTAAGATAGAAATCGGTACCAAGAGAGGAGTATGAGCTCAAAGGGCTGGGATGGCCCTACCCCTATGTCACTGCTGCTTACTGCAACCTCCATCTTCTCTCTTTTAGGCTGGATCCACTCACGGCCCACAGCTTTTCTCAGCTGATAATCCATGCTTCTGGCTTTTGCACTGCTCTCCCAGGGGCACACTGCTTGGCTTCCACAGCTTTCCCCTGAAATCTGGCTGGAAGCCTCCATGAACCCACAACTCTTGCACTCTGTAAGCCTGTAAAGCCAGGACCTGTGGACATCGCCAAGATCCACCACTGCCTTGAGCAGTAGTCTTGCTTCCTTGAGCCATGGCAGCAGCAGATTCTGGGTGCCTGGATGGAGGAACTCCAGGGAGTTGAACTGTGGCAAACAGTTTCCTCTTTGGTAGGTATTCTTCACAGAGCAAGATCTTTTACCTTTCGACTTTTTAATTGGTAAAGGGTGGGATCTTACCAATTTCTGAGACACCGTAAAGGCCTCTTCCTTACAGTCCTGATTCCAAGTACTTGGCTCCTGTTTAATGTTAGTCTCTTCAATAAGCACAGGCCTTTTCACTCCAGACTGCAAGTTTTTTACATCTGTTTTCTCTGCCGTTGTCTACTGTCTTTCACCAAATAGTTGGCTAAAAGCCACAAACAGCAGCTATGTTAACAGGTTGAACATTAGTCTGCCTTGAGATTTCCTCCACAAGAGTAAGCAGGCTATGGCCCTTAATCTCAGTTTCAGGCAAAGTCTCTGGACAAGGGCAAAATGCCAATGAACTTTTTGTCAGAGCGCAGTAGACACGTTTCTTAGGCCATGTGCCGATATAGTCCTACCCATCTCAAACTTCTTGAGGCTGGCCTTAATGGGACTTGGCTTCCTGTTTGTGATGTTGTGAGTTGCTGCCCACCTCTGCCTTTGCCGTGTGCTTCCCTTGCTGCTGGCAGCCTGAGTGGACTGTGACTTCCTTAAACTGTCAGCGAAAATAAACCTTTCCTCCCCTAAATTTGTGGATGTTGGGTATTGAGTCACAGCAACAAAAATGGAACTAAGACAGGGCCCTCCTTCTTTTCCTGATTTTTCCTAGCAGCTTTAATATTTTTTTTCAGACAATAGAACTCAGATTTTGCCAGGCTGTAAGTTTCTCTTCCCTAACGTGTTCCCTACTCCAAGTAAGACACAATAACCACTAACATATACAGAAAAGGAAGACAGTGAAACACTATAACCATCTACTTTTTTATCTATTTATCTATTTTATTATTCTTTGTATTGCTTGTTTGCCACTTGGCACAATTTTGTACTGACTCTAAGTCTTTTCCTGCCAAAAGCTGAACACAAATAAACCAACCTTTTTAAGGTTGGCCTAAATTCAGGAATCAGAAACATACACTGGAAGAAAAATTTAAATGAACTGGGTAAAATAAGTACATTTGTTAGTCCATTTTGGCTACTATAAAAATGTTAAAAACTGAGTGATAAGACCAGGAAGTATATTCTGGAGGGTGAGAAAGCAAAGATGAAAGCACAGGCAATTTTGGTACATAGCGAAAGCAGCTTCCTGGTTAATAATGGTGAATCCAACTTCGTTGAGCCTCATTTATAAGAGTACTGGACTCATGGGCATTAGGGATGACACAAAATTCAGGCCATAGCAGTGAGTACACATGCAAAAATGCAGAAAGAAAACAACATGGAAGGACACATCGCTTGACAAACCAAGTAAGTGCCATACGGTAGAGACACATTTTGGCTGTATCCTGCAAGGGTTCATGTGTTAAAGGCTGGGTCCCCAATGAGGTTAGGTAAAAGGTGGTAGAACCTCTAAGAGATAAAACCTATTGGGAGGTCACTGGAGGCACTGCTCTCTGAAGAGCTTAAGGCAGTTCATGTAAGAAATCTAATTATTATTATCATCATATATTTTTAAAGCAAAACTGGGTCTTCCCTTGCTATCTATCACTTCCTGCCTTGCACCTTGCCACTTGATCTTTCCCTGCCACATGCATTCCTACCATGTTGCCACTTGACAGTAGGCCAATCCCAGAGACAAAGAGGATGGGACAGCCTGCTTCTGGATTTTCAGGCTTCAAAACTGTCAGCTACATAAACTTTGTTTTCTTAAAAAAAAAAAAAAAAACAGCTCTCATCAGGTATTTTGCTATAGCAATGGAAAAACAAGTAACACAGTCTTTCTCATAAAAAAGATGGAGAAAGTAGATGCATGCCAAGAAAAATGAATGATCATTCTGATTATAAAAATTCAGGACTTGATAACTTCTCTAGACAAAAAACAGATTTTAGACTTGCTAGACTCTACATATTCTACTTTTAATCTTTTTACACCTCAGCCTTTATTCCAAACCTCTTCTCCAGACTATGGTAACATAACTAGGGCTACACAATGCTCCCTCCTTCATAATGTAACATTATGAACATAATTGTCCTAACACATTTAAAATGTTGCTTTAAATATCCACTCATATGCACTACTTCTGCATTCTGTCTCCCCTTCTGCCTCTACTATTTTGCGGGCTCTCAAAGAAAGAAACTTATCTTAGTTCTCACTATACTCAAGAGTACCTAGAATATATTAGATAGCACCCAAATGTTAAATGGAAGAAATAAAATATCAGTAGGACTCAGGAACGGGCTGGCAATTCTTTGCCACTTGTAGAACACTGAAATCAGATAAATTATTTTTCTGAATCATATCAGATTTACTACAAGATGTGTAAGTTAAAAAGTCTTTTGCAGGTTTTCTACATTGAATGAAAGAATACTACATTCCATTCCATTCTCTCTCTCTCTCTCTCTCTCTCTCTGTGAGACAAGGTCTTGCTCTATAGTCTAGAACTCACTGGTCCTGAACTATGGAGCCCAGACTACCCTTGGACTCAACAATCAGCTTGCTTCAGCCTCTCGAGTGCTAGGATTATAGGCATGCGCCACCATGCCCAGCTTTATGTGGTACTGGGCAATCAAACCTAGCATACCTTGCTTGTATTTGCTAGGCAAGCGCTTTAATGCTGTGTCATTCCTCTCGTGCTACATTCCATTTTACTAAACAAAACATACAAAACCGATTCTTGAAATTAAATCTATAAGGTGTGATAAAAACCTGCACTGAATGTTTAAGTTTTAAAATAACTTTATCACAGTAAGAGACACACAAACATACTTATTCCATCGTTCTTCTGAATTCTGAAAACCCTCTTTTGTGCAAGTCTTTACTAGATGTGATAAAAAAAATCACAGTGAATGTTGTTCCTGAGTGCATCCAATAGAAAGAGAGCCTCATAAAAATATTAAGATACGTCCTTATCTACTTTGATCACTGGATCTGACACAATGCTACTTTTAGGTCTTTCTCAGAGTCAAAATGATTATGAGAGGTAAATGTTCCAAAGTAAATTAAGACATAAAGGAAGCTATTAATGTGCAATTGGGAAAACTCATGAAAGAGGACTTTCTAGAACTGCTTTGGAAGGCAAGACAGCAAGATTGATGGAATAAATGTTTATGAAGCAAGGAATATTTTGAGGGGATTAGTGGCAATGTATCTTTTACTGTTTTTACCTGGATGTGTGTAATCTTAGCATTTACCTGGATGTGTGTAATCTTAGCATTCTGGCAGACGAAGCAGAAAGACTGCAAGTCGGAGCTCAACATGGGCAACGTAGCAATTTGGTAAGACTTTGCCTCAAAATCAAAGCTATACGTATGGGCTAGGGATGTAGCTCAGATGAAGGCCATAGATTCAAACCCCATACCACAAACATAAAGAAATACATTAAACTTAAATTCACTGTATGTTCTGTTCACACGTCATATACTTGAGATACCCTTGTGGTCACAGAAAATAACTGTATTAATCAAGGAAAAGAAGACTGTATTAAAACAGAATAAAAATGTACCAAGTAGAAAGCAGTTATTATCCTAACATCCCTATCCTGGTTAGCACTGTCACTTATGAATGTCTACACCCTTTTTTCACTTTTTCTATTTAGGTCGCAGCAATTCTACAGCAGAAACATTCTATACAAGGACTATTTTTTTTTTTTTTTTGGAATCCGTCATCAATGAATAAATTTCCTAGCTGTAGAGACCCTTTCTTTCCCTCATAGTGAGATAAAATAAACAAAAGAATTGTTTTCAAGTGTCATTTAAAAAAATCAAATTATATAACCAATAGCAAGTGCTGTCTCTTAAAAATAACATCATCAATCTAGCATAAAACTACTGGTAGGAATTCCTCTCATATAAGACACACTAACAATGCACAAAAGATTCCTAGCAACTTAGGAACTGTGGTAATCAAGGCAGCCAAGAAGGACAAGTAAAAGCCAGCCAAATCTGTTTTCTTTGCTTCTATTTTATTTTTTGGTCCTTTTGAAGTGGTGCCTTGTCTTTTCTGAAAGTATGAAACTTAAGTCTTGACCACATAAGGCTTTGGGATACCTATGAATGGAAAGGTGGGGAGGAAACATGAAATCTAAAAGCATGAAAATACATGAAGAGAGGTACTAAATTATCCTGGGAGTAGTTCACAGTTTTAATTCTACATTGACTACAAAAAAATTCTCACAGTCAACTGCAGAAAAGTACTTGCAAAAACATAGTCAAATTCACAATGTTTAAAACATAAGTAGATTATATAGAACAAAGAAATTTCATTTAACAATTTGCTGGAAATCTTCCTAAAGTCTATTGTACACTCTTTTATCACTTTAAAAAGTTCAAAAAACTTAACTTTTGTATTAAAGGGTATCAATGACTAAGGTTATCTGATGGGCATAGATGAATCATAACCGATACAAATCCTTATGAAGTATGACATTAACACAAAGCCAAAAAGAAAACAAGTTAATCTTCATTTAATATGGCAAATGTCATATTGTCTGTAGACACTCAGAATGTTAGACAATAGCCTAAAGTACGAAAAAAGATTGTAGGAAAGTTCATCTATACATCTTTATGGATAAAGTGAAGGTTAAAACAATTAATTTAAAAGGAGAGAGCAGAAGCATATCAGGTATCTGTTCTATTTGGCAACAAAACCAAAATAAATGCAAATCCATGCCAATTGAAATTTAAGAAGCAGCATACAGTTTTAAGACAGCCATTCACCTATCTAGTTATTCATGTATCTTACATTATTTGCACAATAAAAATTCAAGATTTAAATATTCTTAAGATAGAGGTTTAGAAAAAAAGATTTTAAAAATGCTTCCTATGCTTTAAGTTTATATGTTTAGGTGGAGGATGATGCCACCATTTTCAAGTGTTATACCTAAAAAAAGCCACTGTGAAATTCAGCAGAAAAGTACGTGTTCCATCCTTCACCTTTCACTAACTTTCAACTAAATCTCTCTCTCCCCTTTTCCGTCCTCATTGTGAATTCTCACTTCTTAATGCACTTCAGTTCTTTCCAGTCTATCACTCACTGACTTTACTCATCTTGACTCTAGGTCAACTACACATTGATTTCTTCAGGATCCTTTGTGATTCTCAACAATCTCTAAGACTCAGTAATATCATATGCTGGCTCTCTGTGCTCCTAAACAGATGATAATAAAAAGCAACTCAAGGAAAATTAAGAAACTATATCGACTTGACCCACTGTAAATGCATTCTGATCCCACTATAATATTGTGACAATGCTGTTCAGATTTTTAAAATGTCTTTTAGCTGAATTTTTATTCCTTTTACTACAAATATCCTCCAATAAGATTTCACTGATGATAAATCACATTACTTCACAATCTCACTTGTAATACTCAACAACTGTGCCCTTACACTACCAGAAAATCAAAATGGTAAGTGGCAATTCTCTTAAGGATTTCACTGTTTGCATATTAGAAGTTCTTTTATCTTCCCTCTTATCTTTCGTTTGTAGGAAGACATGCTTTACCACTCACAAATGAAAATCCTAATGACTTCCTACACAAATGCCAGCTTTGTTCATTTCCATGTTTTAATATTTTATCTTATGCTTCAGCCAAACAAAGCAACTAACTCACTAGTCCAATTCTTAATTTGGTTATCTTTTACGCTGCTCTCTTGCTTACAATGCTTTCCCTACATGTGACTGTATAAATTCCCACCTGTTTCCAAAATAAATCTTTTTGCGTACCTCCTAAGCTTCCCTTACTCTACTTTTCAAATATATGATTCCTTCTTTTATTTTGTAGTTTATAAAAGTAAACATACAGTATTGTGGTTTAGATCTGGAATGTCCCCCAAAAGTGTCATGTATTTAAATGTCATAGATTGTCTGTGTAACCATGTGCTGTTGGGAGATGGGGGCCTAGTCTGGAGGGGTGGACTACAAGCATGTAAATTGGACTAATGGCATGTAGCGGGGTTTACCATACCTTCCACACCCGGATACAGGAGGGACTAATCACTGGGAGGAGACCTGGAAGGATATAACCTGCTTCCTGGACTACTTAATAGTCTCAACTTGCCTTCCTGTTTGTGATGCTGTGAGAAGCTCCCTCCACACCTCTGTTTCTGCCATGTACTTCAATTGCTGCCGTCTGCCCCTGAAAGGACTATGACTTTTTGAAACTGTGAGCTAAAACAAACCTTTTCTCCCTTAAATTTGTAGATATCAGGTATTGAGTCACAGCAACGGAAAAGTAACTGAGACTCACAGTAAAGTTGAAAACAATCTTACAGTGAACATCTATATAATTACCAACTCAGATTCTAATATTCACCTGTTACTACATATTTTGGTATACACACAGCTATTTTTCATTTCATTACACATTTCATTACTTTACAAACCCAGTGATGCTGCTATTTGAATGTGAAGAGTCTGTCAATATCCATGGAAGGTCCCTATGGATACCCAAATCTGACACTGTTCAAGCTCCTTACATAAAATGGAATATTTACACATAACCTGTACAATTTTCCCATATTATTTAAGTTACCTCAATTCTTACATATGTAATACAACATAAAGTGGTATGTAAGTAACTGTTATGCTAGAGGATAATGTTTAGGCAACAATGACAAGAAAAAAGTCTGCATGTTTAACATAGATGTAATTATTTTTTCAAATATTTCCAGTCACACAGTTGAATAACTGTGGATGCAGAACCCACGAAAACAAGGTGCTGACTGTATTAAGAAATTAAAACTATACCTTAGTTTCCCGCTTAATACTTCAGCATGTGCATCATTAAGTAAAGTTCACATTTGTTTTCTTCTGGTGCAAAATTCAGGTGCAATAGAATGCAGAGATGTTAAATATACATTTACTAATGCAAAAAATTATGTATCTACACTCCTACAAGAAACAATTCTAGTATTCTGGAAGGCTGAGGCAGAAAGATTTCAAAGTCGAACACAACATGGGCAGTTAGTATAAACTCGTTTCAAGAAACAAATAATAAAAGCGGAGGATTCAAAGCTTGGGTTCAATTTACAATATGGGTGGAGAGGGGAGGGAGAAAGTAGTTAGAACATATCTCTATGTTTCACAGTAGTAAATCTTAGCCACCAGAAGTAAATTTTATTCTGACTTTTTTTTTTCCCATTATAAATAAGACTTGGTCATTCTAAAATTTCACAACAATGGAAATCTTAGCATTCTTTCTTATTTTATGAAGTTTCTTTATGCAAGTGTTTAGGGGATTTGTTCATGTCGCCATAGGTAGTAGCTCATTTCTTTTTATTACTGAACAAATTTTCCCTTTTATAGGTAGACCATTGTTTATATACTCCCCCAGTGATGAACACAGGTTGTTTCAAGTTTTCAAACAGTAAGAATAAAACTGCTACAAAAATTCGGGTCCAAGTCATTTTAGAATGTGTTCTCTTTTGTCCTGGGAAAACATAAGAAATGATGACATGTCTGGACAGGTGTGTGTTAACTTCTGTAAAAAATTGAGATACTGTCCCAAAGAATTTGTACCATTTTCTATCTCTGTACACTAAAGTTTCCAAGAAACTCCACCTAACTCCCTATCTTTGCCAACATCTGACAAATTTTAAAGAAAAGACTCCAGAATAGTTATTCCAGATATACCAAATCAACACAGAAATAGATGAGCCATCATGTACCATAAAATGGAATTGTCCACCTATCAAACATTGTAACTGGGGCTGGGAATGTAGCTCAGAGGTGAAAGTACATAAACCCAAGGTCCTGGGTTTGACTCCCCAGCATAAACTTGGTGTAGTGGCTCATACCTGTTATCCCTGTGCTCAGAAGTCTGAGGCCTGAGGCAGGAGGTGAGTTCAAAGCCAACCTAAGCTAGAGAATAGTTTAGGACCAGCGTGGACTACAGAGACAGACCCCGCTTTCAAAAAAAAAAAAAAAATGTAACCTAACTACTTATTTGCCTATGTATGCATAGGTTATACAGGGGAAAAAATATTTTTAGTGTTCATGTCTATTCAAAGCCCTAATATGAGGTCTTTCAAATAAGTCTTAATTCCCAAATGTCAAGTGGTCAATATCTAGGCATTATGCTAAGTACTAAGGCTGCAAGGATAAAATCCAGAAACTTTAAGGACAGATACAGTTGAGTAAATGAATAAATGAGTAAGTGAATAACCACACAGAAAAGTTAGATATAGCAGATGACCCTGAATCAGGAACAAATTAGGATAAGCTTCTTGGCAGAAGCCATTGAGATACATGGTCACATGAGCTTAACATGAGGAATCCCTGAAGGAATATTTCAGAAGTTATCTATCTATGAATGATCCAGCTTTTTACAGATCTTTTTTGGAAAGCTCTTATTGTTACCGAAGTTTGCTTGTTGATCTGACAGCTGATGGGCTTTTGAAGTGTTTTCAGCTCTGAGACAAATAAGACACCATAAAAATCTTATGCACAGGTTTTTGTATGGACACATGGTTTTACACATTAGGAGGCAAAAAAAGCAAGCTCACTTCAATTTAACTTGCTCCTTGCTTTTAAAACATGATGTTATCAGAAAAATATGTACACTTGCACAGCTTTCTTAAAGGTAAATATTATTATCCCATGAAGTTAACAAATTATTTTCTATCTGAATCTGAAGAGAAGCAGGGTAAGACAGCTGTATAGAAAAAAAGGGAGACAGGAAAAAAAAAGAAGAAAATGAAAATAAAAGCAAAAATTAAATTATGACCTAAAAATAGCTACTGATCTTTAAATTTAATAGTTCAAAAATTGTTTACCGATAATTCAATGAGTCAGGCACTAGGATAAAGCATGGACTTCACTGGTAGATAAGTACACAAAAATGTGGAATTTACATCCTAAGAGAAGAAGCATGAAATAGCAGGTGCTAATACGGCAAGACAGGGTTGGGTAGAGTAGGACAGGCAGACAGAGAAGGCTTATTTCAAAAAGCTACAAAACTTAACAAGTGAGTAGGAGTTAATCAAATGATGATGAAGGTGAGGGCTGGAGGCTATTCATGCAAAAGAATAATATTATGAATACTAAAGGGATGGAACAAGTCAGACAATTATGGGTCTGAGCAAACTTTAGGTAGTATACAAATGACCACGAGGAAGAGACTACAAAAGTAGCACATTCTGATAGTTTTGTTTTGTTTTTTTAAATTTGAGACAGGGTCTTGCTTTGTAGACCAGAATGGTCCTCCCAACTATGCAGCTTCTGGCAGATTTTTCTAAGGACTA
This sequence comes from Ctenodactylus gundi, assembly GCA_004027205.1. Taxonomy (NCBI): domain Eukaryota; kingdom Metazoa; phylum Chordata; class Mammalia; order Rodentia; family Ctenodactylidae; genus Ctenodactylus; species Ctenodactylus gundi. Next base: position 379,009 of record PVKB01000203.1, read on the forward strand.
CTTCCTAAGTACTTTGGCTCAGTTTTATATACCCTGACTATTCCTCTAAGAGAAATACAAGAATTCAAAGCAGATGTTGTCATCAAGTCTATAATAAATGTTTTCTAACAATAAGTAACAAAAAGAAACTTATTGCCTCTGAGCTTCAACTGTTGTCAGTAGTATTAGCATCAGCTGGTACAGAAAATTCAACAGAAAAATCTGATATTCCTCTTCAAGCCCTTTTATTAATATCATACATCATTTTTACATATTCAGTATTCCATCTAATCCTCACGATGGACTTATCCTTTTTCCAGCAAATCTGTGCTAGATCCTAAAAATTTCTCACGTCCAATTGGAAAAAAAAAATCCTTGGATTATTTTAAAATTAAATAAACAGTTCAACAAGTATTCACTTAGACCGCATTTTAACCAGTTTTTAAAGATTTAAAAAATGAATACTTTTCAAATTTACCTTTAAGAAATTCTGCTTCCAGGCTGCTCACCTTATAAAGTCACTTAAAAATTGATTTCTACTTGAGAAACAACTAAGTAGAATTAAATGTTTATAATATCACAGTCTAGAACTTGATGCTACAAACTTACATCCTGTTAGCACATTATTTCTTTTTTTAATGATTAGGATTATTATAACTGTTTGGAAAATATTAATATCATGATTTCACAGCTTTACAAAAATCAAAATGAACATAAATCCACACTACAAAACTATTATCGACTAGCTGACAGTATAATTTTCTGTGTTCAATAAACAACTACTATTCTCCATATATTAGATTTCTTCCTCTAAAAACCTGTCTAGTCACATTATCTACAAACAGGAAGATAATTATTTTTATGTAAAAGTACTTTATTTTTCTTCTCAATTCTGCTAGGCAGACTACATTGATGGCATTTACATGCACTGCTTTTTAAACAAAGAAAATACTCTAAATGACTGAACTCATTTAAAATGCATTCATTTTCTATTCCCAAAAAGACTAGGGGAGAAAAAAAAAAAAGACTTTCTATATGAGCCTCAACATCTAGCAAAAGGCTGTGAAAAGATCAGTTACTCAAATATGAGTGCCCACTGCCCTTTGGTGGGAAAGCTACGGCAGTTACTTTCAAATATCATCTCATTTCATTCCCCTTGAAGCTGTTGCAGAATACTGTCATACCAATTTAGTCAACTCTCATGAAAAAAGGATTCAAAACGATGAAGTAGCTCATTTCTGTGGTGGAAAGTTCTTCCGCATTTCATTAGCTCTCTCTTTGACACATATACCATTCCATAATGTTTTAATAAAGACTTGGCTATTTTAAAAACTTGAAAACAGGGGCTGGAGGGATAGCCCAGCAGTTAAAGTGCTTGACTAGCAAGCACTTAAGTATTTGCATTTGATTCCCCAGCAGTTATATAAATTGGACATGGTGGTCATGCCTGTAATCCTAACACTCAGGAGGCTGAGGCAGGACTGCTATAAGTTTGAGGCCTGCCTGGGCTGCATAATTAGTTCCGAACCAGTGTGGACTACAGAGTAAGACCTTGTCTCAGGAAAACAACAACCCCCCACTCCCCCCACCAAAAAAAAAAAAAAAAAAAAAAAACTTCAAAATGTCTCCATCTGTCACTTGTTTCACAGTCTACTCCTTAAAGGCAAATGTCCTAAGTAAATGGTAACAAGGCTAACAGGTGATCTGTTCTTATCAACTGTGTGGTAAAGAAGCAGAGTAAATTCAGAAGAGAACTGTTCCTTAATTCTTTTAAAAAAAAATCAAAGCACCTTCCTTTCTTTCTCTCTATCTCCTCCCTCCATTCTTTTCTTCCTACTTCCTTTAAGACAGGGTCTCACTCTGTAGTCCAAGCTGGCCTTGAACTCACGGCACTCCTCCTGCCTCAGGTTCGTAATATACAGGAATGTGCCGCCATACTTGTCTAATTTTCATGTGGAAATCGAACCCAGGGCAAGAACTATACACTGAGCTATGACCCCAGACAAAAGTACCTTCCTTAAGTTTGAAGCAAATGAAAGGATCACACAAAGGTTTAAGAATACAAAAAATACTTAGCAAAACTCAAGACAGTGAAAGTCATGTTTAAAACTATACTAAAAATAATTTTCCTTTACTAATTCTATTCATGTTTTATTATTGCTATAATTTTTTTGCTTATTATACTTTCTTAAAAGCCTTCAGGTAATTAAGGATTATTCTGCAACTTTGTGTAAACATTATAGCAAAACAAAACTCAAAAGCTCACTAAATCTAAAGACAATGTATCACTGGAACTTAATAACATGTATAACAATAACTGACATAACTAACAGCTTGGGTTACAGAGAAAAGTCATTCATATTCAATTCTGAAATTTTTTTTTTAAAGGAGAGGCATTATGTATCAGTGTATTCCAATCTCCTCTGACATTCCTGACAATTATTTTATAGCCCTATCTCCAATTCACAAAAGACTAAAGAAGCTCAATGAGGTTCTATACAAACAAAAAGCTATTAGTGGCACAGGAGGGATTCAAACCTAGACACAGAACCAGTGTTTCTCCTAGCTGCTAGTATTTGCAGCCTTATATTTGCTTCATTATTTGTTACTCAATAATATCTTCCCAATTAGATAAATTTTCGTGTTTGTTTCATTCTTAACACATTTTTACTTTTGTATTTAACACATTAGCTCAGTAATCACCAAAAAAGGTTTAATGTGTGTAAAATTCAGGTAAAAATAAATCAAAAGAGATTTTCATTTCTAGTGGCGAATTAGATTGGCACAATTGTTCAGGACTGATTTGACAATGCTTACACTAACTGGTTTAAAATAATCCTTCACTTTGAACCAGAAAATTGAGTTCTGAGAATTTAAACTGAGAAAATTATCCTTTCATTGAAAATTCTTTTGCCTCGAAAACATCGGTTAAACTATTGGTGAGAAAGCAAACATAAAGTATTTATTGGCTGAATGAATATGTAAGCCAGGAATAATGGGCATGTAGTACTATACCTGGAATAGTAAAAAAAAAAGTTATCAATATACAAATTAACACTATTGACAAAGACTAAGAAGAAGCAAGCTGGGCAAAGTGGCATGTCAAAGTGCCTGTCATTCCAGTACTCTGGGAGGCCAGAGGAAGAAGGATCTCAAGCAGGCACCTAGCCTGGGCAACTAGAGACTCAGTGAGACTCTGAATTAAAGCAAAACAAAACCAGCTGGGGATGGAGCTCAAACACAGGATTAAGGGTAAACTTCCAGTAGAAAGAGATGTAGAAAGGAGGGAGAGAAGAGAAGAAAGAACACACGTGTGTACAAATAAGTAAGCCAACAGTATGTTTAAAAAACCCACAAAAACAAGGTACAGAAAGTTAGAAGAAAATATGCCAATATGCATATTGACATAGGATTAAAAGCCAATGCTCGTATTCTCTTTAAATAATTTTCTAAATTTTTTTTATAAGACAGGATCTCACTCTGTAGTCTAAGCTGGTTCTGAGCTCAGTAGGTAGTGCAGACTGTCCTCAAACTCACAGCAATCCTCCTACCTTGGCCTCCCAAGTGCAAGGATTACAGGGATGAGCTACTACAGCTGGCTTATGCAGTCTGAGCTATTCCACCTGCCTGTATGTATAACTTTTTAAAAGGAAGGAAAAAAAAAAAAACGCTAAAAAACTCGAATATTTAACAAATATCAATAGTTTAAAAAACAGCTTGCTTTTCACTATCAACTGCATGTTAAGGCTGATTTTACTTCACAAATAATCTCAAATTTGTTTATGTGATGTATTTAATTAATATGTAAATATAACTTACAGTAACCCATTCAAAGTTCTTTTAGTTATCTTAGTAATAAGCAAGGCATGTTAGGAGAATACAGCTGCCACCTGAAAGAATGTCTGTGTGAAAAAGATTAAAAAGAAAATCAAGTGAATTAAAGACAAAATAAAAACATTCTTTAAATCATTTGGTATATTCCTATGAAAGAGAATTAAGAATAATGTAAACAGAGAAGGTGTTTACAAAGAAAGATGAAGATTCATTCTGCTATTCTATTTTCCCTAATGGCAGGCTTATTATAATTGTCCAATTATTGATATTGTATATAAAAATGTTGGTTTAAAAATTAGAAGGCTGAAATAATCTAGGATATCTGACCTAACATATCAAACTATCTTTAATGGAGGCCAATTCCATTTTCAGCCTGAGAAGACTGCTTGCCAAAGTAAATGTCTATAAGAGAAGACTGCTTGCCAATGTAAATGTCTATAAGAGAATACTTCTTCATAAAAATGGATCTCTGTGAAAATGGAAATACTCAGTTAAGATACTAACTCATAACTGATTTTTATATATACATCTTTCTTTACACAATATCAAATTTTACAGTACCTTGAAGAGTAATTAGAAATTCACTTCTATTTTAAGCAGTTTTTTTTTTCTTCTTCTTCTTTTTGGTGTTGGTGGTTCTGGGGATCAAGCCCAGAGCCTTCACACTGAGACACATACATACTAGTTTTATTTTTGATTTTGAGATAGTGTTTCACTAAGTCACTAAATTGCCCAGACCGGGCTGGAACTTGGAATCCTCCTGTCTCAATTTCCCAGAGGGCTCGAATAACTAGGCCACCAAACAGGATGACAATAGGAAGCAATGCATTTAATTGTTTTATATGTTCAAAGAACATACTGGCTTGTAGTACTGTAAGTATCTATGATAATAACTGCCATAACTAAAAAAGGCTCAAATTTAACTTTATTCCAAAATAGGAAGAAAGTAGTTAATAATAACAGGAAAAAAAGGGAGAATAATCCAAATGCTTTTGAACTTTTTTTCCTAACACTAGAACTACTTTTCTTGTAGTCTTTTCATTTTTTATCTCCCTGTCATACATAGTCCTATAAAACATAAAAGTTCTGAACTTGGAATAAGATTATCCAATAAAAACAAGCAAGCTTTAAGTAATGGAAAAAATGACTTAACAGAAGTGCAGAAGCTAGCAAATAAAAACCTGGGACATGATCCCACATACAAACTGAAAATGAAACAGTAGCTTTTAATAAGGCTTTACATAGTGTGTCCTTATTAAAAAAAAAAAAAAAAAAAAGACCTGTGTGGCCTGCTAGTTCTATGTTACATTTTAGTCACTATATATTCACTTAACATTTTTTAGGTAAAAGTATTCAGAATTAAGAGCTTATCATACAAAAACTAACTGTATACAACAGGGGCTTTAATCTATTGTTCCATACCACCTGCCATCATGACAGTCACTCCTGGAACAGTAGGACATGCTAACAAGAAAAGCTAAAGTCCTTGCTCCATCTGCCAGTATCTGGGAGCATCTCCCCTGGCTCAGTGATAAAATATTCCCCCAGTGAAATAATAAAAGTAATTCCTCATATGATGTGAGGTAACTGCCTAAAACATTGTTTGATATATATTTAAATACCATTGTGTAAGTGTTCAGTATTATTCCAAACAAACAGGTCCCCTGGAAGATGAAAGTATTACTTCCATGCTTGTTGTAAGACTAAAAACCTGTAATAAAACAGAAGTTATACACCCAGGTTACAAGCCATTTTCAATATCACACTTATTTCAAAATACATGAAAGGGGAGACAATAAAATTGATAACAAATCAGATTTATCACGGGGGGAAGGAAAGCAGCTTAGGAGGTGACAAATGTGACTATATGACTTAGTTTGAAGAACCCTACTCAAGCAGAATGGAATGGATAATTATGAGATCTAGTCAAAATGTACTTGAAAAAGTGTATTTTAAAATATAATTATGAATTAGCTTGTCCTTTAAACTTTTCTGACCTTGTAAAAGATATGTAAGATTAAACACTTCAAATCTGGTTATTACCTTTCTGTCAATCTCACGCCTAAAAATTTACTTAAAACATTACAACATAAATGTTTATATACACATACCTCTTCCCACTTCAAAGGGTAGTCAAAGTTCAAATACGAATAGTATTCTTTTCTTTAAGACAAGATCTCACTCTGTATTTCAAGTTAGCCACAAACTCAAGCAAACCCTCTGCATCAGGATCTTGAATGCTCGGGTGATAGGTATGTACTACCATGCCCAGCTTATGTGGTGCTGGGAAACTGAATCTAGGGCTTTCGACATTATTTGTCAGGATCTGGCACAACGCAACTCCTCCGTCTTCCTCAAAGTCAAAACGTAAATGGTTTGAATTGATTTAAGACATCAAAGCAGCCACCACAGCACAACTAAAGACAATCACAAAAGACTTCCACAACAGCTTCAGAAAGTAATGACAACAATGGCTGTGTTTAAACTGAGGGGGAGTAGTCTGAAGATAATTAATGGCAAGAAGTCTCTTAGTATAATAAAATTTTAAAAAAGGAAACATTTGCTGTATTTTCGATCACACTGTATATACATCAAATGGAATTTAAGACCGAAAGGAATGTTTCCATTTCTCAGGTAAACAAATGGTGTGGCCTTCCCCATCTCTGTCTTTTCTATTTTCCATAGCTACCAAATTAATCTTTCTACAATAGACCATAGTTCGCTAAATCTATTGTTATAAATTCCGCTTATAAATTGAAGTTTACACCACTAACCTTGCTCTAATTTATTCCTCTTGACTTTTGTCACATACCATTTTTCCAATTCCTAATGTCAAGCCTCTTCCAAGTGCAACAACATTCTGACTTAATTTCTATCACATGGGTTCAGCTCCTTTCTCAGCATCACACCCCTGAAGCGAATTTTAAAGGTTATACAAATTTTAGCAAAACCTGCTTAAATTTTTTTAATGCACCATCTCTCAAGCCTACTGGCCACAGAACCTTGACTCTTGGCAGGTTTCTTAACATTCTGTAAAACAACAAATGGAAAACATCTCCTTTCTGAAATGCAACAGCCCCTAGAACTACTATTCCTTGAAGAGTCCCCTCCTCACCTCCCACACACCCCAATCTCCTGTACATGGTAGTATGGAACATCTCTCTCTCTGAACACTGTAAACTGATTACTCTACGGAAATAAGAACGTATCAATCAACTCCTAGACCTCTTAATATAAACACAGGTTTAGTAGGGCCTCAAAGGTCATGTTTAGATCTAGCCTCAACCTAACTGGTTACATCTCAGTTCCATTAGTTTTCTTCTAGTTTCTCCAGGGAACTTTGCTCTCTCCTTTCTTTCCCAGAACTGCTCTGATACACTAGTTTTTTGCTTAATATTGCACTAACAAATATTGAGGCCTTACGTTAAGCCTTAATGTTCATTAAGGTAAAGTACTTCAATCTTTTTGTCTTTAACAACTGATTTAGCTATGCCTGGCTCTTTTCATCGATACATATTTTCCACAGCTGCACACACAAACACAAAGGAGAACATAATTTGGATTTTGATTAGACTTGTTTTGAATCTAACTAGTGTGAAGAAAACTAGTATTTTAAAAATAGTATTCCAGGACATGAACATGGTTGTTAGGGTTTGAGTTTGAAATGTCCCCCAAAACCAAGCTAACGGTTTAGCTGCTAATTGATGGGCTTCTGGAGAAATAACTGGATCATGAGGGCTCTGTCTTCACCCTTGGTTCATAAACTGATGAGATCTAGTTTGTTGACATTATTGAGAAGTATTGGGAATGGACTGTGGGATTGTGACCCTAACACTACATCTGGTCTCTAGTACTCTGCCTCTTACCCTCTATTTCTTGGCTGCCATAAACGAGCAGTTTTGCTCTACCTTCTGAACAATGTTTTGTTTCACTTCAAGCCCACAAAAATGGAATGAGCCAACCGCAGATTGAAGTTATTTCTCCTTTAAGTTGTTAGTTCTAAGTATTCTGTTATGGCAATACTAATCAGAGTATATCCTTTCATTTATTTAAGCTCCTAGTTGTTCTCTTAGATCCTTACAGATAGGTAGTCTATAGGATAATACTCTCATTCTCTCACAAGTATACGGAAAATATCTCTAAGGACGTAATGTTTTCCATCTCCAAGGAAACCTGGAACTTATTCTGGAATTAGTGTCCTTATTTTTGCATCCTGAACTAGGAAAACAGAAAATCTAGTTTACTATGTAGAAGAGCAAAAGTAGATTGTTAGAAACCATGATTTAAAAACCTAAGAAAAACTTCTGGGTTGTACATAACCTTGATTTTTATTCATTCTAGAAACCCAGGTTCTATGAGAAAGCTTTATAATCTTATCATAAATTATTTGAGTTAGTTTCAATGAATTTCTCTTACCTAAAACAAAAAATCTAAGATAATATATGTACAAATCCTATCTTTTTCCTACTAGTGGTTGGTCTAATGCTGTGGATAAGTATGTGTATTTGAAAACTGGCACCTTTCCTTGGTTTTCTAGGGGACTACAAAAAAAAAATCATTAGGCTGTCGGAAAAGTCACGACACATTTTTGCAACAGATGGTGCTAGTTCATTTTTAGAAGTACTACTGCCAGCCAGCTATGTTACTGCTATGTCATTTGAAAGCTGATAGTTATAACTTCATTCTAAAATAAAACTGAGTGATTTGGTTGAGTTTTGGAGATCTCACAGTAATTTGAAAATGGAAGATTAACTTCACATTTTCTTTGTAACTCATTGTTTTACTTCTATACAGGAAAGAACGCATATCAGCTTGTGAAAAGTTACATACAGTTTACCCTGACAGTGTTTGACAAGCACGTCAGCACTGACAATGGTTTAAGAATTCTGTGCTAGTCATTTTGATCTCAACTATGCTCCTCAGTCAGGAAGGCCCAGTGAGGTTCACGCCAACAAAATAAAGGCATTGATGAAGTCAAACTCACGTTACAATGACACCAACAGACTGCTGAAACAATGAACATCCATCATTCAAGCATTCAATGTGGTGTACATACAGTCTTAGTTTCAACACAAAGGTCTGCCTCAATCCTCACTGAAAGTAGACATTCATTAAAGGAAGACTATGCTCTCAGTGTGGTGGGATTTTAATGGCGTGTTTTTGAAGCGCTCCTACCAAGGAACCAAATAATTCATTTGAATGTGTAGTTGGCAACTGGATAGTTTGAACAAATCCATCATCTGGAAATGTCCAGAGCTTGGTAATCATCAAGGGATTGAGTTCCATCAAGACAACGCAAGACTACACACTGACTGATCACCTGTCAAAAATTACTGGAGCTTGACTGGGATGTGAATCCACACCCACATACTCGCCTCACCTTGCACAGTCACACATCCAGTTGTTTAGCCCTCTTCAAAATTCCTTCTGTGACATAACGTAAAATTAAGATGAGTCTGTAAATCAACACCTTGTTCGGTATTTCCCTGATAAAGACAGGTCCTTCCGTGAACAAGCAATTAAGAAGTTCACTAAAAGATGGCAAAATGTTACAGAACGAAACAGGTAATATATCATTGACCTCTGTTCTTTATATAAACAAATGACCTTTGAAAAAAAATCAACACTTTTCCAACAATCCGACAATTCAACAGATTGGCTAACTATTCTTAGGCCTCTTTGGACATCTGAATAACTAATTTTGTTACAGAAAGTGATTATTTGGGTGGATGAAAGGTAAGCTTTGCTGGAACAGTAGACAAATTGTAAAGTATACAACTAGATGTATTACACAGATATGATCTCACAATGAAAAATCAGATTTTGAATCTAGACTCCATAATAGTTTTGCTTTATGTTAAGTATACTTTAAAATCATTAGTTGACGGTTGTCAGGTCATGGCTTGCTCAGACACTTTCCGTGACTTGTGTCTCTTAAGTCTGTTGAAGATTATCACCCTACACTTGGGAATTTTATATTAATACCCACTATAGCATCTTTTCATTATTTAAAACTTCCTTTTCTATGTTTTGTCTAACTTCATTATGTTTTTGCTTACCTTCTACAGCTATGTTTACCAGCGTTAAATAAGATAGGGTCAAGATTAAGAATCAAGACTACATTAATTTTCACTCTGTGTTGACAATGAACAATTAATCAGCATGCTAACAGGTGGATAATGATTTATCCAGCTGTCTTAATCCTGACCAATATACAAGTCTGATTTTTGTAACAAAAACTTTTCTAAGTGTTTGATTTTAAAAAAACAAGCCATTCTTAGTATAACATTTCTCTCATTTAAATTTATAAATCTTATTTAAAAAGAAATTCAAGAGGATTGAAATTAGAAAAAGAGGCCATGTTGTCCAAAACCTCACAATGGCATATAGTAATCAACATAATCTTTTCCAAAATTACCTGCTATAGGAGAGATGGTAGGCAACAAAAAAGGCAGATCTTTTTAGAGATGAGAAAGAGGATCAGGGAAAGTTGAGAGGTAAAGGGACTGAAAATGGTCAAGATATCCTATAGCCGTGTACCAATCTCCCAAAACGAATTTAACTGATGTTTTGGAAATATATACTTATAATAAATTAGAAGACACTCCAGAATTATCTGTCATATTATATAAAAGATATTATGGCTTGATCCATCAATGTTTCCCAAAAGCCTCATGTATTTGACAGATGACTGACTTGTAAGGATTATGTATAAGTGGATTAATCCATTAATTTCATGTGCTATTCAGAGGTGGGGCCTGGTCAAAAGGGGCAGATCACTGTGGCATGACCTGGAAAGACCTCGCTCTTCCTCCTTCCCACCACAGGATGAACAGCTTTTCTCCAGCTAGGATGTCATTCTCTCCGGCTACTGTCAGCCACCAATGAAAGGACTGAGACCTTCTGAAACCGTGAGCTAACTATTTCTCCTGTACATTATGGGTGCAAGGTATGGTGTCCCAGCAAGAAGAAAGTGACTAAGGTAATACATATGAGAATTTTAGCAATCCAGAGTAGAAGACTATCTTAAAAACATGCACATTAAAAATGTACACGTAAAGAAAATGCTGTTCTATCAGTTACCTTCTATTTCCTGCTCTGATTTATGACTTAAATGTCCTCTTTCCCTATCTTCAAATATACCTTCACAAAATGGATATAACTCTGAACTTTCCTATTACTGTTTTTAGACATTTGTAGTCATTTTATCAACTATTCTTAAAGTAGATAATCATCATTTCTTGTCATAAACAAAGCAAAAGAGTTAGGATACAAAATTGCTTTTTTAGATTTTTCCTCTTTCTCTATACCACTGAACTGTCTAAAATTGTGAATCCAAATTGCATTTAATTTTTAAAAAATACCTTCACGCTTCCAAAAACTACTTGCTTTTTTTTTTTTTTTGGTAATTATGCTTCTCTTTTCTCCAAACTTTCTGTAGTCCACTTGCCAAATGTGATAAAATATCATCCAGCTACACTCAGAATTTTCTTTCTTACTTGCTTTTAAAACTTTCTAGAAATGTCCATCATATCGGCAACCATTCCCTATGAAATAAATGGTTGACAGCAATAAAGGTATAATTCGGAAATAATCCAAATCAGCCTTCTTAGTGAACAAAAACTAGCCGATTAAAATTAACTAATCAAATTAACGTGCCTATATTTAATCCTTAAAATGTTACCGAAAGTAGCCATTTAGCCATTTTTCTTCTATTCTCCTTGTTGTAAGAGATCCAAAAATAACAATTCAAAAATCTGTATATCCCTCCCAGAAACAATCACTGTTAATAGATGGAATGATTTCCCAGGTTTCTATCCAATACAAATAACTTTCCCCCCACCCAAATGGGATCAAACCATATAGGCTGTGTTACAATTAACTTTTTAACCTTTAAGTGATTTTTTGAAATGGAACATAATTTATCTATTATCAGTTCACTTCAGAAACACATATTTCAACATAAGACTGAGTGGATTGAAATTAGAAAAAGAGGCCATGTTGTTCAGAGTTAAATACTTAACTTTATTTAAACTGAAACAAGTAGAATGATGTCCCAGGTAAAAACAAGCCACAGTATTTTGCAAAGAGCTAGTTTTCCTCATTAGCTGTCCTACTTTTATAAACAATTAAAATATGCCAAAAAGAAATCTTCAGAAATAGTCAATAGAAAGTCTAGTAATATTCAGAGCAAAATAAGTATGTATTAACATAAGAAAAGTACATCAAGATGTAAATATTTTACATGTATTTTCTCTGAAAACACTGCTGAGTAAATTTAGAAAAAGAGAAACAATCAGGATTATTAAGTGAACACTGTCTAATTCCTAGAAAAATCCAAACATTCTGAGAAAATATAATCTTATCTTTCATTTTAACCTCCAACCTTATTTTGTGCATTACTTCAGGCAATAAAAAACTTGGGAGACTGTCACTACCACCACTCCTTTATTACTCTGCAACAATTCTGCACTACACTCCTCTCCATACTCTTAAAAACACCTACCCCCAACACTACTCAGCACATGTACTATAATATCATATATGTACATTATATCTTACTCAGAAGTTCTCAGCTATTTCTTCTCAACCGAAAAGTGCAGAAATCCTACAATAAAGTTTTGCATGTATTTTGAAGTAGTTCTCTAAAACTGTAAAAGAACTTAAATATTAACTCCTGTTAAAGTCACTCTATTTGGTTTTCATATTTAAAAGGAACCAAAGAAACAAGAAAAGGCACTAAGTTAAAGTCAAAAAACTAACTTCAAGCAAGATCTCAATACGTTATTTATAGTTAGGCTACTCCTCCTTCACGCTGCTTTGAAAACTTCAACAAATTTTCAATTCCTTCATGATAGTACAAGATCCTGTGAATCCTTCAGCATGTTTCAAGCTTGATTGTAATTTTTTCCTTCTCGTCTGCCCCAGTATCATTCTTGCGTACTATGCTTCGAACCTAAACAACAAATACAAACTAAATGTTTACTCTATGCTGTGAAAATCACTTCCATTCATCTAGTTGTATGCACAAGAGCCAGGTACACACACATCTTTTATTCCTCTTCCCTGCCAATTTATTTCCAATTCCTGGCCATTCTATTCCTTAGATATATCCTGAGACAATCTACTGTTGTCCAGTTCAAGTGCTGCTAAGCTAGTATGTGTCACAGTCAACTCCGAAACCACTCAAAATCCTCAATCTCCTTGTCTCCAGCCTTCTCTTCTGTGCACTGTTCACACCAGTGTACTGTCCACACACAGCAGTGAGGGTGAGAAGGTGATTTTTCTTCAAAAGAAAATCTGATCGCCTCAGTTAACCTCATGAAAGTCAACATTTCTGTTCATCTCCAGGTCTTTGCAAATGCATATTCTTCTTTCTGAAATAGTTGCCTATACCCTTCCCTCTTTCACACTTTGGTTAACTTATATTCATCATTCAGTAGCTCAAACAATTTTTTCTAGAAAGTATTACTCCCTACCTAAACCTAGTCAGGATGCACATTCATGAGTTTCCTATCACTCTAAAATGTTAGTAGTGAACAATAATATATGAGCAATTTTACTTTTTGAGATATAACTCATATACCATACAACAAACCATTTAAAGTATACAATTAAAAAGGCTTAGCATGTTCACAGAATTGTACAACCATTTCCACAATTAAAAAAAAAATTTCATCACATAAAAAGAAACACTACTAACTGGGCACTTTGGGAGCCTGAGGGAGGAAGACTGCAAGTTCTGGCTTCATTAGGCAACTTAGGAAGACTCTGTATCATAAAATAAAAGGGTTGGGGTTGCAGTGTGAAGGCCCCATTTTTTCTCTTTCTTTTTTGAGACAAGGTCTCTGTAGGCCATGCTGGTCCTGAACTCACTACATAGCCCATGCTGATTTCAAACTGAAGCAATCCTCATCACTCAACCTTCCATGTACTGGAATTACAGGCATGCATTAGCACAACTGGTTTATGCAGTGCTGGGGAACTGAACCCAGGGCCTTCTGCTTGCTAGGCAGACACTCTTAACTGCTGAATTATGCCCCCAACCCTTCATTTAGCAGGCTTTTAAGATTCACCTTTGCAGCAATTATCATTTTCTTATTGCTAAGCAATAAGTTGAATACACTGATAAAATTTACCACTTTATTCTCTGGCTGATGGGCATCAACAATGTTTCTACTTTTTGTATATTATTAAATGCTACTATGAACATTTATGTAAAAGTTTTTAGGTAATCAAGTTTTCAATTTTCTTGGATATACATACCTAGGAATGGAATGGCTGAATTATATACAACTATTCTACATTCAGCCTTTTGAAGAAATGAGATTATTTTAGAAGTGGCTATGCATTTTACATTAACACTGACAGTGTACAAGGACTCTAACTTCCCTATATACTGGTTGATGCTGGCTACTATCTATTGGCTTCATTATAATCATCTCTAGTGAGTGTGAAATGGTATTTTATTGATTTTGACTTATATTTCCCTGATGCCTAAAGTAATTTCATTTTACTGTAGATGCCACAAGAATTGCAATGGCATCTGTTTTAATAAAAAGAAAAATGCACACAACCCTAACAGTTACTACTAGTGCCTGACATAGAAGACGGTTTTAATATTTACTACATGAACATTCAGCCACTATTACAGATTTGAAGTACTTCTTTTTCACGTGGAAGTGTGATGGGAGAGAACAACTGCATAGAAAAAGTAGAGAAAACACAAGATGACCCTGAGATATTAGTTTAGCAAATGGAATGCTGATGACATGAAGATATGGTTCATATAAAATAAGATTGAATTAGAACGGTACAAACTACAGAAATGGATAATAAAGAAAAACAGATGTATGAGAGCACTGGAACCATTCGTCTCTAAGGAGAAAACAGATCAGAAAAAGAAACTGAACAGAGATATGAAGAAAACAAAGTAGGAAGGAACAAGCTCAAAAAGGCTCAAGACATCTATTGGTAACTGATTTCTAACTTACATGACTTCACAGGATTGTTTTTCCTGACATTATGGGTTAAGTCCTTCACATAAATAAAATGCTCACCTAAACCTGTATCTAATATTCTAGCATTTACTAAAGTTAGTCATTTATTCATAACGATACCCAGACTAGATTGTATACTACATGCAGGCAGGAGTCATTGTTTTTAGAGATTAGTTAAGTATAGTGTCATGTAAATTTATTGCATGACTGAATTCATCATTAATTTAAATGAGTAACAGCATCATACAAATGTAGAATATAAGTGTTAATATTGTAAAGAATTTGCACACTTCAAAATTTCAGAACATTTTAACTAAATCTTTTTCTTTTGAGACAGAGTCTCCTGTAGTTCAGCTAGTTCTGAACTCACACTATGTTGCCCAGGCTGACACTGAACTGAGGGCAATCCTCCTGCTTCAACCTCCCAAGTGCTGGGATTACAGGCATGTGTCACCACACCCAGCTTACACGGTGCTGGGGAATGGAACCTAACCTAGCAAGTGCTATAATCTCTGAGCTACGCACCCATCCCCTGAATGTAATCTTAGGTAAAGAAAAAATATCTTTTTTTCTACCTTAACTACTTCTCTGAGTGAAATACAACAAATTTTATTTGCACATATATACATAATAAAGCAAGAAAGTAATTTTCCTATGGGTGACATAAGGAATGACATCATCACATGAATTCACCAGATATATGTCAGCAAAAATACTTACAAGGTCTAGTCTTCCATATCTAATAGTCTAGAGACTTGGTTAAGAATGTCTTTTCTATTGAAGTAGCGTATTATTTTCATTGTGGGAAAAATCCTAAGAGTACAATTTGTTAGTAAAAATGTAAGTAGCATGATATTCACCTGACTCATCATGAGAACTGTAAAATAATATACTATATGTTCATCAAGACTAGAAAAATAAATTTTGGTATATTTATTTCCATGCAGTAGAATACTATATAGTCATTAAAGATAAAAATATATGTATCAGTACTGGTTAACAATACTTTGAAAAGTACAATTTTAAAACTAGGTTATAAATCAGAAAAGTAAGTATGATGCTACTTACAGAAAATTACAAACATGTATAGAAATATGTAAGTGTGCCAGACTATTAAATGGTGCTAACTCCAATCCTGGAAATTTGGATAGGATGAATTTTTAAAATATTTTTCTATGGAGTATTACTAGGAGAAAATACATATACAAGAATAAACAAGCTTGATTAAAAAGAAAAAAGAGATGGAAAAGCTCATATAAAAGTCAAGCAGAAAACATTGAAGACTTAACAGCATTGTTGTATAAGATAAAAACATTGAGATAAGAAATTGAGAAATTTTAGCATTAAAAAATGAAGTCAGAAGGTTAAACAGAAATAGACATTTAAAAACAAAAAGACTAGATACAGATTTTATGTAGATCGAGCCATGTACTCTAAAACGTTAAACATTGAATATGCCATCTGTTCAAAACTTTTTAAAAATCTGTACAAATTAACATATCTTTGAGAAAAACAATTAACTCTGAATGAATAGTGTCATAACCAGAGGACAGAAATATTAAAACATTTTCCCGAGAAACACAAACATCAACACAAGATGACAAACCAAAACATGGTCACATCATTATCTCTATTAGTGATTTGCTTCATTCAAAACAGTTCACAGAAAAGGAATACACTAGGTTAATTATGAAGACATTTTGAAGCATATTTAAGTCCAGATAATTTTAAAAGTTAACTAAAATCTATATCCATATAAGATCATGTTCTAATTAAAAGTAAGCCTTTTGAACGCTTAATTATTGGTAGTATTTCTTAACCATGGTTATTATGATCTCCCTTACCAGACACAAATCCTAATTATCATTATTCTCAAAATTAAAAGAAAACTCTCCTTAGAAGATATAAAAAAAATTCCATGCTAAGATATTACAGTCATCTAAAGCTGACGTTTCAAAGTAGCAGCTCTAAACATTTTCCAAGGAAAGGCACAAATATGAAAGTAAGTTTATAACCATGTAATTTTGAAATTTTATATACACACATACAGTCTTTGCTACATTTATTTTACTACAAAGTAAACTGGTATGTATCCGTGTATATACGCATGTGTGTTTTAACAGAAAGTCTATGAAAATAGACGTCCTCAGTGTCACTAACCTTCAAGGTATCAATTCATATTACTCAAAATTTAATCTCCTTTATATCAGGTACCACTCCAAAAATTACACAAATTTTCTATAATCTCTGACACTCTGGTAATTATGTCAAACTAGCCAAACAAAAAGTAATTTCAGCTCAAATATATTAATATTCAAGTTAAAGTAAAGCTTCTTATTAAGACTCTCCCAGCAGAATCTCAATACACACAACGTATTTAAATGGGCTACTAAAAAGGTGACAGCTGAGAAATGCGTTCACTTCTGTCCATGGTTTCTACTGAATTTCACTTCAAAAATGCTTATACAACACATGACAACATGGAATGTCTCCACCTATGAGTGTCTGAGTCAAGCAAACGCCATGGACAACAACATGGTACTCAAGTTTGTCTTTGTATAGCCAGCCAACACAATGAAAAGATAAACTAAAATAGGAATAAAGTCAGAAAATAATGGCATAGAAGAAATCAGTGAAAACTTTATTTAGAAAAGATCCAATAATTAAAAGACCCTAGAATGTATGTATTATTTCTAACGTGACTATGTCAGATTCCTCTTCTAAATGAACACCAAAAGCTTTGTTTAAAGAAATTCATTTTCAAAGTAAATTAAATATACTAAGCAAATTTGTACTTGGATTGGTAATCAGTAATGTTATACATATTCCATTTCTAGAATAAATCTTAACATTTTGATAAATTTCTGGCCATAATAATAGTTACTTAAAAGTCAATTGCTGCTGTACACTTTTCTTTCAGAATATTAGTGCTGTCACTGATATACAAATTGCCATTATTCTATTTTCTATGAACTTTACTGTTCCAGATTACATTCATTTTTTTAATCCACAAACTTTTATTGAGCATCAACTAAAATAAAATGCAGATACCAAAGGGGGTTTAAAGAAAAACAACCAAAGTCCCTATTTTAAGGACTGCACTATTTTGTTTGGGGGTATGCTACAGCAACAATTAGATGTTCTGTTTAAGTGCCTAAATTATGGCTTACCTGGTACATTACAGAAATGTCATGTGACACAGGTCATGTATCAGTGGTCAAAGAAATTCACATTTAGAGCTTTGGTCTGTGCCTTAATAAAAGTGAACTGGGAAATACATTCCTGAGGAAGATAAACATGAAGTATAAATACGGTCCCAAAGAAGTATGGACCCAATGGCTGGCGTCAAAGAAAGCTTTTGTCAATTTCCTGAATCCTTTCCAATAAACTTACTTTTCCTCTTCACTGGGTGACCAGAGGTCACAGCTAGCAGCCATGTGATTTAGCATGAATAAACTGGTACTGTATCATACCCTATCTAAAAGGACATAGTAATTAGAGTTATAAGATGTGTTTGTTTTCTCTTAGTCTTTTTCATGAAAAACCTTAGTTACTATCATTTATGAAAGACTATCTGCTATTAGTCTATCAATAATTCTACAGGTTTATGTATGAGTTCCAATTGCCTTTTATTTGAACACCACATTCCTTTATTGTTAAAAATATCCTGTATGTGAAATGATAGCATCGGGTGATCAAACTGTGTTTTATGCATTTACAAGGCAAAATATAAAGGCTATGCTCTTTTAGTAATGGAAACTTCTGAAAAATGTATTGGTTAACTAAATGCAAAAATCAGGGAATCAATGATTTAATGGGCAGTATTTCACATTTCACATTTTTATGATGATTCACTGCCTTTTCCAAATAAAAACCTGAAATAAAACTTGGTTAAATTATGTAAACTAATTTAAGGAAAGGACTACTCTTCTGACTACAATATTCACTAACACAATGTTCCCAACTAAAACCAAATGTGATTAACATTTAAAATTTCAATTTACTAACTCAGAGTATTTTTATATAACTTAGTGTTTCATGCAATGTCTCAAGTCCTAATTACAAATATCAGTACAAAAGAGAAAGTAATGTGCAAAGATTAAGCTGAATAGTGGTCACAAGATGGAGACTGTTTTCTTTTTAATATTTCTGATATAAATTTGCCTATAATTTATTTTTAGAAGAGTGAACTGTGCATATAAAACTTTACCATTAATGAGTATATAAAAATACCCAAAGGAGTAATGTAAAATGTTATTGGATAAAGGATAATGAATGTGCTTAAAAGGTAAATTCTATACTCCAAAGAAAGGACTGTTTTTAGTGCTGTAACTTCCTTTGCAACTTTCCAAAGCATCTGATCGAACACTCTTAATATAACAATGACTCAAGGATAACAGTGGCAGTTTCCAGAACTCCAGACAATTTTGAATTCTACAATGAACTTACAGTACTACATTTCAATCACCACTGAAATGCCTAAATTTATTAGCACAGTAAAAGAAAAATACATGGAGGAAAAAATGCACCTGTTCTATCATTTGAAACTCTGATTTAAAGGGGCACCTCCACTTACTTATCACCACTATAATGACTAAAAGATTTAAGAATTATTCTTCTTTAAATTTAAATGAAGATATCTATAATAACGTTTGAATTCTGGACTCAGCTTGCATTAGAATCTGACACGCTGACAACCATGAGCAAGATAAAAAAGATACTATGAGAATTAAATGATATTTGTAAAAAAATCTCTCTTTAATAAAATACTGGTAAGTCATGGCTACTAAGTCCTCAACCCCAACTTATAATAAACTAAAGCAACTGTTGGGGGTCTTTGGCCTTTCAAAGGAACACACAGAACTGTTTATACTCTATCTCGTAACACTACTGTGGAGCCCCACAAACTTTCAACAGAAATCTGCAGTAAAAAATGAAAAAAAAATTTTGTAGGCAAAAGGTAATGAAAGTAGCAACTTCAGGAAGTGTCAAAAGACACATGTTACAATAATAACAAAATGGGTGTTTTATCCCTTTTTCTAACAAAAGCTTTTGAAACGGTTATCTTTTAAAAACCATCCAACTAGATTTTCAGTACCTTTCTTATGAGAATAGCGATGGGGTGGTAACAAATAGAGAATGAAAAAAATTTTCTCCATTTCGTTCAGGATTTCTATCTGGCCATACTGAAAATGCTCAGTCAGAGCTTTCAGTAGCTGAAACACAAGAAAGATGGTCTTGGTTAAGACACTTCAAAGACAGACCACAAAACTGTTGCCAGGAAGTACAAAGGTAGCAACTGCAGAGAAAGCATTGTAACAGCAGCAGTGTGGGCACTGGTGCTTTACCAGCACACCTAATATATTGGTTGGGTTATTTATTTTTTCAGAACTGAGGGGCCTATTGAGGTTGGGAATTTTGTTTAGATGGGTTTTTTAAAGCAGACATAGTATTATTTCAATAAAGAATTGGAAGAGCCACCAGTATAAACTATCAGGTTTTTCTAAGAATATTATTTCACTGTATATTCTTTTGAATACAAATTTTATTACTATTCATAAATGATCCAGTAAGTTCTTCCAAGACTTTAACCTTTCCTGTTCTGTAAAAGGCAGAAGATATAAGTGGATTTCTCATATATGTATGTATGTATGTATGTATGTATATGTAGACATATACATACATACATACATACATACATATATATATGTAATTAAACTATTCTCTAACAAGCAATTCAAAACTAACTCTGCCCAATCTCTTAACACTTCACATCTTTTTTTGGGGGGAGGAGTAGACTGAGGATTGAACCCGGCCAAGTACACTACCACCAAGCTACATTCCCCAGCATTTAACACTTTAGACAACACTAGAGCATTCCTTTTACTGACAAGAGTGAAAAGACCTGCTTTGTAAAGACACTTCAAATGGTTCTGCTATAAGTTGATAAAATTTGTATTTTAAGAGCAAAAGAAGGAAAGAGTTAAAACGTTCAAAATGTGATACACATATGTACCTATTTCCCAAGATGAATGTAATTAATACATATTGCAAAATTACACTAGTAATGAAAAAATACCCTAAGAGCAAAAGAAAAAAGGGAACTAAAATGATCAAAATGTTTTATATTATGTCCCAATTCCTTTGAAAATGTGAATATCATATATTGCAAACATACATCAATAAGAGTAAAAAGGTTCAATACTTATATTTATCTACATGCCTGTACTGATAAATTAAAAGAATTATAAAATTATTTTTAAAAACCATGGCCCTAATTCCTACATAGAAGACAGCTCAGACTCTTTAAGAAGTCAGTAGTTAATTAATGATTCAATTCAGTATTTTTCTCATACTTAACTAGATTTAAGCTGCCTTTCGATTTAACAGAAGGGTGACATTTAGCATTCTTAAAAATTTAAGATATTTTAAATTAATGTGCTGAAAATCCACAACAAAGGTTTTCATTTTTTGGTATAAATATGCAAATTCTATTTTGTGCAAGAATAATATTCTAAGAATCTCAATATAAATGTTTTAAACGTGTATATTATACTAAGCAAATGACTGGAAAACTCTGTATTTATGATACGTCATAAGAGATACAACTGAATTTTTAGTGAGCCAAAGTCAAGAAATACAAAAATGTGTAAAGTTAAGATCTTATCCTTATAAGTAAATTTGGGAAGACAAATGTAAAAATACTTTTTGATTATCAAAAAGAAGAGTTTTAATGACAGAAAATAGGTGGGAGAGAATGCTCACTACTACCGTATTACTTCTAATACAAGTTTGAAGAACAGAAAGCTTCCTTTGGTATGTCAATTAGACTGAAATCCCAAGGATGACTTGGGATTCTATTTGGCAGAGAAGAAAGGCTATCTATTGTAGTGGTGAAAAAAAACAAGACTAAAGGCATGGATCCAGTTCAAACAGAAGTTAACCAACTTCTTGACTAAATCATACAGAACAGTGAAAATGTTATTAAGCATAAACTAAGTGAGAGAATGTTTTAAAGTAGGGGAGTAATACAATCAAAGTGTACCATTTGTATAAGTATTTAACATGCTAAACTGAACTAGAGAATCTAGATAGGAAAAATTAAGTTATTACTGTATCCTAGGGATAAAAATAATAAAGGTATGTACAAAGTGGGCTGAGAATAAGGAAAGCAAGTAAAAGGAGCGATGCAAAAGAAATTGAGAAGACTGAGTCAGAAAATTGATTAGATCTATGTAGACAAGAGAAATAAGTAAATAAAATGTTTAATTTTATCTGCAGACTAATAGCACAATTAACAGAAACAGGTCTTAATGAGAAGGGCAATGCTGGTGAGGAAAGATGTTTTGTTTTAGGCTGAATTTGAAGAAGTTACTAACAAGATTGAAAACTAACAACTAAATAGAATAAAGGACACTAATAAAGTCCAAAAACATGAAAAATGTAAGCAATCTAAACTAACATTAAATGACTGAAAAGAGACAATATAACTATTATAATTGAAAATGTATGTTTGAACAAGAAATCTCAGAAGTTAATACAGTGTCACGGTCATTCTGTGGTAAACAGGGTAGACCGTGTATTTATTACTACTTAAAAAGTATTTTAAAATGTGACACCATAATATATTTAATAATATTTCATTTAATATCAACAGATCATGGGAAGAAAATATGAGGGACTGAAAAGCTGCAAAAATATGGAAACTGGAAATTGATTTGGAAGCCACTGGCACAGAAGACAACAAACTTTAAAGGTTAAAATAAAAAGGCTAATTTCAAAAATCTAAGTCTGGCATTTTACGCAAAAAAATAAGTACCAGGAAAAGACATCCATACATAGCCCTATTAATCTCCGAAGTCTTTACAAAAAATGCTGAAATACAATTATATGCTATAAAACTCTATCACATAGCTATAAAATCAGACACTATACCTACTGATAAATTGTACTGTACACTTTAACTTCAGAAAAATAAGAAATTTATACCACATATATGACTGCACTATTTTCCAGCTCTTTTAGACATCAAATTAGGAAACTGACCAAAAAACAACAAAAACTGCTTTTTATTCTATATGAGTGACATTCCTATTTTTTTAAAGGGACAGTTGTAAACTGAGCATCTATGCAACTTCTACTGAGAGAAATCACTCAACCTACACACTTAAAATACAAAGAAAATCTTAGATTAAGAAGTACATTCTGGATTTTAAGTTCCCAGAAGTTTTCTCCTGGCTATGAAATTAAGAAAATTAATCAAAAGTAAAAAAGGAAATGAATATTTAAAAGACTAATCAATACTTAACCTAGTAAAAACATTTTACTTACCCTACAGTCTTGTGAGAGATCAAATTCAAAAACTACTCAAGGACCTTTACCAAATCAGTAGGTCATTTTGGTATTATGTATTTAAAACAAGCAGCAGACAAAAGATTTCTTAAAGGCTTCCAATCTTGCAATTCTTAAAAAAAAAAAGTTTTACTTATCATTTTTCACTACCTGGTGTCCTGAATTTGCCCTAAGTGAACACTTTATTCTCCCAGTTATAATGGGAAAAAAGTACAAGATTAATGAGAAGTAAGAGTGGGGAAAACACAATAAAAATTTTAATGTTTGATCTTCCAAAACTTTGGCTCTACTGATTTAAGGACTGTTCAGATAAATCACAGAAAAAGTTTTACGAAAATGGTGTAAACTTAGAAACTTCTGCTTAAGCACTTGTCAACCAAACACCTAATAAAGACGAAATATAACTTATTCCAAACTAATCCTAAATCGAATTAGTCAAGAAGACACTGTAAGTCTGACAGGTCATGCAAAGGGTGCAAAGTGGGAGTAGAGACCTTATTAATAAGCCCTTTATATGTACTTTCCCTTATTATCTAAGCCAGTATTACATTTATATTCAAGTTGAAAATCTTTCTTCTTTCAAGCCAACACAATTGGTTTCCTTCTCAGTAGTAGTAACTTTAAATTTCTATTTGACAATTTCACTAAGACACTGATATGAATGATTATCAAACTAAATCATCTCTGACACACAATACTTTTTTTCAGAATCAATTTTATACTAAAATATGTATGTTACACTGGAAACAAATCTGATTTTTTTTCATTTAACACAATTACACTATTTTTTAATATCAAAAGCTGTTCTTTCCCCAAACTATATTTTTAGAATCTAGAGTTATACTACACCTTAAGACAAACTTCAACTAAATGAAAACTTGAAATACATTAATAAGACAGAGAAAAACGCTACAGATCATGCTGTATTTTCAGTGGGTAACACACTCTGAGTGCCAGACTTGTCCCAGAATTTGTCAGTCATTTCAATCCATCCAGTCAACTTTGTAAACAAAGGCTACAGGCCAAGTTTGATATGAGAATTTGATTAAATAAAACAATATGACCATCATTCTCTTAAACAGGAAGCAGTAAAAGGGAAAAGGCCATTACACACCTTTATATATTTTAAAAAGAAATCAAGTTAATTTTCATGAGATAGAACGCCTAAAGTTTCAACCTCCCAAACAGTTATGACAGTATTATTCAAAACATAGCTTTGATCTTCCACATACAATCGAAGCAAGTTTGAAATAGCATAAAAATCTTTTCACTGCAGGGGATTTTTCAGTAATTCCAAGTTACCCAATAAGAAAATGAAGAATCAAGGTAATGTCACTTATTACCATCGCTAAAAAATTGCTTTTTATGCACAACTACACAGAATGAGTTGCTTTTGGCCTGTTAAAGGCAAAGCAACATTATCTCTGGATTGCCAATAGTTTCTCCTTATTTGGCTAACATTGAGAGATTCCAATCAGACTACTATAAAACTTTAACATGCACAAAGCAACCATTTTGAGAAAAGTTTTTGTGACCAGCTTTTATTTTTTTCCCACCCTCCCAAAGAAAAATCAGAGCGTGGTAGCTGGCTTGGAAGAATGCACCGTTTTCTTCCTTTACTAGCCCCAGTGCACGGCCCAGGACGGATCAAAGATTTCTGACATTGCGACAAACTTCGAGTACAGAACTCAATACGTTCCGGTCCAGAGATGGGCAGACTATGTGGGAACACTCCTTTCTCATACACGTTATTATTCCTCGTCTTCAGCCGGTGCAGATCAGCTAACTACACCCCGTTTTCTCTTCCCAGTGACCAAAAGCCATAAAGGAGAAAACAGGAAATCGTCCACTCAGGAGCAGTCGGTTTCGGGTTCTTGATTACTATTATTATCATCACCATCATCATTTGTAATAAAGTCCTAAAAAGTACAACAAATTCAATGCCCGCTTACAAGCCAGCGACGACCATCTGCCCAAGGCGGCCCCCGTCAGCCTTCGTCTTCAGAACATCCCCCAATACGCCAATGACACCGGGACCCTGGCACAACACATTACACCCCGCCCGGTCTCGACCCCAAATACCAGACACAGGTCCACAGATGGCCCTAGGGCTCCGAGGGGGCCGCCAGCCCAGCTCCCGCCCGCCAGTCCTCCCGAAGCCGCCCCCTCACCGGCGGCGGGGACGCTCCCGCCGGCCCCCGCCTCGCGAAGCCGAAAACCCGGGGGAGGCCGCGGCCGGGGGCCTCGGCGGACCCTGGCAGTCCCGAGAACGGCCGGCGCGGCGCACAGACCTGATGCAAGGCGGTGAGCCCGTCCACATTGGCGTAATTGATGTCGGCGCCGCGGTGCAGCAGCTTGAGGACCTCGTCGGTGTCGCCGCTAGAGCAAGCGGCCAGGAAGACGGCGCCATCGTCGAACTTCACCTTGGTCTTCTGGCGCTTCACCACGGGAGGCTCGAGGTCCGTCTCGGAGCCGATCCAGCGCTTCAGCTGCTCGTTCCGCTTCTGCTTCGCGTCCGCCATCTTCATCCCCTCTCCGGCCGCCGGGTCTTCTTATCGCGAGGGGGAAGGGGGAGGCGGCGAGGGAAGAGAGGGGAGGCGGGGTGGGGGGTGATGTTTCCGTGAGTGCGGGCCGGAGGAGGGCCGGGAACCCGGAGGAGACGCTCGAGACTGCCAGTATCCCACAGAGCACTGGGGCTGCGCGCCCGGCCCGCCGGACCTCCCTTCCGACCACGGCCGCCCTCCCGCCCCCAGCAATTGGCCCCTCACGGGCGGCCGAGCTCGCGTAACTCCGCGAGATCCGGCCAGGGAGGCGCCCTTCCGCCAGCGCGCATGCGCCGCGGCCCGGTGCCCGCCCCAGGAAGAGCGCTCCCGCGAGCGGCGGCGGCGGGGGCGGCCGGCCACCGGAGGGAAGCGGGTGTGGCCGGGCCGCCCTGGAAGGCCGGCCCGTGTGGCCGGGGGCACAAGGCCGACCGGCGGTCTGCAGAGCGCCAAAGGGCGAACCTGCCTCCCGGGGTTATGTGTTACGGGAGTCGTTTGCTTAGGGCGGAGGGTTTTCCTATTGGTTGCGCTATTTGAATGGAACGAAAGGTCGTGAATTGGGTGCTTGTGGTTGCTCTCTCTGAGGAGCTCGGATGAACTTTAATATTGATAACGATAACGTTGTAAAAGGGCGGCGTCTATGTAGACGACAGCTTTTGGTTGTCGTTGCCGCGGTGACCACCTACCGACGGGCTGGCCTGTGGTAAATGCGGTGGCTTCCTGCCAACACCCAGCGTAGAGACGTCTTTCCTGGGATGCTTGCTTGTTGCTGGTGTTTCTTTCTTTCTTTCTTTTTTTTTTTTGTTTGTTTTTTTCCCTCCCCTTGGGGCTTATTTTAAGTTCCGTCGCTCGCACTGCAGTGCCTTAAGCCTGTGTGGCACTACCCATGAGCTCAGCTCAGCCCTGTTAACTGGTCCTGGCCTTTTAAGGGATTTCTGGTTCCAGCTCCGTTGCTTTCTAAGGAGGAGTAAGGACAGCTGCGTCTAGAACTCAAAAGGAATGTAACAGAGGCAATTAATTCAACCAGTATTTATTGAATGCCTACCTAGTAAGCCTTGATTTAGCAGGCACTGAGAAGACAATGGGGGAAAAAGGGTATTTATTTTAACTACCAGTGGATTTCATGTGCTCGAAAAGACTATCATTGTAAAAAAAGAATTTTTATCTTGTATGAACACGTACGAGCACATGCACACAATTTGTAACAGTTATAAATCATGTGCCTGCAGTCTCCACCAATTGGAATATTCCTAAGCACCTTCTTGTTAATCACTGTTTTCTAGAGCACTTAGGGCCAAAATAAGTCGCAAACCTTATCAGTCAGTAGAAGTTTAGGTAGGATCACCTCAGTCCCTGAGGAACTAGCTGATTGGTTCATTACTGAGAAACAGGGTTAGGCTTTATTTAGCAAACGTTATGCACTTGTTTTGGGTCAAGTGATTCTTTTTATGGTGCTGAAGATACAGCGGCTATCAATTACAATGCCTTTTCCAGTGACTACAGCTTGTCATATTGAAAAAATAATTGAGTAAAATGTGATTAGGTAGTCATCTGCTCATAACTGAATATTCTGATTCTCAGTTACT
Source organism: Ctenodactylus gundi (assembly GCA_004027205.1). Lineage (NCBI taxonomy): Eukaryota > Metazoa > Chordata > Mammalia > Rodentia > Ctenodactylidae > Ctenodactylus > Ctenodactylus gundi. The sequence continues at coordinate 406,300 of PVKB01000203.1, forward strand.
AGAATAGTAATAGACTCCATGTTAAGATAAAAATATTTCTCTTGGTAATATTGCAGAAACAAAATAAGTGTAGCATGCATAAAATGCACCAGTGCTAATCTGATCTTTGTATAATGATGGTGTTAGGTGCTGAAGAATTCTGTTAACATTAAAATAGAAAATTTCTATTCATTGTATCTCAGAATAAAATAAAGGAATTTGAGGATTGTCATGTCAGTTCCTCCACTTAGAAAAACTGACAACTATCCTTGTTTTCCAAGAACATTATGTTCTATTTTGTAGCCCTTAATGTGCTCTTCGAACACAGATCAGTATCTTAAGTGTTCCCTTGACAAGAGAAGTTTGGTGGGAAGTATGCCATCCCAGTCTCAAGCACTTATTTCAGGATGTAAAATTAATCATAAAACAATAGCATATCAATAAATATAAATAGAAAAGAACATTTCCCAAGGTTTGTTATCAAAATACAAACAGCCTAGGTTGTTAACTAATGCAAACTTCACCAAATTTAGCTGTCTTCCAAAGTTTTTTGTGTCAGGAGGCCCTTTGTTCATCTTACTGGAAGTACTTTTAAATTGCCACCTATTTTGTCCTTCCCTAAAGGGAAGAATTCCTTCTTTATTTAATTGTTATAATGAAATATTGAAAAGCTATGGTTAATTGTAGAGTTGGTAAAACTTTTACTAGAACACACACAAAGCAGTCACTTCATATTCTCTTCCCAGCTGTGTGAATTTGATGATTTCTGTAACAGAAGAAGACACGCCATTTCTTCATTTCCTAACGTAAGTAAATTGGGCTATGAGGGCATATTTTAGTTCCTTTACAGCAAATTAAAGTAGAAGTGCAAAAGAGACTATACTCATTTACTACTTTTTTGTAACAAATCATTAATTATGATGGAGTCTCTACTCTGTGCACAAAGTTGCCAGAAAAGGATCGGCATACATTTTTTCCAAGTTTAGTTATACTACACATTTCTCCTACTATTGTTAATTATAATTTTGAACAAATTTTAGTAAAGTCATAAATTATTTTTAAGTTGCTCACACAACTTAAATTTTGTTCTCCCACTCCCTGTCTCTTTCTGATGTGCTATCATCTAAGAGCTGAGTCCCACATGAATACTGTTATACTTGTTAGCACAACAAAAATAAATTTTATATCATAGACACAAAATTGTGTGTATGTTATGTGTTTATGTGACCTTCGCTTAGTACCAACTTGTGCAATGTAGAAACTTACTAAATGGAGTTACAATTAACCTTAGTCTGAAAATAATACTTGATCATAAGGCAAATTCTTTAGCGTTTAGATCTAAAATAGCCCACATTGTGTATTTGGATCATTGGAGCATAATACTACATCATCCATTGTGTTTTCAGTAACTGAAAGCACTTTAGGAGATGTGGCCTGGTTGGAGGTGAGCCCCGAAAGGGTGTGTTCTTGTTCTTTACCCTCACCCCAACTTTTCTGGCCCGTTCTCTTTGCTTTCTGGCTGCTGTGAGATGACCAGCTTTCCTTTGCCATGCCTTTCTGCCACACATTTCTGTGTTGGAGCCAGCCTAGCAAGATTTAAAAATGCTTGAAAGCAAATGCTTTACCAGAGGTTTCACTGCTATATTAATGGTACAACCATTTGCCATTACTTCATATACCACAAGTCTATGTGTCCCAAACTTTGGGAAACTGACTGATTTTAATTACCATAAATGATAGTTATGATCAGTGAAGGTTACAGGAGAGGCCTTAGTGGCACACTAAGGGTATAAAAACAAGCCATTGGAAAGCCAATTTATAGGAAAGTATTATTTTCATTTTTAGTAGTATCTATGTGTTATATTAAACTTGGGAATTTTGTGCACATATATTCCAACAACTGCACATTCCCTTCCAGCTTCCTCTCTCACCCTCCCACCCTCACCTTTTATCCCTGGTGACTCCCAGTGTCTCACTTCCTTGGCTTATTTATTTATTCTTTGGGTTTCTCATATTAGAGAGACCATGTGATATTTAATCTTCTGAGTCTGATTCCCTTCACTAAGCATGATGGTCTCAACTTACATCCATTTATCTGCAAATGATTCATGTCTGTCAGTCTTGTGGCAGAGTAGTAACACTCCATTGTGTATTTATACTGCACTTTTTATCTGTTGGTCTATTGATGGATATTTTGGCATCCCACATGATTAGCTATTGTTAGTTGTGCTGCCATAAATATGGTATGCATGAATCTCTGCTGTTATCTATATGGTGCTTTTAACCCTTTTGGAAAGATACCCAGAAGAGGTATTACTGGGTCAAATGGAATATCTGTTTCTAATTTTTGGGAGAAATCTCCATACTGCTCGTAGGAAAGTATCTTTGTATTATGGGAGAAAAGCTAAAAGAAACTTCAGAACTAAGAGTTACTGAATTATAACAACAACTGAAAGCTTCCCTAATCCCTGGGAAGAAGAGTTTAAAAAGCTTCTGTTCCATTTTGGGGCATCAGTATGTTGTTCAGGAATTTATTAATGTCTTCAAAAAAAAAAAAAAGATTGAGATGCTATTGAGAACAAAATGTACAGAGATAACATCGTATGTTATTTCGTAATGATGTTCTGTTAGTTACATTTTTGTTTTTGTGACTCAGTACCCAACAGCCACAACTTTAGGGAGGAAAGATTTATTTTAGCTTACACTTTGAAAAAGTAACAATCCATTCATAGGTGGGTGGCTGGAAAATGGTAGAATCACATGATAGGGCCACAGCTAGAGCAAGAGCCAGAGTCTGTGCTCTGGAGACAGAGATCCTTACAGTATGGCAGAGCAGAGACCAGTCTGAGAGGAGAAAGAGCATGTGCTCCTCCAGGTCAAGCCCAAAGCATCTGCCCCTTCCAGTCAGACGCCACCTCCCAGTACTACACAGTATCCACAGGTACACCAGGCTTTTTGGGGACACTCCATATCCAAACCATGACACTTGTCTGTTTTTTTTTTTTTTCCTGCTAATTTTGGCAAATGGGAATAATATCCTTGTCATGTAGTTAAATGATATATATGAGAAAAAATAGATTTTTATTTTCTTATACTTGCTCCATTTTCTTCATTTAAGCTGATAGGGGCTTTGCTTCCTTACCTCATGTCATGTTTGTGGCAGGGAAGAAAACAGAAGTTGCTTTCAAAACATTTTCCTTCCTAGCTTGAAATGGTCACCCTCAAATTTCAATAAGAATCTAGTACTAGTAATTTGGCTAGAATTAGAATATGAAATGACTACAAACTTATTGAAATTCATGTATGTATTATTAGAAATTGATAAAAATAACATTTTCTAAATCTTCATTCCTCACTTTACAAAAGATAATTCATAATATCATGGGATGTTACTCTTATGTAGAGTAGAGTAAAACAAGCACAGAGATCATGGAAATAAAGAACTTCGGAGAATAAAAACAGGTGCCAAAAGTTGATGTGTAGACATACAAGAATGAGAAAAAGGATTATTTTGGTCTCTTAAAGAGTACTGGGTACTGCAGAGTGGGACACTGTCTCAAAAAAAAAAAAAATACTGAGTTTCCTGCTCAATAGGTGATGGAATTGAAACAAAGCGGGAAAGATGATGGTGAAGAGTCTAAGTGAGTCTTTCCTAATACATAGGTTAAAAGCCTTGGGTGTATATGTAGGATATTGTATGTGTTTTCTATTTCTCCAGCAAGCATATTAAAGCAATGTCCATATATCTCAATTCTGTAGATTACAAGGGGGTGGGGTGGGCTTCAGCTGTGTTCTATGCTCAGGGTCTCAAAAGGCCAAAAGCAAGGTATCAGCTGGGCTGGATTCTTAACAGGAGGCTCTGGGGAAGAATCTGCTTCCAGTTGTATTCAGATTGTTGAAAGAATTCATTTTCTTGCAGTTGTAGGAAGGCTTCTGTTTTTATTTTTTATTTTGTTTTTCAGGTAGTGAGTATATACTTTTTTGTTTTCAGTACAAGGAATTGAGCCCAGAACCTTTATTCTGAGCTACTTCTCTTGCCAAATTTTTAAATCTTTTGTTTTGAGACAGAGTCTTGCTGAATTTTACAGGCTGGGCTTGAAATTGTAATCCTTCTGTCTCAGCTTCTCAGAGTGCTGGGATTACAGGCCAGCACCACTCGGCCTAGTTGACAGTTTCTTTGCTGGTTGTTGGCTTGGGTTATTTTCAGATACCCGTGGCTTGGCTTGGCTGGGTGGCTGGCTTCTTTTCTTTTCTTTTCTTTTCTTTTCTTTTCTTTTCTTTTCTTTTCATATTCTTCCTTTCTCTCTCCTTTCTCCTTTTCTGAGGCAAGGTCTCACTAAGTTGCTACATTGTCCAGGATGGGCTTGAATTTCTGATCCTCCTGCACCATACTGCCAGCCAGGATTACATTCCTGGGCCAATTTATACAGTCTCCTCCACTTTCAAAGCCAGTAACAATGTGCCAAATCCTTCTTAAGCTTGGTTTCTAGGCTTACTAACTTACCTTCTTGAGAAGGCCAACCTTTATACCAACTTGAGAAAGACATCTACTTGTAACTACTAGTAAATTTAATCTTACCCTTAACATCAACTGATCGTATACCAGATATTATTCATAGGAGTGATACTCCTTAGTGTAAGTAGAGGGGTAGGAGAAGGAGGAGAAAAAGATGAATAAGACACTTTAAATCCAAAGTGTCCCCAGTAGCCTCATGTACTTAGAAGGCGATTGAATCATAGGGGTTAATTGTTTCAGGGGATTGACCCATTAGTTTCCTTTGCTTTTTTTTTTTTTTTTTTAAGCTGTGGGAGTTAGTTATTTCCCAGCAACAAGAAACAACGACAAGAAGTTTATTGTTGAATGGAAGAAACATATTAAATTATTTTATTACAAGATAAACGCTAATACTTAGAATTTACTAAATATTCATGTTACTAGTGCTGCTCTGTACATTTTACTTTATAGGGCAGGGAAAACATGCATTGTATGCTGTTGGAGTACAGAAGAGTATAAAGAGGGGCTGTTGGGGTGGGAGAGTTAGGAATGGTATGCCTCTCAGGGATGTCTTAGACAGAAAGATAAGTTATATAAATTCAAGGAAGAGTAGGAATTGTCTAGACACAGAAATGGTGTGTATATAAAGTACAGTTTAGCATGAATACAAAGCCAAAAAGTTGTGTTTTGGGTCTGGAGTGTCCCGCCAAAGCCTTGTGTACCACTAGATGCTATGTACTGTATTGGGACGTAGGGCCTGGCTGCAAGGGATGGGCACTTGTGGCTTGACCTGGAGCGCTGTGTGTTGGTTCTGTCCTTTCTGTCTTACTTGGCCCTGCCTGTTCTACCATGCCGTGAAAAGTTCTGTCTCCCAGGCTCTACCTGGGCCATGTAGTTTTGCCATTTCCAGCCACCCACCCATGAATGGACTGTCATCTTCCGAAACTGTGAGCTACAATGAGTCTTTCCTCCCTAAAATTGTGGATGTGTGCCCCAGCAATGAGAAAGTTAACTGAAACAAAAGTCACCAAAGGATTTAAAGCTAGAGAAACAACAAGTAACTTAATCATTGAAAAATTTCTACATAAATTAGGTAACACATTGATCATAAAAATAATGAGAATGATTGAAAGATTTTTAAAAGTATCAAACAAAATTATTTAGAGCAGCCCAGAGAGTCCTAGTTAACATGTAAAAAAAAATTGTCTGTGAAACATTTCCTGTCTTCTCATTTATATGCCGACTTAGTCTCACTATCAGTGGCCTTAATTAGTTATTGGCATTAATTGAAAATATTACAAGATACAATCTACCTCATTTAAAAAGAGTGTTCTCAAAAACTGGGAAGCTATTAATGTGATGGTAAGCTACTGATATTCTCATAGTTTTAAGCTTGGATGAAAAATGCTTGATGCATTTATCCCCCATTTTGTTAATATGTATATATGTGAATGAAACATTGTTTACATTGAACTTGAGTATTTTGTGTACATATATATCACGTCAGCCTTCCCCTTCCCTTTATTGACCCTCCCACTCCCCATCTCTCCCCAGTTCCACTATCCCCCTCTTTTAGTTCTATGAAATGACTGTATTCTGAGTTTCTTATATTAAAGAAACCATTCGGTATTTAACCTTCTGTGTCTAACTCACTTCACTGAGCATGATGGTCTCAAGTTGCCTCCATTTCCTCTCAAAAGTTTCAAAATCATCTGTCTTTGTAGATGAGTAGTACTTCATTGAATATATAAACCACAATTTTTGTATCCATTGGTCTGTTGATGGGTATTTTGATGTCTTTCACGTTTTAGCTGTTGTTAGTTGTGCTGCTGTGAACATAGGTATACATGCGTTTCTTTGGTGTAATGCTTTTAACTCTTAAGAAGGTTCCTGGAAGAGGTGTTGCTTAAATTGAAAGGGATGTTTAAAAGCTGCTCTCATGTCGTTTTGAGGAATTTCCATACTGTCTTCCATAGTGGTTGTACTAGCTCATAATCGTACCAGCAGTATAAAAGGGTTCCTTTCCCCCCCACAGCCTCTCCAGCATTGATTACTGTTCAAGTTCTTGATAAATGCCATTCTGTCTGGGGTTAGATGATATCTTAGTGATGTTTTGGTTTGCATTTATCTAATGGCTAAGGATATTGAACATCTTTGTATATATTTACTGGCCATTTGAACTTCTTCATCTGAGAATTGTCTATTCATTTCTGTTGCCTATCTTTTAATTGTGCCTTTGAATTTGAGAGACCTGCTTTTCTTCATTTCTTTGCATATTACAGTTTAAGCCTCCTGTCTGAGGTATAAGTGGCGAAAATTATTTCCCATTTTGTTGGTTTCTCTTTAACTCTTTTGATAATTTTCTTTGCTGTGCAGAAACTTTATTTTGTTAAAATCCCATTTATTAATTTCAGGACCTATTTCTTTTGTATTAGGTATCTTATTAAGAAAGTCCTTGCCTACATCTAGATTGTTAGCTAGATTTTTGCCTAATTTGTTTTCCACATGGTTCAGTGTTTTGGTTTTGATATTTAGGTCTTTGACACACTTTGATTTGATTTTGGTGCATGGTGACAGGTGTGTGTCTAGATTCATGCTTCTGCATTTGGGTGTACAATTTTCCCAGCACCTTTTTTTGAAGAGGCTATCCTTTTTCAAGTTATGCTTTTGGCTCCTTTATCAAAGATCAGGTATCTGTTCATTGGTCAACTTGTCTGTTTTTATGCCAGTACCATATAGTTTTTATAACTGTTGCTTTGTATTGTAACTTGATGTCTGGAATCATGATGCCTCTTGCCTTTGTCTTGTTACTCAGAATTGCTTTGGCTTTTTTAGGTTTCCTGTGGTTCTAAATGAATTTAAAGATTGCTTTTTCAAGTTCTGTGAAAAAGTTGTTGGTATTTTGGTAGGGAGTGCAATAAATCTGTATATCAGTTTGGCAGTATAGTCATTTTGACTGTATTAATTCTGCCTGTCTCAAAACAAGGTTGTCTTCCCATTTTCTGATGTCTTCTTCAATTTCTTTCTTAATTATAAAATAGTTTTCTTCATAGAGGTCCTTCACTTCCTTGGTTAGGTTTACGCCTAGATATTCAATTTTTGATCAGCTATTGAGAATGGAATTATTTATCTGAGCTCTTTCTGCATGGTTCACTGCTTTTTTTATTTAAGCCTACCATAGATGGTAGCTAGATTTGCAGAGATAAGCCAGTGAATGATGAGTGTGTGTCTTCTGCTTTTTTCTTTTAATGTTTTACCTATTCTGATAGTATCTTGTAGCACTTGAAATGTCCTACTGGGTTGTCCCTAATTATGCTTTAGCCAAATCATCTGGACAGTCTAAATGAACCCATGGTTTCTTGCAAACTTAGAAGAACTATTTATTTATACACAATCATCATAATTTAAAAATAATAAATGAAGACTGGAACATCATCATTAAGACCCAGGAGATTTATGATTAGAAATTAGTACTGTGGGATAATGGGTGGTATAGAATGCTTGTCTAGAATGTGTGTGTGTAACAGGTTCAATTTCTAGTTTGGCAAAAACAATACAAAAACATAATTATTAAAATTAGGGGTAATTAGATATAAATTAATATGTAAATAAGCAGTTCTACATTTTACACATGCATGAATGCACACACACACATATCACGGGGAGTAGTGGACCTTTATTTTACTGTTGTCTCTTTGCATTTCATCTACTAAGCATCCCTTTCAACTTCTATTATTAGTAGTAATAGATTTTCTTGGGAGGAATATTCTTATTAAACAGTCTTTGACTATCTTTTAAGTTTCCCTAGCTAACACATAAATGAACTCACCCAAGTTTTTAATTACACATAATAAACACTGATCCTGCTTGTTTGCTTTAGTTTTTCTATTGCTGTATGTATTATTACAAAGTTAAAGATTTAAGGCAACATAAAATTTTCAACTCTGAGTTTCTTTGGGTCAGGATGCCAGGGTATGTTTTAGCTGGGTCCTCTACTCTCAGTATTAGTAGGATCTTAAGAGGAGGCTGAAATCAAGGTATGGGACAGTGATAGTTTATCTGAAGCTTGGGTTCCAAATTCTCTCTCTTTTTTTGGTGGTATTACATTTCTTGCACTTGTATTTGTAGAACTTAGGTACCATTTTCTTGCTGGCCATCAACCCAAGACTGCTCCACCTAGCTCCTAACAGCTGCTCTCCTGTCCTTGTCACCTCTAAAATACTATCTTTTTTTTGTCTTTTTTTTTTCTGTACTGCGGATTGAACTTTGGGCCTCTTTCATGCTAATAAAAAGCTCTACCACTGAGTTACACTCCCAGGTTTCAGTCTTTCTTTTCCTGTTTAACTCGGGTCCACTCAAGATATTTTCCCCTTTCCCCCTTTTAATTGTTTATCTTTAAAGTTGTGGTAAATTATATATAAGATGAAATTTATCATTTAAAATGTTTAGTGTATACTGCAGTGACATTAGGTACAGTCACATTTCTGTGCAACCATTGTCAGTGTCCATTGACTGAACACTTTTATCTTGCATAATAAAAATGAATCTGTTAAATACTAGCTCTCCATTATTCCTTCCCTCTACTCCCTTGGAGTGATAATTCTATTTTCAGTTTTTATGAATTTGGTAAGTACCTCATATGACTGGCATCATATACTATTATCCTTTTGTGAATTATGTGTGTTATTTTTAGTCTTATGTCTTCAAGTTTTATCTATATTATAAAATATATCAATTTTTCTTCCTGTATATGTTTAGATGTGTACCACATTTTGTGTGTCCTTTCACTGATGAGTTTCATAGGCTATTTCATATTTAAGTTGTTGTGAATTATATTGCTATGAATACAAGTACACAAATATCTGCTTATGTCTTTACTTTTGTTTGGGATTTCAAGATCTAGTGGTGGTTCAGGCTGAAATTTTTAGGAATCACCATACTGTTCTCTGTAGCATCAGTACCATATTATTCCTATCATCAAGAAAAAAAAAATCTGCTCTTGAATAACTCACAGTGAACTTGTTTGGGACATTAATTTGTCGCACATTCAAGAGGAGGTAGTTGGGCTGGAGAAATAACTCAGCAGTTTAAATGCTTGTCTAGCAAGCTCAAGGCCGTAGGTTAAATTCCCCAGCACCCCATGAGCTAGATGTGGTGGTACATGTCGGTAATCCTAGCACTTTGGAAGCTGAGGCAGGAGAATTGCTGTGTGTGTGAGGCTCGCCTGGGCTACATAGTGAGTTGAGGACCACCTTGCTGGACTGCGCAGTGGTAACTTGTCTCAAAAAAAAAAAAAAAAAGGAAGGAAATGAGTTACACATAATGTGCACATCAGGGACAAAGATTTTTTTTTTTTTTGGAAGCAACTTAGAAATGTGCTTATTATGCTTTCATTTAAAAAACATGAAAAAATCATGGCACCAAAAGTAAGCAGGAAAATAATATAAGGTAGACAATCACAAACAGATCATTATTTTCCCCCATTTTATTGATATTCATAAGTGCAGACACAAAGTTTACATTCATCTTGAGTATTTTGTGCACACACATATTGTGGCAAAGTTACAGATCCTTCCCTTCTTTCTTTTTGAGCTCCCCCTCCAGTTCCCATTAATTTCCCACATTATATTCTATGAAATAATTGTGATGTGCTGCTGTGAACAGGGGTATACATGTATCTCTGTTTCATGTTGTGTTTAACTCTTGGGGAAACTCGCAGAAGAGGTATCACTGGGTTGAAGGGGTTATTTCCATTCTCTTGAGAGACTTCCACACTGCTTTCCATAATGGTCAGAAAACACTGATAGAATGACAGTCTTGGTGCTACCACCATAAAATAGTAATTTTTTTGGTAACAAGTGGCAACTATCTCGAAGAAGACCCACGATGATCCTCGCCTCCTGGAATTTACATCCTTATGTAGCTCTATATTCCTCTCTATGACACATAGCATGCAGCATAAGTAATAATTTGTCACTTCCAAGATTAGGTAACAAAAGACACTGTGGCCACAGTCTTGATTATCTGTTACTCTTGTGAATCACTCACCTGGGGGAATTGTGCTGCCAAGTCTGAAGACATTGAGGCAACTTTATGGAGAGTTTCACCTTGTAAGGAACTGAAGCCTCTGGCTGAGTGAGCCTTCTCTAGCCCTAATCAAGCTGTCATGTGACTGACTGTAGCTCTGGCTGCCAGAGAGTTAAGAATCATTTTTTTATACTTTTAATGATTTGAAGCAAACAAAGGTGAATATGGGACAGAAACCTGTACAGTTTGCACTATGTAAGTTGTTTGCCACCTGTTCTTCACAGGTGAAGTTTGCTGACCCTCTCGTCATCATTACTGATAGAAATCATAAATAGGTGTAGCCAATAGAGTACTTTACATGGCCCAAACTTTGTGTTAGTACTTAAGTTATGAGCAACATACAGAGTAACCCAAATCCATGGCTAAATGTGGTACCATTAATAATAGAAAAACTTTCATTCAGTGCCTCAGTGTTATATTTATTTTTGCCAACAATTAATATCTTGCATCCATTCAAAATGTTTAAATCAAATATACTTTCATAAGAACTTTAAATATCAAGTGATACTACAAAGAATCAGACAAACTCAAAATGTAGGACAGTGTATTTAGCAATTGGCCTGGTGTGTAGAAAAAAAGCCATGTGAAAAATTTTAAAAATAAGACTATTAAATATGGTAGGTTGGACTTCATTGACATAGGTATGAACCTTTTTTTTTTTTTTTGTAATGGTAATAAGGATTGAACCCAGAGAGCAACAAGCTACATCACCAGCTTGTGTTTATTATTTATTTATGAGACAAACTTTTACTAAGTTTCCCAAGCTGGCCTGGAATTGTGATCTTCCTGCTTCAGCTCCCCAAGGAGTTGGGGTGACAGGAATGCGCTAAACACCATTTGCTGGATTTTGAAGTTCAATGTTATTAATTTAGTAAAATAAGGATATGGTAAATGTATTAAATGAATTTAATTGCTAGTGCATAGAAGATGGTCAATGAGTGCTTGTTGGGAAAACTTAGTATAAATCTATTTATTTGAAAGGAATTTAATATTGATGTGAAGATCCTTAACAGATATTTCAAAAAGATAAAACTTCATATAATGTTCAAGGAAAAATTAGCTAGGTTCTTTAGGATTTGAAAGTTAGAAGGCAGTGTGCTAGCATTCTGTTCTGTAAAAAATAATATCAAGAACTTATAAAGAAAGATTTACATTGGTTCACGGTTTTGAAGGTGTCAATTCGTGTCCTATGGCCCTGTTGCTGTGGGCCTGTCCAAGGCAGTGCATCCTGGTGGATGAGTGTGTAGCAGAATGATCTCACTTCCAGGAGGCTGGGAAGCAAAAGGAAGAGAAAGGGATGGGATCCCTACCTGGCCTTCTGAGGACACCCCAGTGACCAGAGGACCATGTGACAGACTCCACTTCTTAAGATTTCTGTTACCTCTCCATGACCAGCAACTGGAAGCCAGGTCTCTGCCACATGGGTCTTTGGGCATGTTTTCAATTTAAACTATAATAAGTGACATCTTTCTTCCTCTTCCTGTAACTCTTCTTTTCTATTAATCTGTGTCTGAGTTAGTCTTTTTTTCTGTTTTTCTTTCTCTCCATATCAGTGTCTTTTCCACACCAACATCTTTAATTTTCCTATTTTTCTTGTCATTTTCTTTATTCCTCTCCTCACCCTTCCTTTCTCTACATATTCCTCTTTTCCCTCCCTCTTTCCACCCTTCCCTCCCTTTTTGTCTCCTATATTACATTATATCTCCTTTGCCTTCCCTTTGACTTTTTCCTTCCCTTTTTTCTCCTCTTGTCTCTCCTTCCTTTTACTTCTTATTTATTTCTCTATCATCTCTCATCACTTATTCTATTTGACTCCTTTACCCTTTGCTTCTGATGATGCCTTGCCTTTCCCCTTTCCTCTTTCACCCTTGAGTTCAATTTTGGGCTGATACCAACTCTGGCTTCTTTCTCTAAGTGAACTTTACAAGTTTGGTTTCTTTTTTCTTTTCTTTTCTTTTTCTTTTTCTTTTCTTTTTTTTTTTGAGACAGGTTCTAGCTCTGTAATCCAGCCTAGTCCTGAACTCACTATCACTAGCCAGCCCAGGCTGACCTTGAACACATGGCAGTCCTCTTGCCTCTGTCTCCCAAGTACTGGAATTCAGGCATGCCCCACACTCAGCTCTTATATGGTGCTGGGGTATAGCGTCCCAGGCCTTGTGCTTCCTAGGCAGGCACTCTAATCACTGAGCTACACCGTCCACCCCTCTCTACTGTGTCTTATTGGAGTAGAGATTGCAAACTGGCTATCCATAGTTGAACTTAATTGGACTTGGTTTGCAGATGTATTCTGTATGATGTAAGTTGTGCCCTTCCACTTTAATTGTTGGTCATAAACTTGTAAAAGATGGATAAATTAGTGTACTCTCCAGCAGTCTGAACTATACTTTTATATATTGCAGAATGATCTTATAGTGGATATTCATTATAACAAATTGTGTAGAAAATACTGAATTTTATTTAGATATCTAAGAAGCAGGAATGTACTTTGTAAACATTTTCAGGAAACATTTTTAAAATATTTGGAATGTAAGTTGTGGATATTTAGAAAATTTAAAGATTAGGAATATATTTTCAGGTGATGTTAATGAAAATTTATCTCATATAAGGTAAAACTTAGCTTTTTATTATTTTGGATAAAAGTTTATAAAAATGAGATATATTAATTTTTGTACAGTTCAGTAGGACTAAGGCCTGTAATATTAGAGTTCTAAACTATTCAGAAAGACTTAAAGGTCTGCATTAACATCATCCTATGCACAATCTTGAAACTCGTTCAACAGGTAACCAAAATACAGACTTCCTTCTGCCCATGAGCATAGCAAATTTTTACATTCCTTACTGGTTAATAGCAAGAATAAACTCTGTGTGAGTGTGTGTGTGTGTGTGTGTGTGTGTGTGTGTGTGTGTGTGTGTGATTTTTCAACTAGCTCTAAAATCATTAAAGAGATAATTTTTTCCATGTACTTCTATATTATGAAACAGCATATTCCTCACATTGTGCATGCTGGACATATGCTTAAGGTTAATGTTAATGGACACTGCTGTTTACAACTGGGGCCCTATCAAACATACATCAGTACCTTCAAGGTACATATATATATATATGTACATTATAGTCATTTGTCAGAGTGAGGATTGTGAATTTAGCTCCCTTCAAATATCCAACATGGTCATATCTTAATATTTGTTTCCTAAGTGTAAATTTACTGTCACTGTGAAATTATCAGGAAATAATTATAAAGAAATGATGTTACTTGAGTAATTTCATTACTCAGAGATCTGCTAACATCTTGTCATATAATCTTCCAAAATTTTCCTTGAATAAATTGATGAATTTACATGCATCTTATTTTTATTTTGCATTTATGGGAATATAACTGATGAATAGAAATTGTGCATACTTAATGTGTACATATTGATTTTTAATATATGTACACATTATGAAATTAGCAGTGCAATCAAACAAATGAAAGTATCTATCAATTCACCGTTACTGTGTGTTTGTGTGTATTGTGAGTACACCTCAGTAAATTTCAAATATAGAACAATGTATTGTTATCTGTTGTCTACATGCTGTACCTTAGATCAGCAGAAGTTACTCATCTTGTATAATCAAAACTCATGTCTTTTACCCTGTAATCCCCATTTCCCTGTATTCCACCCTGAGGCAAAAACCATCTTACTGTGTGCCTCTACAGATTTTGACTGTATTATATGTTGCACTGATTTGACTATATTGTATATTGCACAGATTTTGACTATATTATATATTGCACACTTTTTTCTTTCTATGTGTACTTATCTCATTTAGCATACTGTTTTCCAGTTTCATACATATTCCTTCAAATATTAAGATTTTCTTTCTCACATTTTATGGCTGAATAATATTTTATTCTCCATATATCACTTTTTTCTTCATTCCTGTATTAATGGATATTCTAGTAGTTTCAATATTATTATTATTGTGAATAATGTTACAGTGAGCCTAGGTGGCACATCTATGTCAGTTACTGATTCAATTTCCTTTGGATATATGCCTATAAGTGGGGTAATTGGATTATATGGTACTTTCATTTTTAATATATTGAGGACTTTCCATAATGTTTTCTATGATGGTTGCTCCAATTTACCTCATGCACTAGGATGTCGTGGGATAACTGTGGACCTGTGTGTTATTAGGAGGTGTGGCTTGACTAGAAGAGGCAGATGCTTGAGGTTTGATCTGGAGGGATTGTGTCAGCTTGTTGAGATCTGGGGGTGCCCAGGCAGAGCTTTCAGGTGTGTATAGATGACTTGTGAGCCAGGGAGTGTGGGAGAAGCATGCACCTTGAGTGCAGGGGGTCTAACTGGCAACTTTAACTGAATAAAGGAAGGAAGAAGAAACATGGTTACAGCTTCTTCTGGGAAGACTCTGGCCTTAACTGAGTCTCCAGACATTAACTTCACTCCTGCCTTACTTGGTTTCTGTCTTCAGTGCTACCATCAGCTGTCCAGCCTCTGCCATGTGCTTCCACTATTGCTGGCCGCCCCTGCATATACTGTGTGAGACCTTCTGAAACTATGACCTAAAATAAATCTTTGCCCCTTTTCCTGTGGATGTCGAGTTTTTCGTCCCAGTAACAAATAAGTACTTAAGACTCCCACTGCCAATGTACACAGATTCCCTTTCCCCAGATCTCACTAACACATTTTCTAACAAGTGTGAGATGATATTTCATTGGGGTTTTGATTGTTATTTCCCTGACAATTCATGATTTTGAGCATATTTTCATATACCCACTGGCCATTTGCATATGTTATTTTGAGAAATGTGTATTTAGGTCTGTAGTTCATTTTTAAATTGGTATAGTTGTTGTTTGTTGTTGTTGCTATTGAGTTCAGGTTTTTTTTTGTAGATAGATATTTACCTCTTATCAGATATTTTCCTTGTAAATACTGTACTCTTTTTGCTGCTGTTGTAAATGAAATTCTTTGCTTGCTTTTCTTTTAGATAATTTATTATTTGAGTATAGAAATGTCACTAATTTTTGTTTGGTGAATGTTATCTCCTGAAACTTCAGTAACTTTATTTATTTTAATGTTTTGTGGACTTGTGAGGGTTTTCTACATGTGATCATGATATTTACAAATGTTGTTGTTCCCTTGTAATTTTGTGGTTTTTAATTTTTTCTCCTTTTAGAATAATGTTCTCTTATATATCTCAGTGTTTTGTGCCTTGTGTTACACAACAAATTGTAATTGTTGTAATTGCTGCTGTATCTTCTTGTTCATTTTACCATTTTACCATTATGCAATAACTATATTTGTTTTATGTGAGTTAAAAGTTTTGACTCAGGTTTTTTTTTTTTTTTTTTTTTTTTTTGAGACAGGGTCTATATAATCCAGGCTGGTCCTGAAATCTCTGTGTAGCCCAAGCTTGCCTTGAACTTGGCACAATCCTCTTGCCTCAACCTCCTGAGTTCTGGGATTACAGGTGTGTTTCAGTACACTTAGCTGATCTTTATGCGGTGCTGTCAGATGGAATCCAGGGCCTTTCACATGTTAGGCAAGTTCTCCAACCACTGAAATATGTGCAAACATAACTTTTTTTAAGTCTGTTTTGTCTGACATTTCTGTTGCCACTTTTGCTTTCTTTTGGTTATCATTTTCATGAAGTATCTTTCTCTATCCCTCAATTTCAGCCTGCGCACTTTAAATCTGAAGTACACTTTTTACAGAGTGCATTCAGTGAGGTCTTTATAAAAAAATCCATTCACCCACTATTAGCCTTTTGATTGGGGAGTTTAGCCTGCTAACATTTAAAGTACTTGATAGGTAAGGACACATTTGTGCTGTCTTGCTGTTTTCTGCCTCTAAGCTCTCTTGCTCCTCTTGTCTTTCTTTGTGATTTGATTTTTTTGTCCTTTGTTTATCTTGTATGTGTCTACCATACATTTTTTATAATTGCCATGGAGCTCACATCAAACATTTCATAGTTATGAGTCTACATTAGCCTGAAAACAGCTTAAGCTTACCTTCAGTTGCATGCTAATATCCTACACATTACTCCCTTCCCTGTGTATTTTATGTAATTGATGGTAGACTTTTCAAAACTTCTGTTTTGCCTTTCCACTAGTAAACTTCTGCAGATGTAGTTATTCTGCTTACTTTTGACTCCTAATTTAATGTAAGAAGTGACTTGCTTGCCATCATTACAATATTGTAATGTAATGTTAGTGCTTTTGTTTTTAACCCTTTCTAGTGAGATATATGCTTTCATAAATAAAATTCTTGGGTAACTTTATGACTCATTGAGACCCTGTCTCCAGAAAAAAAAAGAGGGGAGTGCTTTGGAATGTCAGGTAATTCATTGTATAGGTCCTGGATCCAAGCAAATTCCACTACAATAAATAAATAAATAAATAAACAAACTTTTTTCATATTTACTCAAAGAAATCTCTTTAGCACATTTTGTAAGGCATATCTAGGGGTGACAAAGTCCCTCAGTTTTTATTTGTCTTTAATTTTCTTTTGTTTTGAAAAGATGGCTTTGCCGGAAAAGGGAGTCTTGGTTGGCAGATTTTTGTTGTAGCACTTAATTCCATTCTCCTCTGGTCTGTAGGATAGATCTCTGCTGAGAACTCTGCTGATAGTCCTCTGGATACTCTGTGTCATTTGATGAATCATATTTCTCTTGCCATTAGAAAATCCTTGTTGACTTGACAGTTTAATTGTAATGTTAAAACTGTTATAGAAGCTCTCTATTAAGCTTTTCACTGGTTATATTCTCCACCTCTAGAGTTTTTTGTATGGTTTCTATTTTTTCATTACATTCATTTTGCTCATATATTGTTATATTGACCTCATTTAATTTTTGTGTATTTCATTGGTCTTATTTTACAATGATCACTTTTAATTTTTTGATGTGTCTCCATTCCTTTAGGATTGTTTGAGGAGCTCTTAGTTTCCTTTGCTGATGCTGTATTTGCTTGACTTTTCATGATCTGTGTATCCTGAGATGGTGCCCATGCATTTGAAGGTATGTAGCCTTTATAGGCTGGCTCAACAGGTGAGACCTTCTTTTGCTGAGTCCCTGGAGTCATGGGACTGCCTCCTTGACTCTGAGCAGGACTGGAACATAGGAATGTTTTTGAGATCAAAGTTAAGCCCATGGATTGCAGGGCTATTACCAGAGGCATGCATGGGTATGGCTCACACTGAGCAATTTGCTAGCCTTCTCCAGGTCCTTGTTTGGGTCCCCGAGTGGGCAGGATGGCCTCCAGTACTGCGACAGAGAAAATTTAGAGTTGAATCATCGGGTTGCTTCATTGTCTGTGGGTTGGCTGGCCTGTTACTGGTGCCATAAACAGACTCAGTATGCATCCCTCCATCCCTCTTGGTGTTCTTTTAGTGGATGGTCCTGATGGAAAACTGCAGCTAAGGGCCTGAAACCAAGTCCTTGGGAAAGCAGAGCTGCTTCTGATCTATAGCAGGGACCACAGTGAGAAAACTTGCCTCTTGAGTGTTGGCTTGACTTCTCAAAGCGGCCTTCTGCAGTTTGGGTTACACTGGGCCTTTGTAACCTTCTACTTGAGTCCCAGAGTTATCAAATTTTGTCCATGGATAACTAAATGTTGTTTATATTGAGGATGGGAGTAGAACATGCTGGGGATCTTCTGTCCTGCTGTATTGTTTATCATCTCCACAGTTTATTTTGGTTGGTTATGTTTTTTTTTTTTAAATGGGATCATTTAAAAAAAGGCCAAGAGAAGTGTAAACTGCCAATTTTTTGAAAAGTAAGGATAATCATATTAGCTCAGTACATCTAATAACTACTGATAAACTACAAGGAGAATTTTCAGTAAGTTCTTTAAGGGAGTGCATTTTGTTATGTGAGTAAAACTTGAGCTTTCTCATTTATCAATTGCTAGTTAAGTCATTGTGAACATCAGAAGCCTCTTGAGATGCCTGCCCAATTTACATGTTCATTTAAAACGTTTTTCACCTGAAATTGCATTCTCCTACAAAGTCCTTTTTTCCCCTAACAATTTAAGATAAAATCAGATTTTTAAAAGTATAGTTTGACTTAGTGTAACTTTCTTACTATGTTAATAGTTTTATATAAGCTGAATAAAAGAGAAATGGTGGCAACAGATCTTTTCCTGCCATCCATTTAAATTTAAACTTAGCATTAAAAGCAGTGTTAAGTTTGAACTGAAACATTGCAGGGGCTGGGGGAATAGAAAAGCAGTTAAAGAACTTGCTTAGCAAGCACGAGGCCCAGTTTTCAATTCCTCAGCACCACATAAGGCAGGCGTGATGACTCATATCTGTAATCCCAGCACTGGGAGAGCTGAGGCAGGAAGATTGTCTCAGTTCAAGTCCTGCTAGGGTTATAGTATGAGACCCTGCCTCAAAAAAATTTAAAGCAATGGTTTAGATATCTTGGGCAAACTTTAATTTAATTCAGTTGATAAATATTAAGCATATATTATGAGTTCATGATTTTAGGGGAATACAAAGGTGAAGTTAATGTGAATATTACAACTATGGGATGATTGGGATAATTGAACATAAGCCCTTGTCTGGACAGGGAAGAAAAATTAAGAAGTGGTTTTTCCACAGCTAGACAAGTTGTAGAGCCAAGATGAAAACATTTCCAATTTGGTATTCCTTGCATAGCCTCACACTCACTGCTCCAAGGTTTTACAAAAGAGAATTTTCACATTGGCTAGAGATCTGGTGCTTGGGCTATCCCAACAAAGCAAGTTAGGAAAATTTCCATGATAGTCAGCATCTCAAAATAGCAGCTGGTCACTGCAGCTTTGTTCCTAACTCTGGAAGAATGAAAGAAATTCTAATTATACAACTGGCACTAGACAAATAGTCCCTCTCAACAAACATCCGAGTGCTTACTATGTGCCTGGCTGTGTGTTATACCATAGGAATATAAAATAGACCAGAAACAGGTCATTTTCTTTAGAAATGAATAGTCTAATGGAGGAAGTAAACTTGCAAAGAGATGACTTCAGTAATATTACATAGCCTAAACCAATGCCAAGGAAGATGCTTTTCAACTTTCTTTTTCAAAAATTATTTGTTAAAATTTTGTTATATTGAAAATGCTTTGGCCAGGGCATGAATACCAGAATTCCACTTCAGTACTCATTCAAGAAGTCTCTGTGACAGAAATATGCAAAATAGTGGCAAGGCAAAACAACATTAGCATTGTGACCCCAGCCCTCATGACAGAGGAATATGGAAGATGGAACTAGTTTTACGGGAGTAGCCATTTCTCTTACCTAGTTGGACTTGAATGCCTTAGGCCAAATCTTTATCTAGTACTCAGCAATTTAGATCTCTAGATCTGGCGCTGGAAGAAAAATAAATGTGAGGGATGGTGAACTAGCTGATTGAGCTTCTGCCATTCTGGACTAACTCCAATCTTAGTGCTTGAATAGCCTGAAAGGGAAAGAAAAAGAGAGAGCCTCTTTCTCTGATATTTTAACACTTGGAAATTCCATCCTGTGAAACAGGGCCTAATCAGTAACTTTAAACCTGTATAGTGCTGTCTCTCTGCCTTGACACTTTTTTGCCCTTTCATTAAACATTATTTCCCTTCTAGAGTTCTTTTTTTGTTTCTTAATGACAGGTAATATTTGGAAAATTTTCCTCTAATTTTATTTACAAACTTTTTAAATGTAAGCAGATTTGGATTATTTTCAATAATGATACCAATCATCATTTTATATAAATTTTGTCATCTGTTTTAGCCACCTTGAGCATGAGTGGCCAAACTTCAAAGTGCAGTTAAAAACAAGTTTATTCTTAATTTTTTTCTGGATTCAACAGAGGTGTTAACCATCCACCTAGAGTTTTATGTATTTTTAGATGGGTCATAGATGTGAAATGTTTTGAGTAATTATGGCTCTTTGAATCTGCTGTGAGCCAGTTTTATTTTTAAAACTTATTTGCCCAATTAACCTTGGTATTACGCAAGAAATGAACAGTCTGACAGAACCTGATGATTATCTCATAAGGAAGTACAGCTACATATAGCAAAAAGCGGCAGCATGGTAACTTTCTTTCTTTTTCCCCCTGCCCCTCCAGCATGGTAACGTTCATCTTAAAAGCTTTGTTTTTAATCTTATCTTTCCATAAATATGATCAGAGAATACATAAAAGTGTTTGCTTTTTTTAACTTAAGACTTTTAATAGCATTGACCTCATACACTTTTGCATGTGAAACTTCCATGGTGGTTCTTAAAAAGCCACATTTTTATTCTTCCATGAAACATGCACTTAATTAACTTCCCCCCTCAGAATATAATTGATAGGAAAGTTAATCTTTTGATTTGGGAGCTCAGCTTAATTCCACATAAGTTGGTTGTGTGCTTTCTATTATATCTTGTGCAGGGACTGGGAATACAAAGATGTGGAAAACACAGTTCCTGCTCTTCAGTAATGCATAATGTGTAGGAGTAGATAGACTAGAAAACTTTAATAAAACATTGACAAATAATTTATCTATATAGAAGCAATTGGAGTGTAGTGCTGGAGGAAGACAGATAATGGAGGCATAGTTTTCCTGGGTGAAAGAGGGGGTCGGGAGGAGAGTAGTTATTGAGATTGTTCCCACTGTTACATGGAATCCACTGGTGCTTCTTAAAACTCAGCTCTTTTGTTTTGCCTTCTGAATTCCTTTTCCTCTTCTCCAAACATACCATCTTCCTTTTTTGTCCACAGAGCAAATACTTTCTCTCATATGAGCTACTTTAACATCGTGTCTCCTTCTCCAATCCCATCCCTTGTATTCCTGTGTCGAGAACTCTGTCTCAGGTTCAGGAGTTAGACACATCTGCCCGTGGCCTGGCCTACAGAACTCCTCTTTCTTTTTGAATTAACTGCATTGGTAATATTTCCCTTTACCCGTCATATATTTCCATCCTTTCCATGTGGTTTCTTTTTCTTTGCCTACAAATACCTTCGAATGTCTCTCAGATTAAAAACGAAAAAAGCAAGCAAAGAAACACAAATCTCTTTCTTTAACAACCTTGTTTTTTTCTCCTTTCTATTAAGTCCTTTGACAGAGAATATATACTAACATTATTTCTATCATAACTCTTTATTTTTACTTGAATATGACTTCCATCCTCCACTCAAACTTCTCTGCCAAAGCTCATCAGTGATTTTCTGTTGAGTCAGTGCTCTTTTCCGTAGTGCTCTTACATATCCTCTATCATTTTATATACTTAAATGTCCTTTATTAAAATTATCTTTTTCTTCACCTTTTAAGGAATTGATTTCTTTGGATTTCTTTATACTTTTCTGTTTTAATTGTTATTTTCTTTTTTCTTCTCTGTAGATCTCAAGGAGTAACATAAAGTCAAATAGTGAAGATAGATAGTTATCTTTTAATACCACCCACACTGCATAGACTATACAGAGGAGGCATCTTATCAAAGACAGGAATGTTAGGTCAATCCATATTCTCTCTCTCTCTCTCTCTCTCTCTCTCTCTCTCTCTCTCTCTCTCTCTCTCTCTCTCCTTATTTCTTTCTATTTAATTTTTTCTGTCTAGCAACATGAGTTGGTACTAAGCTAACCCCATAACCTCAGAGTTAAGCAGATGACCTGAGCCTGTATGATTAGACTCTTCCATTTCCTAACTACAGTGAATTGATCCTAGGGTAGACAGTGATACTCAATTTGATGTTGTTTATTTGAAGTACTGGGAAAAGTTAATAAATTTCTGCTGTTTAAGTTGAGAGGAAATACATCTGTCACTGTCAGATGTCACTTTAAGTAGAGAGTCTTCCTGACTGAAGACAATACAAAAAGGACAAAAAAGAGTGCAAACTGGAAAGAAACCAAATTTTTGCAATATTATCGTACCAGTACAGATTCAGCTGTTCCAAGAGCCAATTCATAAGCTGTTCTCCTGGGCTAATATCATAAATCATCATCATCACCCATCATCCATCATCATCATTGCTTAAATTAGTTTGAATGCCTTTCTTCTTTCTAACTTGGAACTACAAAGGAAAAAACGAGTCATGTTGAGTATGGCCTATTTAATCTTCTAAGTCCTTGCTATTCAATGTGATCTCAAAAACCAGCAGTGTTATACTATTGGACAGACAACTAGAACGTAGAATTACAGAATGTAGGGTCTACCTAAATCTAAAGATTTAGAAAGAACAAGCATTTAAATAAGATTGTCCAGGTGATTCCTCAATTTATATTTCTTTTTGTTTGCTTACTTTTATTCTCTATGGCAGTCAGTTTTGCCTGGGGAGACTATATCCTAGGAATATCAGAAGAGAATATCACAGGGTTGATTCCTTCCAGGAAGAAATTGGTGAGAAGAAGATGACAATCACTGCTTTGCATGGTCTGCCTCAGGTTTTTGCATCGACTTTTTGTTTTATTAAACTTACATATCATCTCCCTTTCCCCTTCTCACCTTTTCACCCTCTCCCCCACTTTCTTTTTGTCTCTCCACATAGTCCATCTTCTTTCTTTAGTATCTCTTACATTTTTGTGGCTTGGTCTTCTCATATTAGAGCAACTACATGATATTTAACTTTCTGGGTCTGACTTATTGCACTGACTTAATAGTCTCAGGATGCATCCATTTTCATACAGATGACTCAGATTTGTCATACTTAATGGCAGAGTAATCTTCCATTGTGTGTATATACCAAATCTTTATCCAGTCACCTGTATTTGGGCATATTGGCTTCTTCTGAGATTTTTGCATTGAATTCTGTGGGTTTAATTACAACCCATAGAAGAATGGTTTTCGGATGGTGCCTGCTATACATTTGAATCTGAATAGTCCACATTATCTGGAATACAAATTCTTAACCTTGGTTCTCCTGTTCTTTCTCTCTTTTCTCTTAAATTTTCTTCTTAGAGCATGGCCTCTACTCCTGGGATTTGTGTTTCTTTACCCCCTTTTCCCCCAATGTTAAAATTTGCTTTCTAACATGGACACTTGACCTGATGGGATCACAGTCATCTTCCAATTCATAAATCAATTATATTTTTACTAAAACTCTCGTGAGTACTTGACTGTATCAACCATGCCTTCGTTCATGAAGCTCTTTCCTTCCTGATCTTTTTTTATGTGATTCACTTTTGGTTTTCTTGCTATTTTTATAACATTGTCTCATCAGTTTTGTGGGTTCATTTTCCTTACATAGTCTGTCCCTTCATGGTGACTTGTCCTAGAGTTCTGATCTCAGTGCTATTCTTACCCTTCAGTCTCTTGCCAGGCAATTTCATCTGTGCCTGTGGCCACTATTATTTATTTAAGAAATATTGGTTGAGCATTTACCAAGTAACAGTGTGTATAATATATTGGACCTGGGTACATCTTTTTAAAAATAAAGATGCCAGATATTATTTGTGGGAGACACTGGGGGTACATACAGCGATAAGATGGGTCTCTTCTTACTTTCAAGCCAGCCATAGTATAGCAGTGCCACATTGGTTCTTCCAAATTATGTTTTACTCCTAAGCCCCAGACTCAGAGATTTATCTCATTATTATTTTTGGCTACCTGTTCTTCATCCATGTCAAATGTAAAATGTTGAATACTGCAGGGGTCCCCAACCACTGGACCATGGTCTTAGAAGAACTGGATTGGAGGGAGAGATGAAAGGCCAGCAGGAGGTGAGCAGTGAGTGAAGCACCACCTCTTGTCAGCACGTACCCATTGATCTGGTAGAAGGTAGAGCTTTGCTCCTTGCTCCCCTTCTACTGCTGCCAATCATTTCAAAGCTACCCTGCAACGACCTGCTGCATAGAAAATACTTACCTGATTCTACTCTGTCTGTAGGAGAATGGTCTTCAACTAAACCTGTCTGTGGTATTGAAGGGACCATTGTAATACTGTTTCCTCATACCCTTATATTCATTATTATTCCTGTTTTACTTAATTTGATGAATAGCAGCCTCTTCTGCCTAAGGCTCCAAGTCAGAAATCTGGAATTCATATTAATTACCTAAGCCATGTGTACAATTCTCTTAATATACATGATTCTCCTTTTTCCACCCCTTTTGCTATTGTTTTACATTACTCTAATGCATTATGACTTGTTTGAATTATTTCAGTTACTAAACTGGAAGTAACTATTTTAATTTTTCCTGCTGATTCCTTGATTTTCAAGCTTTACACCTTGATAATAAATATATTGCTTTATGCCTCAGTAACAAATATATTTTTCAGATTTATGCTTTGCATATTGACTTGTCACTTTTAAAGATGAAAATTTAACTTTTTTTTTTTTCCAAAAATATCTTCCCCAAGGGATTGGGGGAATATTACAGTGGTTGGAGTGTTTGTGTAGCTAGCTCAAGGCCCTGAGTTCAATTCCCTAGAATCACATAAGCCAACTGTGGTGGTACGTGCTTGTAATCCCAGCTCTCATGAGGCTGAGGCAAGAAGACAGTTATGAGTTCAAGGCCAACCTGGGCTACATAGTAAGTCGTAGTGAGTTTAGGATCAGCCAGGGCCATAGACTGGTATCTTGTCTCAAAAAATATCATTTTTTAATGTAAATATTTTCCAAGTAATCCATGGGAAATACGTTTACTAAAGAACATTTGTTGTTGATCTGAAAATCTAATTTAGCTTGGTGTCCTATATTGTTTGCTGCATCTGGCAACTCAACTACTGTAGCATAACAAATTAATTTCATTTATGTAGAGAAGATTATTAGAAATTCTGTGATTATGGAAGCCGTATGTGTGCCTATAAGGAATTTGCTAACACATGTCCAATTGATTAGGCTATATTTCCTTTCAGTGGACTCAATTCAAATTAAGTAGTATGTATACAGTGTTTCCTACACTTAGATGGAGGACTTGATTCTCACTGAACAGAGATAAGTAAGCTATTTTCTCAAGATTCTCAGAGCTCAAGTGAAAGTGACTTCAAGCTAAATAGAGGAGGTGGTCTAGAAATTGTGTATGATGAAGGCAAAAACAGGACTGTGATTACTGAGCAGATAAAGATTTGAGCAAATGTGGCTGTGAAGGAAGAAATGGGGAGGTAAAATAATATAATGTGATGAGCAGGTATATATGTCATTATATTAATATACAGAAGAGATATTAATGATGTGCTCCTTGCAAACTCTATGCTGCGTTATTTATGGTTTTCATCTGGAAAACGCATTCCCAGGTATTTACTTAGACTGCTTCAAGCTTGACACTACTTAAACTTGAGAGTCCTATTGCACTGTTGTCATAGTCTCAAGACTCAATTTTGGAATTTCAGGTCTTTGCACCCTGATCCCAGTGATGGTAACACTTGTGAAGACATTATTCTACAGTCACTGTGTGAGTTATTTATTTTCTATTATTAATTTTAATGGGTGAATGCAGCTGTGATCTTCAGGTCATACCTGAGGCAAGTCAGGAATGGTAAACCTGATGCCTATCAGACCACATAGGTGTTAGACATTAGAGAGCTAGGCCCAGTGCAAGACAGTAAGTACAAGCAACATTGTAGCTAGGAGGCGGTGGCAACAGCTTCCCCATGGCCTGTCTTGCCTGTCTTCAGTACTTTCTGGAGTGGAGTGATACTCAGTCTTAGAAATCCAGGTATACCTTTTTATATACTTTTAATTTTGGATCAAGACAATATCTTACATATTAAATAATATTAATTTAAACTAAAATTGGAGGCTATAGCTCTCACTGTATATCAATTCATAAACATAATCAAAAATATTTTTCATGCTTTTTGAATTTATTTAATAATCTGTGCATTTGTAATGAGATATAATGCAAGAACTAAAAAAACTACAAAGAAACCTTTAAAAATCTTTTCATGGTTTTTACTTTTAGTAGTAATATAAAGAGCAACATTTTAAGACAATTCCTGCACATTTTTGGAGAATTAATTGTTTTTGAAGGCAAGATTTTCAGCATAAGAAAAAGACTCATTAATATGAAATAAAATAATTTTTTAAAGAAATTCATATAATATTAAATTTGAGCTGGAAATATCTGTATGAACTCATTATATGTATGTCCTACTCTTTTTACTGAAAAGGTCTAGAAGCAATGATATTTCTGTAGTGCTTAGTTCTTAATTATTAAATTCATTCCTGAAGGAATCAGACTTTCTTATAAAAAAAAAAAAGTGTGTTATGGGGCAGAGGTGTGTGATTCCATACCTGAGGCACTTAGGTTAAAAATAGTGGCTGCAGTATCTCATGCCAGAAAGCAAGAGAGTCCTTAAGCACAAGAGCCAGCTTCAAGCAGTTTCCAAATTTGGAATAAATTAAGAACTTCAAAAGAATTACTAAATGATCATAAAATATTGAATATCTAAAACTTTATGAGTTCTGGATAGGTAAAGATGATAATTTGCTACTAATGTCACATTTATGCCAGCATATTATTCTGAGAGTAAGAAAGAAATTATTTATCATCTCATCTTTTAAAAGAACCATTCAAACCAGTTAATATGTAAAAGCCCTTTAAAGAATGTCAGTAAAAGCCTCCACGCTGTTGGACTTTATAGATGCATAGTATTCCATTGTGTATAAATACCACAGTTTATGTATCCATTGGTCTGTTGATGGGTATTTTGGTGACTTCCAAATTTTAGCTACTGTTGGTTGTGCTGCTGAGAACATCATGCTTAGTGAAGTGAGTCAAAAGTAGAAGGTGAAACATAAAATGGTCTCTCTGATATGAGAGACCCAGATCACAACTCTTATGGAACTTAAAACAAAACAAAACAAAAAAAGTGAAACAGGGGAGTAGGGCAGGGGAGGGAGGGAGGATAGGGTAGGGAGAGGGACAAAAGGAGAGTGGGAATGTTCTTATCACCTTGACAAGATACGTATGTGCACAAAATGCTCAGCTTCATTGTAAACCTTAAATTTTGCACTTATACATATCAAAAAATTGAGAAAAAACAAGACTAAAAAAAGAATGCCAGTTCATTAATATTGATAAAATAAAGTAATTAGAAAAATAATCAATTTGGAACCTCTAAATAAATAGTTCAGGCAAAAATAATCCATTGGAGCCGAAAACCTTCAGGTGAAAAAAAGGGAGAAAGATATTTTTGTAACGTGTCCAAGTGTCACCCCAGAGATTACTTGCTAAGTGCAAAGAGGGAGGGTGGATTACTTTTTCATTGGAGACATCTGAATCCTTAACAGGGATCAAATTTAGTCATCGTATCGCTGGCAGATAAGTTTGAAGTATGCAACTCTTGATGTAATCACCCAGTTATAGTGTCAGGATCAAGTGGTTTATGTCAAAAATGTTTAACCTAAATTTAATCGGGGTGTGAAACACAATTCTAAGTTTACAGGGAAAAGGAGGATAAAAAAAAAAAAAAAAAAAAAAAAAAAACAAGGTAAGACATCAGAATCTAGGTCTGTTTGCAAAAAGGCAATATTTTTGTGTGTACTTAATAAAAAGCTTAATAGAAAAGCCTGTATAAGTTTGAGTTTTGAAGATAAACATATGGAAAAGTGTTGCTTTCCTGGGCGTTCACTGAAATTGTTATTCCTTTGTAAGGGGATAACTATTGTACACTGATGTTGCACGTGTAGGCATTCTATTCAACTCTAAAGGGCTGTTCTTATATACAGAAGAATGACTCAAGGTTCAACTTAAAAGGCGATAAGGAATTTGAAAAAAGTTGAGATCTGTCTAGAACTGGAGACCATTTTTCCAAAATAAAAGATGAAACTCATCTTGTCTAAATATGGGCATTTTGATTGCTTGGTTCCACTTATCCCTTTCTGTGACTTGCTACATTAGATTTTCACTTGGCATCTTTGCAATGCCAGTAAATTAATCTCTAGTGTTCATCTTTACAGTGCTCTTCTTGAGACTTCTAACAGGATCATTTTTTGTTGATGCTGTCCCATTGCTATGGCATTTTAGACTTAGAGAAGGGCATTAAAATCACCTTTCTTAAATTGTATTTAAGCTTAAAATAAAAAGAGAAGCATGTGATTCATTTCTTCCCTGCAGAGTGCTTCAACTAAGAGCCTTTCTCATTTGGAGGAGACAGAACCAAGGAGATGGAAGAGCAGTTGTACCCTGTTTATGAGAGAGGAGAAAATTTAGGCTCCCCCTTTTAGGGTTGCCAGATAGCATTATTTCTGAGTAGAATTGCACTGTTTTTGCCACTGGCAGCTCCATCCTTTGTGCTCCTCCCAAAAATACCACCCCCCCCTCAGTTTCCTCTCTTATAGATTGTATCATTTCTTCCACTATTGATCTATACAATCATTATTGTTAAATACATAGGTTTTTCTTGTGTAGTTTGGAGAAATATATTTATGTCTTACCACATTCACTGTAAATGTTAAATAATGTTTGTATCTTGTACACTTGGTATAAGAACTAGGCTAAAGACAGAGGAAATGGTTACTTTCTTGCATACATGAGTAGAGTACCTTATGGGTTTGGGTCTAAGGAGTTAACATTGTGCAGTGGTTGGAGCGTCACTGTCACCCAGAAAGTGGTTACAAATGCAAAGTTGGATTGGAGCCTGGAAATCTGTTTTTAAAGCCTCCCAGGTGATTTTTTTTTTTTTTTTTTACAAACTTAAATTTGAGAACTACTTTAAACCAAAGGATTCCCCAAGTTCCTTGTTAAGTCAGCAAACTTACTTAAGTAACCTCTGTGTACTATGCTCTATTAAGTAATCTAACAACCACATAGGTGGTGATATTGTATAAAGGGAGGACAGAGTTTATGCAAAAAGCTGTGATAGGCACTTCTGGCAGTCTGTCTTCCTTCCTACTGTGTGTCTCCAGGTTGAGATCTGTCGGTAAAAGTGGATGATGTCATCAGGTAAATAGATCAGGAAACTATGATGCTTATATAAAAAGAAATGTTACTTAGCAATAAATAAGAATGAAATCTTATTGTTTGCAGCAAAATAGATGGAATGTTAAGGAAATATACCAAAGAAAGACAAGTATTGCATATGTAGAAATAACAGTGGTATTAATAATAATAACAACAAGCAGAAGAGAGATTGCCAGGGAGTGGGAAATGTGCAGGACTGGGGGACAAGAGTAGAAGAGTAGACATGCATTATCAATGCATGATGTGTGCATGTAAGGAAGTGTCAGGGTGAATTTTGCTAATTGGTACAGTTGATGAATTATTTTTTTAAAAGAGTGCGTGAACCATGTTAACCAATACCAAGAAAGCAAAACTGACACACACTTGTAGAAAAGATCAGCTCCTGAAGTAGTTGAAGACAGTAAGTTTTCAGATGCAGAGTTTCAGAGAAAAACTCATTCCACTCTGTATGAAAGTACAAATCATTGAATGGTGGGAGAGAAGGTAGGAGAACTGCGAGAATCTAGTTTGAAGAAAATTTTTAAATTATGCAGTCTATGCAAATAGCATTATTTGTCCTTAGCCTGTTGACTCACCTGGTTGTAGAGTTTCAAGTTGGTTCCAGTTTTCTAAAGAGAATAGCTCTTTCTGTTCTGTGGCCACAGTCTGCACTCCCCTTCACATCAAAGTTGTCAAATATAGATGGAATGGGGTGGGGGAGCGGATTGTGTATCATTACACATTTTTCCTATTCTTGACCAGTCGATAATAAATGATAAATTTCTCTCATTCCCCAACTTCTATTGGTAAATAGTTTTATTTTTAAGTTATTTTTATCTCTTTGAAGAAAGAACATAGTTTCTTAAGGAAAGTGAGTAGTATATAACTTGTGTAACTATGAACAATCTTACATAACTTGTAAAATGCTTCATTTGGTAAGGTTAGATCATTTAAATATTTATATCAGCATATAAGCATGTAGCTCTTCTATGCACCATCACTAGATCTTGAGCATATATTTTGTTGCTGAAGGTTAATGCGTTTCATCGTTACGAAGACATGCCAATTAAATGGATTACTTTAATATGTAACAGGATGCAATCACTAACATTCGCAAAGGACACTTCAAGGTTTTCAAGAAAATCCTAGCTTCTTCAAGCTTAGCAATTGCTTCCCTCAAGGTAACACTGAGATAATTTATCTGCCTTTCAGCTATTTTACGAAGTTTCCTTTTTCCTTCAAATTATTCTTTTTATTAGTATGTCATTGCAATATATAATAATTACATTCAACTTGAGGAATTGGTGCATATACACATACGTCTTCAATATTTTTGTTCCCGGTCCCCTGTCCTGCCCTCCCCACCACATTCGCTTTCCATCTTTACAAAAACTTTTTTGTTTCCTAACATCATCTTGGATGTCAAGTTACAATAAAAGATGGACATGTTGTAGAATTTTCATGGGCTTCAGTTCCCTCTGTATCTAATATTTAAATAAACAGGAAAAGTTTACAGAAAACACAATAAAGTACAACAGGTCATTGAAAAGCGTTTTGCTTTACATTTACCCATAATTTAATACTAAAAAGTCTCCTATATGCCTTAAGGAAAAATCCAAAATATTATTTTAAAAACATCACTTTCAAATAAAAGACAAAATGTCCATTCATAGTTAAATATTTCTGTAAGCTGGTGGTCAAGATCTTGGTTCTGGGCCACCTCCATGACAATATTACATGATTCCTATACCAGATAATGCTATTTCTCAACTACCCTTGAGGCTGCTTTTCAAGTACAGGGGTAAATAATTATATGAGAATCTGAATTTTCAAAAATGTATTTGTGAAAACAGCCAGTAATCCCACTTTGTAAAAGGAATTCATTTTCTTGTTTTAAAACAACCAATGTAAAAGATTTTGTTTTTGTTTAAAGGGTCATAAGGCATTTACAGAGAATTGTTTTGAAAGCAATGGACAGAATATCTTAATTAAGTTCTACAATAGAAGGGAAGAAAACAAGGAAAGTAAAAATGTATTTAAGTAGTTTACCAAGTAGTTAAATTATACTCTCTGTGAGAATCGGGGATGCAACCTGAAATGCCTGGAGGAATCAGGCAGCAGCACAAATAATGAAGATAATCCAAGGATTGTCCAAAAAAAATGTTCATACCCAGTTTCAAGGACATGGTAGTACTCAGCCCAGCCCTTGAGTTTCTTGTTTCCAGATCTTTTTTGGATTGTCAAGAAAAAAAAAAAAAAAAACCTGGATTTTTAAAAAACAAATTCTTCAAATCATTAAAAGCTGGAAAATAAGCAATTCTTAACACTGTTAAAATACAGCACACTTACAAATGAAAAGGGTGAAATCACAACAGACTCTGCAGAAATTCAGAATATTATGAGAAATTATTTTCAACACCTATATTCTAACAAGTTAGAGAATTGGGAAGAAATGGATGACTTCCTAGAGACATATAAATTACCAAAATTAAATGAAGAAGACATAAAAGTCTTGAACAACACCATTACACATACAGAAATTGAAGCAGTAATAAAAGCTCTACCTACAAATGAAAGCCCAGAACCAGATAGATTCACAACGGAATTTTTTCAGTACTTCAGGAAAGAACTAACTCCAATCCTCCTCAAACTATTCCATAAAGTAGAAAGAGAAGGAATACTAACAGAATCATTTCTTGAGGCTAGCATGACACTAATCCCAAAACCAGACAAAAGACTTAACTAGGAAGGAAAATTATAGACCAATATCCTTAATGAATATAGACGCAAAAATCCTCAATAAGATTCTGGCAAATAGAATCCAACAAGTAATCAGAAAGATCGTACACCATGATCAAGTGGGCTTTATCACTGATATGCAAGG
This sequence comes from Ctenodactylus gundi, assembly GCA_004027205.1. Taxonomy (NCBI): domain Eukaryota; kingdom Metazoa; phylum Chordata; class Mammalia; order Rodentia; family Ctenodactylidae; genus Ctenodactylus; species Ctenodactylus gundi. The sequence goes on from PVKB01000203.1 coordinate 438,567, forward strand.
TTGGTTCAACATACATAAATCAATCAGTGTAGTACACCATATCAACAAAAGCAAAAACAAAAACCACATGATCATCTCTATTGATGCAGAGAAAGCCTTTGACAAAATCCAGCACCCTTCATGATAAAAACTCTGAGAAAAATAGGTATAGATGGGCCCTACCTAAAACTCATAGAAGCCATATATGCTAAACCTATTGCAAAGATAGTAAATGGAGAAAAACTGAAATATTTCCCTCTCAAATCTGGAGCACGACAAGGCTGCCCACTTTCACCACTCTTATTCAACATAGCTCTTGAAACACTTGCCACAGCAATCAGACAAGAAAGTGAAATAAAGGGAATCTGCATTGGAAAGGAGGAAGTCAAACTATCCTTATTTGCAGACAATATCTTTGTCTACATGGAGGACTCCAAAAACTTTACTATGAAACTCTTGGAAATAGTTAAAAAATGAGCCAAATCACAGGCTACAAAATCAACACTAAAAAATTAATAGCTTTTCTCTAACAATGAACTTACTGAGAAAGATCTCAGAAAAACAATTCCATTCTCAACAGCACAGCATAAAATTAAATACCTAAAAGTTTACCTAACCAAGGAAGTGAAGGACCTATATAAAGAAAACTACACATTGAAGAAAGAAGTTATAGGTGACATCAGAAAATGGGAAGGAATCCCCTGTTCTTGGATAAGCAGAATAAATATAGTCAAAATGATTATACTGCCAAAACTGATACATAGATTCAATACAATTCCTATTAAAATACCAACAAATTTTTTCAAAGAACTTGAAACAATAATTCTTAAATTCATATGGAACCAAAAGAGACCAAGAAAAGCCAAAGCAATCCTGAGTAACAAGACCAAGGCAAGAGGCATTATGATACCAGACATTGGGCTGTACTATAAAGAAATGGTCATAAAAACAATTTGGTGCTGGCACAAAAACAGACAAACCACTGGAACAGAATTGAGGATGCAGAGGCAAACCCACATATCCTCAAATACTTAATCTTCGATAAAGGAGCCAAAAACATACACTGGAAAAATGATAGTCTGTTCAACAAATGGTGCTGGGGAAACTGGATATCCACATGCAGAAAATGAATCTAGTCACACACCTGTCACCATGCACCAAAATCAAATCAAAGTGGATCAAAGACCTAGACATTAAAAGTAAAACACTGAATGTTGTAGAAGGCAAATTAGGCAAATATCTAAAAGACATAGGCGTAGGCAAAGACTTTCCTAATAAGACACCAAAAGCGAAAGAAATTGTCCTCATTATTAACAAATGAGATAATGTCAAAAAGTTTCTGCACCACAACGGAAATCATCAACACTGTAAAAAGAACCAACAATTATTCACCACCAACACCTCAGATAGGAGGCTCATAACAAGAATATACAGGGAACTAAAAATAAGCCCCAAAATCAAGGACTCTATTGAAAAAATGGGCAAAAATAATGAAGAGGCAATTCACTCAGGAAGAAATTTAAATGGCCAATAAATACATGAAAAGATGTTCAACATGCCTAGCTGTAAGGGAAATGCAAATCAAAACATTGCTAAGATACCATCTAACTCCAGAGAGATTGGCCTAAATCAACGACTCAAATAGCAGTCAGTGCTGGAGAGGCTGTGGGGAGAAAGGAACCTTCCTGCACTGCTGGTGGGAATGTAAATTGGTACAACCACTATGGAAAGTAGCATGGAGGTTTTTCAAATTTGGAAATAAATATCCCCTTTGATCCAGTGATACCTCCCCTGGGAATATTCCCAAAAGAGTTAAAAACAACACATAACAGAGATACACGTACCCATGTTCACAGCAGCACAACTAACAGTAGCTAAAATATAAAAGACAGCAAAATACCCATCAACAGACCAGTGGATACACAAAATGTGGTATTTATACACAATGGAATACTGTGCATCTATAAAGTCTAACAGCTTGTAGGCTTTTGTAAGCAAATGGAGGCAACTTGAGACCATCAGGCTTAGTGAAGTGAGTCAGAAGGAGAAGGGGAAATATCAGATGGTTTCTCTGATATGAGAAACCTTGATCCCAGATCACAATTATCTCACAGAACTCAAAGTGAAAAATAAAGGGAATGGGGGGTGGTGGGTGGACTGAAAAGACAGCAGGGAAGGTCTTGTTATCTTGACTAGATATGTATGTGCACAGAACGCCCAAAGCCAATGTGAACCTTAAATTTTGTACTTACACATATCAATAAAATGTGTGTGTGTGTGGGGGGGGGGGGGAGTTGAGAAAAACAAAATACACCTGCTGAATACTATTTACCCTAGGATCTATCAACTTGTGACTGTTTATTTTATCCCAAATTGAAATATTTTCACCTTTCTTGGGCAAATGAAATACCGAATGACAAATCTAGATAACACAGGCTATTGTAAAAAAGAGACTCAGTATTTTGTGAATATATTCAAGGGTTTTACTAGTGTCAGTACACACATTCAGGAGCATGTGAACTTGTTTTGGAGGAATGAGTGAGGTAGAAAATTGATTTTACAGGCTACATATCAGTAACTCTGGGGGGAAATTTTTTCTTTCTGTCTCTGTCTCTCTGGCTCTGTCTCTCTCTCTTAGAAGTGTGTAAGAGTGCAACACTCACACATGCACATGCACACCCTCATACCCACACACAGATGTGCTGGGTAATATACATCAGTAGAAGCCACTGTACAATTTCCAGTTGCATGTCTGCAAGCCCAGTGTCTTTATCTTTACATTTTAAGTTCTTGTATATCTTCACCCCAGAGCTAGATTTGTGTAGTTCAGTTTGTCTAAACATCGAATAGTTCCCAGTACTTACTAGAGCATGTAATTTAAAAGTGAGAGGTACTGCCCTTATAATTCCTTTCTTTACTTAACTTTTAACACCTGAAAATGCAATCTGGTTTATCAATATAAATGGGTGATCCAGGAAGCAAACCAGGAAATAAAACAGACAGAGCAACAGCTACAACAACACTAGCTAAGCAAAAAGCAAGCCTTGGAAAGAAATTAGAGGAGACCAAAGAAGAAATGGGGAAGCGTGGTTACAAATCTCCTACAAAAAGACCTGAAATCCCAGGAGATGATATCAGGGTAAATAAAGATGAATATGGCCAAAATGATGGCAATTTCTGGACCCAGAAATTCAATGAATTAAAGCAGGAATTAAAGCAAGAAATAAAACAGACAGCAGAGGAGCTACACCAATACATAGATAAGCAAAAAAGCAAGCCTTGAAAAGCAGCTAGAGGAGACCAGAGAAGAAATATACCAGAAGATAATGAAGACAAAAGAAGAAAGTAGAGAGGAACACAGCAGAGATATAGAAAAATTAAATGCAGATATTCAGGAAATGAAAAAACACACAGGTAATAATAAGCAACCACTTCAAACAACTTCAGAATAGAATGTCAGACCTAGAATATAAAGTGACTAAGCTGCAACATACAGGCCATGAAGAACACAAAGCAAATAAAACAGATCATTGCAACGGCTGATAGACGATTCAAGGAGAAACAATCTCAGAATTATGGGAATTGAGGAGAAGAGTGAGGACAAAACAAAAGGCTTAAAGGACATGTTTAATGAAATAATGGAAGAAAATCTCCCAAATTTAAGAAAAGAAATGAACATGGAACTATTGCAGGCATATAGAACACCAAACAACTTTGATCAGAAGAGATCCTCATCACAACACATCATAATTAAAATTCTAGAAACCCAACACAAAGAGAAAATACTAAAAGCAGTAAGAGAAAAACAGAAGGTGACTTACAAAGATAAGCCCATCGGGATAACGGCAGATTTTTCAATCCAAACTATAAAAGCTAGGACATCTTGGAGCAGTGTCATCCAAGCACTAAATGAACATAAGTGCCAACCAAGACTGATATAACCAGCAAAATTACCTTTTAATTTTAAGGGAGAACTTAAAACTTTCCATGACAGAGACAGCTTAAAGGAATTTGCAGCCACTGAACCAATATTGCAGAAAATACTTAAAAAGGAAACCTGGAAAGTGAAAGGGAGACCAGCGACACCAATGACCCCAGAGAAGAAGCGACAACAGCTAGAGGAGAATGAGCTGAGAAAAAAGTAGGTTAGTAATCAGTGAAATATGAGTAAGATATGAAAGTTAAGGAATTCTGAAATAACTAAATGCGCCTTCATGTCGGTCACTTTTAAGTATATTTATGTGATATAGATTTGACTTCATTTAATGTAGCAGTGTGGTATAGTTTTAACTTTGTATTGTAGCAATTCGCTTATCAGGTCACTAATGAAAGTTTATCCTAAGGAAACTGATTGATGTAAAGATAACCTTGTGAATGTACAAATATGCACCTTCCAGTATTCAGCTAAGGCAATAGAATTTTATGTATCTATTTATTTTTTCTCTTTCCTAAATTAACTAGTCTTTTGAACTACATGCTTATAGTTATTTTCTAATGGGAACTGGTGGATAAGGCCAGGTGTAACAATAACAACAAAGATATAGGAAAATATGGAAAAAAAAACTTGGTGAATATCCCAATACAGAGATTGGTTGGATTCAGAGAAGAGATATCAAGATCTAACTACTGTGAACCCATTAGAGGAATAGGAAGCTGAGGTAGAGTGGTGACTTGAGTGAAATGACTTAGGTGCAGAAGATTAATATGTTAAACACTGTATGGTTTCTCAGACTTGGAAAACCCAGAACACAGACATTCTTTGGAACCATACGAAGTGATAGCCAGAGCCGAGAGAAGGGACATGGAGGGGGTGGGAGGGTAGAAGATGGGAAGGGATTGTGAAGTCAATGTGATACATAGATGTACGAAACACCCAAATTCATGTAAATACTATGTATTGCATCTGTCTATTAATAAAAACAGTGGGGAAAAAAAAGAAATGCTAGGTTTCACTCCTACTCCAGAATATCAGGGAATGTTCTGCTAACACAAGGGCTGACACTACAGTGCTCTCCTGATTCATTCTTCATTTCAACAAAAATTATTTATGTAAGTTAAAGATGAAAACAATTCAAGCAGATGTATCTGTGTGATCTCTAAACTAAAAGTACTAGACCATTTAGACTACACAGAAATATAGGCATCACTTTCTTTAAATGGTGCTCTCAAGAGGGATTTTTTTGTTGATTGAGAGAATCTCTTGTATTAGGGAAAAGACTGTCTTAAAAAAGGAAAACGTCACATCTGATAATAGAATTGCATGAAAGTGAATGTACTTAGGTTGACAGAGAGTAGAATAGAACATCATGGAATAGAATGGGACAGAACAAAACAGAATCAAGTATTTTTGAGAACTTAGGCATTCCTTCAACTTTTCACTGACTTTTCTTTAATATTTTTGAGACGTTCAGCTCAAATTTATAGAAATTTTGGTACCCTGGTCCCTTTTTAAAACTTTTAATTATTTCTGTCATTAAAGGAAGCCATTTGCTATTATGATTGTGTTTGTGTAGGTGTCCATTAATATGGAGGGAGATGTTTTCCACAGGGCAGTTGTAGTATTTAGGGGACAGTTAGCTAGCCATTTCTTTCATATATTCATATCTATGTTTATATCTGTACCTCATTTTAAGATATCATCAACAGAAAGAATTTTATTTCATATTGAGACTTAGTGCGCAAATCACACAGAAGCCCAACTAAAACAAAAGATTTTTTCTTTGCTGTCTCTATTCTGTAGTGTTATTTATTTTTGTTTACTTAAAAGTTATGGTCCTAACCCACTGAAATTATTTTTATAATATATTCATGGATCACAACTCATACTTGGAAAAAAATTCTTTTGGATTGAGAGCTAACACTTAAGCCATTAGCTAAAGATAAATTCCATAAATAGTTCAAAAGGGAAACTGGAGATTAGTTTTGGATCATGTTTCTAGACTAGGGTGATTGCTATCATATAATTATTCTTTGTTTCTGGGTTAGATGGCCACATCTAGCCATCTTTGAGTTTGATTACAAGTATCTTTTGTTTTCTCTTATGTTTTTGTTCTGTCGCTGACTGGCTTAATTGATCTTGTAATACTAAAGAATAGTCACAAGTGCTTAAAGTACTTGCTTTACACTGTGTAAGTGTATGTTTGTAGCTTTATAATTTACAGAGAGAATGATAAATTAAGAGAGAGCAAAGTTCACTAATGCATTTATACAGGAGACTCAATAATCCATCCAAAGTCTAGAACCTTCAGTAAACTGTCAGGGCTTTAATCATATCCAATACACTAGTCCACACGTATTCCACAGAAATTAGTAATTTCAGTAGATATTTTCAAGAAATCTCTCAGATTTTATACCATCATTTGAAGAAAAAAAGCCCATTTTTCATTAGAAATAGCAATATTTAGAATAGTAGGAGGCAAGTCTTGTTTTTCAATTCAGTGTCCATAAAATCTTCTGGCAAACTAATAATTCTTATTTCCTCGTGAGTAGTACTCTTCCTCCTAACTCTTTCAATCTTTTAGTATAGAACATGATGACAGGGACATATTCTGAACACTTTTCACTGAATTTTACAGTGTTTTCCTCTCCCATGCTAATTGCACTAGAAAGCCAAAGCATATTCAGCTTCTCCCTAACTTTCGCGGTCATTACCAGAGAGAGGAAAGAGTAGTAGGAAGAATTCTCTGGTGCAGCTGCATAACTTTAGCTCCTAAGTTAGTTTCTCATTTTGTGCTTCACTTCTACCATTGGGCCATGTACTTTGATACTGGAGCCTGTATGCAAATTGTCTGTTGGTCCCTGAAAAGCTGACACTTTGCCCTACTGTTACTTGATCCTAGAGACATAATGCCATGACTGTACCAATAATCCAATTTTACTGGCATTAGTGACCTAATTTACTGACTTCATTTTTCTGTAAGATTCTGGGAACTGGGTTATAGTCACTAGACATCTCACTTAAACAGTGTTCCTACCTTCTCACAAAGGGCACCTGGAGGACTACTTTCCTAGCTGTCCCTAGGTTGTGTTGCACTCTTCCAGATACTCTACCCTGTCCTCTTCCTGAACTTTCACCCAGAATCTGTGGCAAAGGTAGATGTGAACAACTGCTCCATCTCATGGATAAGCCTAGTCACAGCCTTCTCCTCCCCATTCCCTGGTGAAGTGGACACTTATTAAGACATCTGAGACTAATATTTTGTTACTTTCCCCCACGCTTAATATAGTATTTTTTTTTTAAATAGCTGTTGAGTGCGTGTGTCTATTTAGAAATTAATATTAGCTGTCACTGTTGTCATTTTATGTAAAGGGGTTAAATTGATTCACAAAATGAAAACTTATACTTTGATAAATGATTGAGAAATTTCAGAAGGAATTCAATTGTTCCAAATTTATTGTGAAACACAGTGTCGAAATGTAAGTTTTGAAAACTGAAATATTCAAACTTACATTTTGCAGCTAACTTTTGGGTCTGTTCCATATACCTCAGTGGTAGAATGATTTATAACATATGTGAGATCCTGGGTTTGTTCCTCAGCACCATACAAATATATTATATATATTATATATATTATACATCATGTTGTGAGACAAGCTCAATGGTACGTGCCTGAAATCCCAGCACACTGGGAGGGCAAGGCTGGAGAAGAGGCAAGTTACAGCCCAGCCGAGGGAGCAGAGATGGAAGAGAGATGAAAGGAAGGAGAATAAGAAGGAAAGGAGGAAGGAAAAAGAAAGGAAGAGAGATAGATTTCTTTATAAGTCCTCTGATGAGTTCTCTACTCAGAGATCTGAGCTCTATTATGTTCATTGAATTTTATTTTGAAGAAAGTAGAAATTGAGCTTGACTGGTATTTTTGTGTGACAAATATGTAACAATATTGGCAAAAGACACTGTTAATGAAGGAAAGTAGATTGTTTTGCTTTCTTCTGAAGAGCATTGTGTTTGATATGCAATGACTGAAAGTACGTTTTGTTGGCAAACTAAATGTCTAACTAATGAAAATGTGCTGATCACATTCCCTTGAAAATACAAATAGGTGTGAAAAGTGTTCTACTGAGTTCTTTATGGGGCTGAGAGTGCAATAATGGGTGTAGAGTAATCCTGATAGGTGCACAACTGTGTATATGGGTGTGTCTGGGTGCTAGGGTAGGAAAATAAAAGAATTAACTGTGAGATAAGTAATGCAAAAGAAAAACAGCGTGGCAAGGTAGAATGCAGAAGAAAACATGCCTCCAAGCACTCTAAATGTAGTAGCATGAAATGACAAAATTTGCATTTTGTCCATTCTACTTTAATCACTAGAATATGAAAAATAGCTTACCTAAAGCTGCATGTCCTAGTGTAAAAACAGACATGTAAATAAGCAATTAGTGTATAATGTAATGCCAAGGAATGTGGAACCAGAGGCAGACCATCTCTCTGGATAAGTGAATAATGAAGTTTTAGCAGTGTAATCATTTTGTTTTGAAACTAGAGATTGAACTCAAGGCCTTTGTGCTGAGCTACATTCCTACCATATATATATATATATATATATATATATATATATATATATATATATCAAAAATATATATGTATTTACTATATATATATCTCAAATATATATATATATATATCAAAAATATATATGTATTTACTATATATATATCTCTAATATATATATGTATATATATATATATATAGTTTTTTGAGACAATTTCTAGCTAAGTTGCTAAATTGTCCAGGCTAAGCTGTAATTTGTGACCTTTCCTTTGTCAGCTTTCAGGAGTGCTGGGATTACAGGTTTGTGCCACTGTGCCTGACAGTAACATTTGAACTGGGATTTTAAGAGTGAGAGCAATGAGCTGGGTGGTGAGAGAAAGGCTAGAAAAAGTACCCTAAGGCTGTTAAGGTACAAGGCATATTGAGAGAAAAGTAAAGAGCCTGTTGCAGCTGTAGGATCAGTACCAACTGGGAACGTGGTTTGGGGCAGAAAGTGGGTAGAAATGTAGGTTAAAACCAAAAGAGAAAGAGCTTTATATGTAGGTCAAAGAACTTTTGACCTGACCTTTGGAGACATTAGAGAATTTTTTTTTAAGAAGTTTAACAAAAATTTTAAATTTGAGAATGTATACACACCCTGATTTTGTATCAGTGATGCAAGGCCTGGGGAGGTGGGACATATGGGAGTAACTGCTTTCTGTGCTGAATTCTCTTTCCAAGGCTTCTAGCATGTTACTATTTCCAAATGACTTCACTGCCATCCCAGTTTGTTCTGTTGCCCCCCTAAGTGCGATCTCTGTGCATTAATTCATCAGAAATTCCTAAAGGGGTGTATGTAAGAGCATAGTTTGCTTAGTAAGCACAAAGCTCTGAGTTTGACTCCGCAGCAACACATAAACTGGGTTAGTGGCACACACCGATAACTGCAGGACTCAGGAGGCTGATGCTAGAAGATTGCCCTGAGTTCAAGGGCAGCCTGGGCACCATAGTGAGTTCAGGGCCAGCCTGGGATATAGAAAGAAACCCTGTCTCTAAAAAAGAAAAAGTCCTAAAGGATAAAATACTTTTAATATGCTTTGGACTTGTCTTCCACTTTGATTTTAGTAATAACCTTTTGTTTATAATGTTTCTACTGAAGAGAATAAACTTAATAAATGTATTTAGTGGGATCATAGCAGCCTTCGAACAAGTTTGCCACCTTCCTCTTGACCTTGTAGTATATTTGAAGGCCTTTAAACAGAAGAACCTGCTGCTTTCTGTGTCATTTCCATGTCTCACACAGCTGAGCTGTCCTTTATGTGGCGCTCTTACCTAGTACTGCTGCTCTTCCCACAGTAACTCGGTGTTCTTGAAACCTCGCCAGTTGTCTACACCAACCACTCTTCTTCTTGTAAGCAAGTGGTGGTCATCTTAGGTTCCCAGACTGTGCATGAATCCTGGAACAGTCGCAGGTTTTGTCTTGCTGTCCAGGAAGTCAACACTCTCCTCATGACCATCTATGGCTTCTGTGATCTTGGGCATACGATCTCCGTTCATGTCACTTTAAGCAAATTCTGCACCAGTATCAGAAAGTACAAGATACATTTTTATACAAATATTTACTAGGTGTTTATTAGGTGAGGAGTATCTTAGGTTCTGGGATAATAATGAAGAGTTAAATAAAAGAGACATCTATCCACTTGGGGCTAATGACCTGTAACAGATGTTGGTAAACTACAGCTTGTGAGTCAAGTCTGGCCCATCATCTGTTTTTGGAAACAGAAGCATATCCATTTGTGTTGTTGAGGGATGCTTTTATGCTATAAGAAAAGAGTTTTATTTTGCAACAGAGTTGCGCCCTGGAAAAGTCCCAAATCTTCAATATTTTACCTCTT